>OY744520.1:37891495-37903995 GCA_963556195.1 Sepiola atlantica
AGTGCAGAACAGGGCTTGTTCTCACAGTCGGAGCTGGAAAACGTGACAAGGTTACCGGTGACAAGACCCCAGATCAAGGGTCAGTCTACACCTGCGAGAGGATCTGTGACTTCGCGGACCTTGCGTGGGAAACAAAAGGATCTGTAAGTACTCGTTCTCGTGAGAAGCGAGGTTTTAGTCAGTCTGTTTCGGAAATCGAACTGAGGGGACGTGCGATTCACAATGTAAGATACGGAATATTTCACTTCAGGGAAGACAAGCGCGAGAATCCTTTCCTCCCTCTCTATGAATAGTTAAGAAAACATTAATAACTAACTTCGATAAAGTAGGATTTGCTTTCTTCCTCTCTCTCGACGTGGTGAATTTCCCCCAGATGAAATAACAATGCTTGAATAAATGAATTAAATTCAACAGAAGAGTTTGTCTTCAGAGTGCAGAACATGGCTTTTATTGCAGACAACAGACGACGGCAGAGAAGAAAGAATTCATCCACTAGACGACCACTCACTGGACGACACAACGAACCCTCTACCCGACGAGTATACGAAACCCGTACTGCCGCGGTCCAACCAGGAGAAGGGCTATTCAACAATAGCAGAAGTATGTTGGTGGTCTCTTTCGGGCTTGGCTCAGTAAGTAAGTGGTTTACCTTACGGATACTAGCTAGTGTATATTGTTTACTTCAACAATCCATATCACTTCGAAGTCCAATCTAAGTACAAATGTATTTATTAATATTCTATACAACACAATCATCACACGGGAAAATATGTATCATTTCGCTGACCTCGGTGAACCCAGACATTATAGAAGATAACATAAGAACAATGTCAAATAAACTATTTCTTATCAATCAGAAATTTTCAACAAATAACAATATAGTGTTTACTATTTTATTGCATACGATCAGGTTATAATACTAATACTGGTGATATATTATTATACTAAATGTGAGTTAATCAGCATTTGTTTCCCTAAGTCTTTTTTCTTACATACGTTATTAACAGAAAATATATGCTAAAATATACTTAGTTCTGGGACTGAGTCATGTTTTATAAACAATATATTTTTCTTTTTCTGATTAACCGTAAGTTATAATTAGTATGGCGTCCATCCCTCTGTTAACTATCTATGTATTTCGCTGGTTTCTTCTCACACTGTTGATTCAACCACTCTCAAATATTTATAAATGTGTGTGAGCATTTAAAGAAAGAGTGACTAATTTCACAGCATGGTCATATCATGTAAGTATGTGTTTCTCTACACACCACACATACATATGTAAATTGATGGCAAAATAATAAGTCTCTTTATTTCCATACGAATAATAAAGAAAATACAACTATATAATAATAACAATCTATAAACAACATTAATAAGAATAACTGTAATGATACTACTACTACTATTACTACAACCACTACTACTACTACTACTAATAATACTAATATTAAGGATCATTTAGAAGTAAAGACGCTTATCATACTTAGTTATGCAAGAAGAATGTCTTAATAGGTGTGTCACATTTTTTAATTCTTTAATCAAATAAGTAGAATAAATATTGGAAGTGGTTTAACCCTACAAGTTACGGGTAAGTCTAGTAGTTAAATAAATCACCTAAATACATTATTTCAATTATTTTATTTATAATTGTAATAGAGATTGTATCTGCTTGTAACCAAATCTACGTCACATTTCTACAAAAGAAATTACGTTATATTCTCAGACAGTTTTCTAAATTCAGAAACAGTGAGTTGTTATTCTATTTCAAGAGTAATGTTTGTATTCATCATCATCATCATCATCATCATCATCATCATCATCATCATCATCATCATCATCATCATCATCATCATCATCACCATCATCATCGTCGTCGTCGTCGTCATCGTCATCATTGCCATCGTCATCGTCATTATCATCGTCATCATCGTCATCGTCATCGTCATCGTCGTCGTCGTCGTCGTCATCGTCATTATCCTCGTTATCATCGTCATCATCATCGTCATCGTCGTCATCGTCGTCGTCTAATCGTGCTAGTGTCGAATGCCAGCTTGCTTTATTGTCCATCACATCTAGTAGGTCCTCATAGATGAATTGTGAGTCTTCTGCTAGTTGCATCATGTCAATTCCGTGAGGTCTCCCCACTGAGTCACATTTATTTTTTGTCATCCACAAAAAAACATCACTTATGAGTGCATCCTTAGCCGGCGAGCAGTGCCCAGCAAATTTGGTTTCTCTCTTTCTCTAATCAAAGCTGAAGTCTGAGGAAGGTGTCTGTAGATTTTCTCCCTCGTGAGGTGCTGTCTCCAGGAGATGTTACAAGCAGCTCTTAGCATTCTGGCGTATAAACCATCAATTTCTTCTCCAATATTATTCTCCTTCTATATACAAGAATTGATGTAACAATGACCCTATCGAATTCACGTTTCATTTTGGTAGGAGAATTTAAGTTCCAGATCGCTTATTTCTCATCCAATCTAACCCAGGTCTTGCTGATTCTCACCTTAGTTCATTCTCTGTGGAATTTTGTTGTGCAACTTTACTACCAAGATAAGTAAACTCGTCGACATTGTGCGTCAAGTCACACTTAAGGAATAGATATTTCTATGTTGGTTCAGGAAAATGTATGATGTTTGGTTTGTGATAACATAAATCCCAATGCAATTTGCAGTTCCTTCAAGACTTGTATTAGAGATGCTTATATTTCTATCCACATACCGTCTTAGATTTCTTGAAGAACATACTTTCTTTTACTTAACACGTGTTGGCATGTGTATTCCTCCCCACGAAGGAAATTCATTCTATTGGTGCGGCATTCACATTGGGCGGAATAAACCAGCTTCTTCCCTTATCTACACGTGAGTTAAGGAAGAAGTTTCTAGGAGATACTGAATTCACAAGGGGTCCCAATAAGATGCTGTAATCTGTTATTTATAAATAGTCACCCGACTGATACTGACCACGCTCAACGTCGCTTAGCATGTTTAGTATTACACCAACTTCAATTGTAGAGATGAGAGGTTGCAGACATAACACCCTTAGAACTTTATTGATGGAAACTTGGAACAATATTCCGCTTGAAGGCACATTGTAAAGCGTATCTAACATTCGTGTTTTTCTTGTATGTTTACAATGCTTCTGTTATCAACCAGTGTTTTCTATTTTCAAGAATGGCATATGTACAATGTGTAAATGCATTGAGCAAACTTGTGTGATTTTCTATGACATTACCAAACCTGTCTCAGCAAATTTACACACATACTAACACGACGGCGTTTTAGACGATGATAATCTTTTTTAGTGCTCGTGAAAGGCGAAACTATCCGTGATATAAAATGCGCCACACAGCAGAAAATAATGGTTCTTTGTCCGGATCTGACTTTCGACGAACACACCTCACCAGACCCTATGTCTCTTTCATCCGGCCTGATTGCTGATGAAGATACACATCAACATGTGTACTATGTACAAATAAATAAGTAAACACTTTCTATTTTGCTGGTGTGTTGGTAGGTGTAAAAAATATACGATCCTGGACGGGTTAATGCTATGTTGATATCAATATATTTTGCCTTCTCCATTTATTTATATTTCGTCAACATCAAAAGATTGGTTGTGAAAATCACTACAGATAAATAACTTGGTCGCATCAAATATACATATTGGGTGCATTTGTTATTAAGTTTCAATTATGTAGACTCTATTTTCACTAATAAGTTGAAACGATTAGACAATTCGCACATTTTGATATGTAAAGTCAAGTAATGGTTAAATGAAGGAGAAACTAAAAATGCATTTCATTGTGTATAGGTTTAAAGATAAATATATCTACTGTACGTTTGACTGGACCTAAAAGCCGAGTTCATTTATTAAATTGAAACTCTATCAATGACATGGCGGGAAGATTGGTAGTCTACCTATTTTTTGCTAAAGACCGAAATAAGTCGATGATCTCATTTTATAAAAGTACACCCATGATTTATAACTGGTATACCGTTAGGGTCTGTATTTTATGGGGATATCATTAGAAGAGGACCAACAAACAGTTTATGCTAATTCAGTATCACACATCATACGGATGAAATGATAAAAGTTCCTAATCATTGAACGACAAAACCTTGTAGATAAGTCAGGCATAGACTGCAGTTTATTTGTATTAAATATGAATGGATTGCAGAGAGGATTGTAAATGTAATTAACGATTTAATATGTGACATTCTTTTGAAGTCAGTCAGTGTATAGACACATATAAATACATACCTTTCCCATGGATTGAATTCCCCGAATCAAAACGACGAATATAATGACCCAAATAATGAACAAACAGAGAGCCAATTCCCATTGAATATTTCCTAATTTGTCGATGCCTGGGCTTATTTTCAGGACACGGTTGCTGTAAAGATAAAAAAAAAGACAGGTTTATAGAAATATATTAGCAGCTACAATCTCCATCTTCTTTCCCGGCCAAGTTACATATTTTCTATAATAAAGCTTTCGTCTCTGCATGTAACCAAAACTACGTCAATTTCACAAAGATTTAATTTGGCTAATTGCAATATTGCCGGGCATAAGCTTTATCGGCATATATTGTTGGGATTATTCGTGTAATATGAACAATTGTGTATCTTTAGTTACTTTAAAATTTGCAAAAAAATAAGTAACCCACATATAATAATACAAAAAGAAGGTAGCAAAGACTTAATTAAAATAGTTTCTAGAATCTTCAGATGAAGCGGAGAGTGTGACTTACTGAGAATAGCGAATAAGTCAAAACTAAAATTAGAGATCTTCGACGATGGATGACTAGTATGTATTATTCAAAACCTCCGATGGTAAATAATTTACCTGGCCAATTTTTGTGGGCACATTTTATTAGACCCGGATGTCTGATCTTTGAAACGCCCTTCCAACGTAGTGCAAACGGCAACTACATATAAATAAATAAATAGATAATAGAATTATTATGGTGTTTTTTTTTTTTGAGAAAAAACATCTTTTCGAATCGACGTCAAGATGGGCTTGGTGAAAAAACAACTCGTATATTCGAAGCAAAGTAACATTGTTGTATATACAGAGATATTTGTTTGGCGAATCTATCAATTATATTAGCGAGCCAAAGTAGGTGAGGGTGAATAGGATATCTGTAAACAGAATCTTCTTTAGTTTTATAGAAATTCTAAATTTAATTTTATATAGAAGATTCTACAATATCTAATGGATAGCCATTGTTGCAAAGAGTCTTAGTAATTAATTTAATTACATCATTAAGCTTTGTCCTAGAAAATATTATTAAGACAATATAAGTACGGGTATTAATAAAATGGAACTCTAATTTCTGGAATACTGAGGTAAGAAAATAAAAGTAAGCTTTGCTAATTTAACATCAAGGAATAGAAGTGAAGCATTGGCTTTCTTATCTAAAATAAACTTGAGAGCTGGAGGAATATTGTTGAGGGACGAAAAAAAGTCTGCTTTCCACAATTGTTTAACAAACAAAATGTGACGTTAACATAACAGAGGTAAACGCATGGTCTTTTAAAATCAGATATCAGACCTTTATGAAAACCTGAAAATAGTTTGACAAACGTCGGCCTCAAATGAAGTCCCATAGAGCACCCATGAATCTGTTTGTACATAATGTCATGAAACTGAATCACAACGATCTTGTGGCGAATCTAATTTATTCCACCTAAATACTTTAGGGAATATAAAGAGTTTCTAGTTCATTAAGATATAAGGCATTTACACATATATTAATCGTCTCTATATATTTACAAGTAAAGAGATTCATTCTACGGCCGGGTCACCATTTATCGAGACAATCAAGGTATTTAAGCATATCTTGAATTTCCTAGAACAATAATTCGTCAGGAAAAAGACCAGAAATGCATTAAAAAATCTCGAAGAAACTTAGTTTAGTAAAATTTTCTTTACAAAGAACTATGCATTTATTCCAAAACAAATGTCATTTGTCATTTAAGCAAAGTATATATATATATATATATATATATATATATATATATATATATATATATATATATATATATATATATATATATATATATATACGTGTGTGTGTGTATAGAGAGAGTGTGAGATATATATATATATAGAGAGAGAGACAGACATATGTTTATGTGTGATATAAAAATATCACTTAATTTCATTAGACATTGCCACTTACTATTACTTTTTTGATAATTAATATCCGGGCATAACTCATTAGATGGTCTTATATGAAGATGTTATTCAAACCAGATGATTTTTTTGTAATGAGTACTCGGAGAAATAGTTAATAATTCTTCGGTTCTATATTTCATTGACTAACTTTCTTTGTGAACTTTGCAAGAATACTATTAGATTTAAGAAATTTTCAGAAAATAGTTTCATTTCATAATAAAAACAAGTAACGTATTTATTTGTAGTTTCCTATTTTTACATATTTGCTGGTTAATAATTTTCCTAGCTATTAAATTAACTTGAACGAAAATAATTCAGTTATCCTGTCTTTTTTGTTTACATATGGAAAGAAAGCTATATTATTACTACTCATACGTCGAGTTTGGATGAACTATATCGCTTTGAATTAGCGCATGCGTATTGGCTAAAACATTGAGAAGCAAAAACAAATACATACACAGTGTGTGGAAAGTAACTCACTATTATTAAGTGCTTGTAATTTTATTGCTGAAATATACTTTTTTCAGAACAACAATGAATGAAGAGAGAAGATTTACCGTTATAGAAACCAAAATGCTCCGCTGGATGTCTGGAATAACACTGCTCGATCATGTATGCAATGAGGATATCTGAAAGCGCTACGGCATCGTTCTGATCGAGGGCAAGATGGGGGAATAGCGTCTCAGATGTTTTGGACATGTGCTGATGGCCGACGATGACATCGTTTCGAAACTCGCCTTTAAATTAGAAGTCGCTGGGAAGCGACTTAGAGGAAGGCTGATAATGAGATGGGCAGACGCTCTGCACAATGATCTTTATAAAACTAGCTATCACCCGGACACAGCTTATGATCGTGCCAAGTGGAGGAAAAAGTTCATTAGTGTGGACCCCGTCGTAGCTTAGGACTAACGCAAAGAGAAATAAGATAATTAATTATTACATAATTATTCAATTACTTTTAAAAGTTACTAATTTAACGTTGTCCGTAGATGTGTATTAAGATAGTACTTACAAGAAATACTCTTCACTCGGCGTTTTCAGATACGTATGGTTGAACATGTGGTGTAGTTTGTCGTTTATCCATGTCTTGTCTGAGTCCCAGACTCTATCTATTTCATCATACAGTTCTGTTAAGTTTGCTGAAAGAAATAAAATTAATTTATCATTAAGTGAGTTTGGCTTGGAGAAATTTAGAATTTCACGAAAATAATCACCTAAAGTCACAAGTTCTTAAAGTTGACTGACAAGCCCTCATCCCATGTTCGTGTCCTCTAAGATTCATAGAAATACTTCGACTAGGTGTCGCCTAATTATTCAGTTCTTTAAACATTTTATCAATCTACAACCATATCTGGGTTATCGAACTGTGGGCGTACGTCTCCAATTTGCTCTCATCCTCTTGAGAGAGGATAGTTTTTGTTATGCGCGTATCTCACAACTGATTGCTAGTTGCTTTAACAACAGGGAACCCGGCCACTTACAATTATAATGCAATTAATTAAATATACCATTTCATAGAAAATAAAGCATCTATTAGGAAATTAAGTTACAATTGAACATCAGTGGTGCCATAATGACAGCGGTCGCTTCGTGGTAAAACAAGGAAAAGAATGACAGAAAGAAAGAGAGTCAATTATATTACGAACATTGCTTATTATATTATTTTTTTTCCTAAGGCAATATTTTACATATCTTGTCTCTTGAACGGTTACATCGAAACAGCGAAAAACTTCGTTCACAACTCCATCTGTCGCTCATCCAAAGTGATATTAGCTTCCTCCTATCAGAGACTTATCCTCTCCTGGTACTAGATTCTTACATCCAGGGTGTATCTCTTGATATCTTTCGAACTCTGTCTAAAACATATTCTTGTCTAACTGCTAATATGTACTAGCTACCATATCTACTAGCAATAGTACTCACTTTAAACATACATTTTATTAACCTTGATCTGGTCGCTACTGTGAGTAGCTGATTCTAAAAGAAAATCGGAGAAAGTAATGCGATCAAAGCAGCATCAAGGTCAAATGTCGTAATATGCTAAATAATACGAATTATGTTTTTTACTAAATAAATCAAAAGACTAATCCAATCTGCGCGTTTAGCAATGCAAATGCTATTCAATACTTAAGTGTGGAAGACTGACCAACCGACATGATAATGGATTGGCGTGGATGTATCTAAACACATACTTAATATAACACGCATCAAGCGATAACAAAATGACGGACGAAGCAGCAAAATATTATCACACACTTAAGTATGAGATAAACAACGGACAAACCAAACCGACTGACCGACCGTATTATTGTACCCCTGCATGTTATGTGTTTACCTTTTTAGAGCGAGTACGTGTAAGCATTCTAAAAAGTAGGCGTTAAAACAGAAATAAAACAAATAGAAACACTATTTTAGATATTTGATTTGTTGATCATTTCCGAATATAAATCAAACGTAAAACAATAATTTCCTTCAAACCCACCAGACAGCGATGATCACCCACTTCCGAACCAGAGAATGTTATTAAATACAGTCCTTAAAATTATTATCTGGTCCGGAAGTAGATGATCATCGTGGTTTAAATTTATATGCGAACGGGATCCCCGCCTATAAAGTCTAAAATATTTTAGTTTTGTTTTTGTTTTTTTACAGTATATTTCCAGGTTGTTTATATGTAATCGCCTGAAAAAATGTAAGATCTCATTTTTTTGTGATTTAGCACGGGGGTTAAGCGCTACTGTATTTTTCATCCAAAATTGTATTTGATCTTAATTAGCACGACATATATTAAGATTTAGCTATGCTGAGTTAAAATCTAATCAGATATATTTGGATTATTTATACATCAATACTTTTGAGAAAGGCATGAACCAGCACTCCCCTAAGCCACTGGTAAAAAAAAACAACAACTTGCTCTGAATTACTATTATGCAAGAAAACGTCTACAACCGACCTTTTTCGGGTGCAGTTTTGAGAACTTAGAAATTTCTATATCGTATTCAAATAACATGTTATAGTGGATAAGTTAGCTCGTACAGCTCGTATATTAAGAAATAGAAAGTTTTCTAGATAGAGAGTTAAAATTGTCAGCATGACTCGGATCCCAGTATCGTGAGAACGGGAGTGAGCATACTAAACAGAGGAAGAGATGGCATGTATAGCGATTCGAGAGTATTATGTAAGAAACATCTTCATAATTTAGATAGAAGCCATGAAGAGACAATATGCATTAATATGAAGTGACCAACATGCAATTTAAAAAGCTTTGTGCTTAATAGTTACTCTTCTTATTCACTCTGATCTGTCTCTCTGTCTATGTATCCTTCGCTGGATGAAAATCACCACTATACGACGATCACAAGTTCACGTAATTAATCAACTATAGTGCAATTAATCATCATGGAATCAGCGAGTGCAACTCAATAAAACTTTCGTTTAACCCGTATGGCGTTTGTCGAATTATTTGTATTCTTTTCCTAAAGAAAAGGATTTCTGACGCCCTTTCTGCTTCAGCGTTACATTTCAGCAACAGATTCAGGCAGTCGCAGGCATCAGATGTGCCCTCAGTCATAGTAGGAATAACTGAACCTAGATATTGTTTCGGATGGTCGTTGAGGTGGCCTGTGCGATTCATGTACACTAATTTCGGACATAAAAATTATGCTACAGTAGTCCCACTTCTAAAAGCAAACATTTTCTTTGACAATATATTTCCTTTGTTCATGTTGTTGTTGTAAAGAAGATACACTATCTCGATTGTATGCTTGTATTTTGTAACAATGTATTGCCAACATTTTTTCATTAAAAAAATTAAATGTTTTATATTTACGATTAATGACTCCCTTCTTTCTGTTGATGCGTTTAAAATTAATGAATATTTAAAATTAAATGTTTTTAATTCACAGCAATGTTGCGTATTTTTCCATGATACGCATCAAATGTTTATTGGTATCCTAACGCGTCGTTCGTGTTGTTTGCCACAATTTTTTCTTCTACTTCATAGCTGGAATCTACATAGGGATTAATGAATGATTACAAACGACGATAGCATATTTAACATGATAATTTATTAATCTAATGCCGCAATAACCAACAGCTTGTTTGTGGCATCATACGTTTATTAGACTATACACCGTTTTGTTCCTTTTCCAGAAAGTGCTAAAAGTCCACCTGTATGCCAGTTCTCCCGTCAACAATTGTTTAAACAATCCCCGCTTCTACGTATCTGCGTTGCTACGAAGATGATCTTTCTTAGTTGTGAAATGAAACGAACGATTTTATTTTCATTAGTATTTATAATATTAAATAATTAAACAACACATTAATTAATTCTCATAAATAGTTGCAAAAATCCATTAACACTACTGATATGGTGTTCAGATGAAAGGGCAGAAGTTTCTTGGGTACTTCATATTTTTCGGGAAACGCAGGTGTGCAGGTACCGCTGTTCGTCAGAAAACGCACCTGTAATTCAACCGGAAGTGTGCGCGGAGTCATCGGAACAGAAACGATAGAAGACACTTTTATTGTGTACCTCAAAGGATAAAAATCTTACCGCTATAACACATTAAATATTAAAAAAATCTGTTGATTAAAAGTCACCTAAAGAAAGACTGTGAAGTTATTAGAATGTCTACATTGTTGTGCAGCTGGCCACGGTATGGGAATATTGAAAAGCTCATCTAAAAAATATTTGTCTTTTGTTCTAACAATTGCATATGTATGTGTAAATGTGCATTATTATATATAATGCTACATAATTGAAGACCCCATTAATTAATACATACTTTTAACAATTCATTAACACTAATTACATGGAGTTCAGCAAAGGGAGCAGGAGTTTCTTGGATTTTTCCATTTTTACGGTCAACGCATGTGCGTGGGTTAAACTCGTGAGTCTTAATATGTAATCGGCTTTAACACCTTACTATTTCAAGTCTCGTGTTAGATTTCTTCTTGTTATTGGCCGCCAGGGTCATCAGAAGTGTTGGTGTCATTGCGCATATCTAGCTTCAGCCTAAACACATCGTTATGCTGGCAGTCTTTCAAAGGGTATCCATTACTTCATGAAACAGAAGGTGTGTGTTTATGTACATGTGCGCGTACTTCAGTTGCATGTATGTAAATGAAATGTATATATATATATATAGTATTAGGCGTGAAATGAAGTAGGATCGTTTATTTCCGTTCTTGTTGATTCAATGCGACTCAAAGTGCCGCAAGGAGAACGCCTTGTATTTATCGTTCACGCGATCGGTACTAATGAGTTTATATATCATCATCTAACCCGAACCAGTCCAACCAAACCCGATCCCTGAATGCAGAGATTATGAGGTAACACCAGTGATATCCAATTATAATCAGGTCTACACTAACAAAATTGCTTTAGGATTTGCAATTTTGTATAAGAAATTAATTTGAACTAAACATGGGCAAAGTATAAACTTTGTTCTGTAAAGATTCCGACCTCAACCGACCTTGGTAAATTCATTTTGGAAATGTTTCCTTTCAATTTAGCATCAAGGTTATTCACGTATACTTTCCTGAGCGTGTGTATATACATATAAATATATATATATATATATATATATATATATATATATATATATATATATATATACATATATATATATATACCAGTCCACATTTGTTCATACTTCTCGGCTAGCCAGATCAGTCAGTAACTTTGTATTAATTTATCATTCTATCCCCACCTTTCTCTCTCTCACTCCCTCTATCTATCTTTATTTCCCTCTCTCTCCATATATATATATATATATATATATATATATATATATATATATATATATATATATATATATATATATATATATGTGTGTGTGTGTGTGTGTGTAGGTTTGTTACGTAAGTCCGTGGCGGTCAACGTGTATGCGTGTATAAATGTATATACGTATATACATATTTCGCAACATATATGTGCATGTGTATGTGTGGGTACATGTATATATATATATATATATATATATATATATATATATATATATATATATATATATACATACCTATATATTTATTTGTTTCGTTTTACTTTAATCAAAGTTATCAGACACCAAGGGACCTTTACCTGGAACTAACACTTAATATTTATATGAGATACATAGGTGAGTGAATATTCTATTAAAGTTCTCGTTTATCTCTCAAACGCTGAGTTAGTAAAGAAGTTAAGAACATTAGTTGTCCACTCACCAATTGATGAAGTGGATTATGTTATAGTATATCTTTCCTTTTGGGCGCTGAATGTTACCGAATTCCAGGACAAAAATTCATCTGGTCTGGTGGAGTATCCAGCCAAGTGT
>OY744520.1:37908995-37956495 GCA_963556195.1 Sepiola atlantica
TCTCATTCGACTTTTAGTTTTTAATTTACCATTCTGACGTTTCCTCTCAGAGGGTCAGACGATGAGGCCTTAAGGTAATTTTAACAATTTTCCTTTTTTTTTCCACTCGTCTGTTTCATTGATTATAATAATGCTTCCTCTAAAATGAATCCTACGATTCTGTTGTACACGAAATTTACTTACACACACACATATATATATATATATATATATATATATATATATATATATATATATATATATATATATATATATATGTGTGTATGATATTGAATTCCTTTATATATATTGTATAATTTTCCATTTGCAATAAGTGCTCTTTTAGTGGGTACTTATTTTCGTGTGTTATAGCTGTCAGGGCTAATTCGATGCATTTAACATCGCTTTTCACTGATTTAATTGCACACCTTAAATTATAAGTTGCCAACACCCGATTGTTTGGGCTAATATGCTGTACGCTCATGCCATCGTAAATCTTACTTATATATATATATATATATATATATATATATATATATATATATATATATATGTTAAACCTTATTGCGAAACTGTTCTGACAATTGAAAGGTTTTATTACCATTTCATGATCGTTTAAATTCCCGTTTAATCTGACGCTGTTTAATGAATCGTAAATGAGTTTCCTTCTTTTTTCAAAATATAAATTACACAACAACAATTTATGATATAGATGGAACGTGTCCAATCGGATCCAAAAATTGCAGATTATATTAAAAAAACTAGTTTGTTTTGCCGATTCGCTATCGCTCCGCAAACTTCGCTACTTGATATATTTGAAACAATAATTTAAAATGATACACATTTCATTCATAACTTTGTTGTAAACAGGAAAACATATTTCGCATGTAATCATATAGATAGATGAACCTTAACAATTAGAAAGTTAATAATCTTTTAAATGTTACTTTAAACGAAAGGAAAATAATAAAAACAAATGTGTTGCTGTTTCAATTACTATTTAGCAATAGATCACACTTTGTTTAAATCATTTACACAGAAATTCCACATATCTGATCAGGAAATAAACCAATATTTTTATATTGAAAGCTAAACACTCATTGAATTAAAAAATAACAACAAATAATAGTTAATTAATAAAATGTCGTTTTTGCAAAACAAATATGCAAATGTTGTAACCTTGCTATTTATATGACATATACATCAGTAGTATATAAAAAATCGTGCATAGAATGTGTAAACAAGAATCAACTTGAAATCAGGTGTTTAACTTTACTGTCAGTTCGAGAACATGGACCTAACTTCCGATATTTATTGATTTAGTTAAAAAAAACAACAGTAATGGCTGACTTATACGTGTTAGCGTGATACATTATTGCAGCGATATTCCCCATGTACGTGTAAACCCGCTTAAGGTTAGCAGAAACGTGACCATTAGAAGTAAGTAAATTAGTATTACGGTTACGTGTCAGAATATGAGGTAAGTCTATAGTGACACGTAGCGTACTAGCTGATCAACTCTCTCTCTGAACTTTGCTATACATACATACATATATATACATATATATATATATATGTATATATATATATATATATATATATATATATATATATATATATATATATATATATATATCGGAGGTGCATTTGGTAATTTAGGATTTATCCTAAACAAATGTAAAGTACTACATGCCATATCCATGAATGTTGGAGTTGAATATGTACTAAACAACAGAGAAATCACAGAAGTAGATAGAGCGTGTGATTTGGCAGTGGGGATTGACAATACATTTTGAGCAAATAATCATATTTTTACTTTTGTATCGAAGGCACATAGAATGATACGGTGGATTGTTAGGAATATTATTTCGAGGGAGACAAATGTTGTGTTAAGGATATATAAAGGTCTCATGAGACCTCATATAGAATACTTTACCCAGGCCTGGGCTTCAGACATGGGCATTAGAATGTAATATTGAAACTGGAAGGCGTACAATAAAGGGTGACAGAATGAGAGGTGATATGATTCCGACTTACAAGATAATTAATTGCATTTCTAACTATGATGGCCATTTTTTAGTATTTCTCCTAGATCTGGAAGGTTATTGTCAAAGCAGTTTTCAAAGACTAGATCTGGAATACTTTATCAGATCGGATTAAGAACATAAATAACGTGGATCAGTTTAAGATGAGGTTGGATAAATTCAGAGAAAGTTGTAGAAAAGATAGATTTAGGGGGCACTTTTGGAAGTTGTCAAATGAAATATTTAACAGAATTTGCTCTTGATATCGATACTGCACTTAGAGTTTTATTATTTTTTATTTAACAGTTGAATTGAGAAGATAATTAAAGGAGAGATGTCTAAGGAGGCATAACAAATAAATAATAATAGTATATATATATATATATATATATATATATATATATATATATATATATATATATATATATATATACTAGCAAAAACTACGCGCCCTCCGGACAGCAATTACTGAGGTTGCAGTCTTCTCTACGGAAACCAAAGAAAAACAATTTTAATTGAATTTTTTGTAATTTGGAGAAAACACACAAGATGATGATTGTCGTAGTATTATTTGATATAGTTCAATGTGGAGAAAATGTACTGTGCATGAATATAGTCTAATTTTATTGTTTAGAAAATAAAAACAACAAAAAGGTGAATTGATATGGTCATTAAGATATTCAAAATCGAAGAATTTTATTTTGTTTCAGCATAAAAATGAACATGAATTCTCCATTAAAAACTGGTTGTATAATGAAATAAATCGAACATAATTGTGGAAGGTCGATTGGTAAAATAGAGCAATTTTATATTACTGAGTAATTCGAAATGGGTACTTTGTACTTTTCGACTTCATTATAAAAGACATAAAAATGTCTTAATTCATATTAAAGAAAAATAATGTATATTCTTTTGTAATTTAGAGCGATTAGAGAAGGTGTTTTATTTTCTATGCTAGATGTTAAAGTCATCATCATCATCATCATCATCATCATCATCATCATCATCATCATCATCATCATCATCATCATCAGCAGCAGCAGCAGCAGCAGCAGCAGCAGCAGACGCAGCATCATCATCATCATCATCATCATCACTAATCACATTTTGACTCCTTGGACGTTTGGCTAGAAGCAAAATATAGTATCTGTTCTGAATCTTCACTTGGTTTTTATGCCCTCGGTCAGTTAAAGAGAACTCTTTCTAAACTAAGGTAATTGACATTTTTGTTCCAATCCAGAGTGTCCCTTTTGGGGGAGCTGGATTTCCCCTACGTTAAATATTGGCATTGTGCTTAACTCTGTAATTGTGGGAGAATGTAAATAGTACCAGCAACAACAACAACAAATTTATTCTATAAAATGATAAACGCATGCATTTTTGGTAATTATTGCGTTTAATGCAAACTTTATTTGAAAAATACTAATTATTCGAAATTGATCGAAGTTGCTGCTATGTGTACATATACGCGTTCGATACGTAACCGAAAAACAACAAATAATGAAACGGAAGGTATCAATTTGAATTTTAAACTTAATTCATTAAATCGCTTAAATAATATTACTATGGATAATAATTAAGATATTGAGATAGAGATAGATATATAGTCGGCAGCACTATTTAATATCTGTTGTATGGTTGGCTGAGCTCTAGAAGAGACCCACACAACGGCCACAGTGCGATATTGAGGCTATGAGCATCAACCACTGTTATAAAATAATAAGACAACAAAAGCGAAAAAGAGGGAGAGAGAGAATTACCTACTGCTACGTGTCATCGACACCACTCATAATTCACTTATGTATGTTATGAGCCGCCGTCCAGATAATCTCCTGACATCAAGTTAAAAAAATATCTTGCTTTTATCATCACTAATATAAGCTTTCGTTGGACGCCGTGATTAGCAAGAGAATCGCAAAGGCAGCGCAAACCCTGTCGCACCTCACACCACGTGTGCGCACTAATCCTAGGCTGTCAGTGAATAACAAGACAGCTTGTGCAATGCCTGTGTCATCAGCACACAGTTATATGGCGATATAACTTGGACCACGCATGCCAAGTATAAAAGGCGTTTAAACATCTTCTACTTTAAAAGCATCGGCCGCATTCTGGGTGTAACATGGATATGCCGTTTGCACAAGACTGAGGTCTTGTGTCGAGCAGGTCTGCGCAGTATGTTCACACTGCCCAAACAGCGGATACTCCGTTGCTTGGGCCATGACCATGACAGTTGGCAACACTATTAAATATATCTAGAAGAGACCCACACAACGGCCTAAGTGCGATATTGAGGCTCTGGACATCGATACAGTGTTTTGGGAGTGTCTGGCAGCCAACCGACACAAATGGCGAGTACACCTGACCAAACACTTCGTTAGGGGAGGAGAAGTTGATATAAGTTGCAAGAGAGGGGTGGGTCCGCAGAAAAAAATCGCTGACTCCAGTTCACCAGGGAATGAGCACGTATGCGACCTTTGATGCAGACACTGTCACTCCCACACCGGCCTCTATAGACATAGACGTCGGTGCCCCAGCCAAAAAAGACAATTGCTACACATGGTCAACCATGGCCGTTGGCGGACTATTACTACTTAACGAAATATTGAGATTTATTTTTGTTGCTATTCCTCTAGCTTATTTCTTTTTATCTTTTTCTTCTTCATTCTTTATGATTTTCTTATTTTGTTTTCTAGTATATTCTATTTACTTTTTATGTTCTATACTTCTTTTTTTCTCTTTCTTTACTATGGCTTTTTCTGTTTCCTTTTTTCTTTTTGTTACTTCTTTATCGTCTTTTTTGCCTTTTCTACTACTACTACTACTACTACTACTACTACTATCATCCTTAATTTTTTCTTTTTTTCTTTTTTTTCTTTTTTTCTTTATTTTATTTCAATTTACCCTTTTCCTTCTTTTGTTTTCTTTTATTATCGTATTTAAATCTGTTCTTTATTTATTATTTTATCTTTCTTTTCTTCGTATTTTTCTGATTTTCTCTTCTATTCTTGTTCTTTTTCCCTTCTTCTGCTAATACTAGTATCACTAACTTACTTCTCATTTTTATTTTTATGTTCTTCTACTTTTTCTTTATTATTTTCTACTTATATTTCTCTTTCGTTCGTCGTTCGTTTTTCTTTCCTATCTTCTTTTTATTTCGCATTTTCTTTAACATCAACAGGTGTGATTTTGAATGCGTTCACCAGAAATCAAGTAGCAAGCGTTCCAAAGATCCAGCAAATCCTCTTTCAAACGTATGTGTGAGTTGTTGTACAGACATATGTCTTTGGCCTAAGGAAATACTTTGTCTAAAGAGACTGTGATGTTGACAACTATCTCTCTCTCGTTCCAATTATCTACCTATGTATCTATCTCGCTATTAAATAAAATTGTAAGACCAAATCTCATCTTTCCATTGAGACACAGTTTACACGTAAATCCGATTTAAGTTTGAACCATTTTGTTCAATTACAAATTTGATAAACGAACAATACCGTGATAATTACATTTAACGTTCAAAATTTTATTCAAATGATTTTGTATCAGCATGGCATCTGTTTCAAAAGAGAAATCTATAAAGATAATACGTTGCTAGGTAACGAATAGAGCAGGTGTAATATGATGTATAGGCTTACCCTATGAACAAGTAAAAGAGATGAAAGGAAAGAGGGGGATAATCAGAGAGAGAGATATAGAGAGGGAGGGGGAGGGGGATAGAGACAGAAAGAAAAGGGAGAGTTTTTACCGCCACTTTCCTTTATGCATGGCCGTCCTTCATCAGACAGACATAGAGAAAATAATTTTATGTAACTTCCAAAAAAATCCTATTTAATAAAAGTAATAATTAAGTAGAAACATCTTCCTGCATTTGAATAAAAGTCTTCAGACCTTTTTTTATTACATTTCGTTATTCTGTCTTCCTTCTCATTCAACAATTTTACAGTTATGTTTTCTCGGGACTCAGAGATACACACGCACACACTAATCTGCACGCCTCTACGAATCTGCACCTCTCGATCAGGTGAAGTTATATATATATATATATGTATATATATATATATATATATATATATATATATATATATATATATATATATATATATATATATACAGTGTGAGCCAAAAGTAGGTGGACAGTAAAAAGCATTTATTTAGAGATCACTTATACGTAAAATTACATGTGATAACACAATCATATTAATTAAAATTAAATGTTATTTATCAACGCAAGTGTTCAAACTGTTTTCCTTCTTGATTTACAGAGCTTTGAAGTCTGCCTCTGACGCTTCGACAAAAACATGTTTTTTTACTGTCCACCTACATTTGGCTCACCCTGTATATATATATATATATATATATATATATATATATATATATATATATATATATATATATAATCACTAGATCTCTTTGATTTTCTTACCTTGTTTTTGTTCCTTTATTTGCTCGTTGTTTTGAAAGTGAGTTTCCCCCATTTTTTTTACTTGTATAATTCTTAATCTTAAAATTGCATATGTGATTCTGCTTCAACAGCGATGTAGACCAAATCTTTATGCGTGTTTCGGAACATATTCATTCGATTCGTTCGCTTAATATATATTTACATGCTAACTGGCTCAACAGCTTCTCCTAAAATTGTCATCGATATAAGAAATCGGGGGTGTTTTCCCCATAACGCTCAGATCTACTAACACTACCATCCACGGTCACCGAGATGTATTTGTAATAGGACAATTATTTATTTGCGGCGTTGTTATTAGTCATTCAATGTATGTTAGCTACTCTCTTGGTCTTTGTGCTAAGATCAAAGTGTAGTATCTGTTCTGATGGATACTGCACCCCATAGACCGGTATTGTCTTGGCCTTCGGGGCTTGATTCCGCCGGTCTATGGGTCTGTCCTGTGTAGTTCTAGGAGGTCCACTCTCCCAGGCTTTGCCTCCCCTCTTTGGGGAGGAGTAAGTTTATTGCTTACTGCTTGAGGCGTCCTACTGGGGAATGCCGACGGGGCTGCCCATGTAATTTTTAATGATCAGAGTGCTCACCTCTCGGGCGCTGGCTTTTCAAGTCCCACTTTCCCGACCCGACCTTGGGTCACATCTTACTTGTGGGAGTAAGATAAAAAAAAACTGGCCTTGTGCCTAACTCCTGGAGACCAGTAAATAAATACTATAACCTACACTTACTTTTTAATAGGTGGAGGGCGTCTCGATAAACTATTCCAAAGCCCGTCTCTTACAATCCCGATTGATGGAATAATACATTATCAGATTAGCCTGATTGTTCGTTAACAGTCGCTTTCATTAATCTTATTATTTAACGTTTATTTAATGTTGATGCATTTCATATAAATAGTATTAATGTTAAATATAATCCTGCACCACAAAGGGTACATTCAGCTATTACTTTAACCTTCGTTCTTCTTATTACTGTACCACATATAATATACAGAGGTTTACAACAACTTTAACTTTTGTTTTGCTTATTACTGTACCACATATATAATACAGAGGTTTACAACAACTTTAACTTTTGTTTTGCTTATTACTGTACCACATATATAATACAGAGGCTTACAAAAACCTTTTTAAAAAGCCCCACTTCATTTCTTTCCAAAGACATATTTTTATCGTTCTCAGAATAGCAGAATAACATTGTCGAACAGGAAGTGGCGTTTAGAAGTAATAAAACAATTGTGCGTTTTTCAAACATAAATATGCGTACCTTATTTTTATTTATTTATTATTTTCATTCTATTAAATACTTAGTATGAAATATGAATTTTGTAACATAGGTTACACTCCAGACCCAGGTACATTACATTTAACGAATTTCTTTTCTAGCTTAGTAAGCTATCGATTATAACAGCTTAAAACATTGCATTGTAATATGCGAGTTCACATTGAAAGCAGATACTATTCTCGAGATAGCGGAATTACAAAAGTAATTCCTTTATCCACATAGTTCTGCGTCTATCTTCATTTACTTCCTTCGCGTCAGACAGCTGCAGTTAGTTGATTTTGTACTAAATATTCACAAGTTAAAACGCCTGAGACAGCCAAGGATATTTTGGAGCAAGACTGACTTTTAACGGTCCGATAGACTTCAAGTAGACTTGTAACAGTTGATTTATATCTTTCGCTTTTCATTATTTCCACCCGAACTCAGGGTTTTCTTCGAAATACAAAGAAAAACAGAGATGTTGTTATTTAGAATTCATCACAACATTCAAAGGAAACGGGAGGCAAACTTACAACTGCTCTTGAATAGATGGATTTATTAGCTGTCGTATGGAGCTCTCTCATATGGAAGAGGCTGTCGATGAGACTGATCAGTGCATTTTCGAGCGAGATAGATTTTATTTTCGTCCGTTTATACCTTTTACTTACACAAAAATTCTGTAAAATCATTATTTTTTAAATCACTAAAGTTTACACATTTTTAAAGTTTTATCGGTCTCTTCGACTATACATTCAATTTTCACTGTTCCGGTAAACCCACTGCGCACGCACCGTGTCCACCTTTTTTCTTATGTTGTATTGCTACCCAGATAGAGTTATTGTAAGGATGCAATATTGTGTTATTTAGAAGTTATCACATATTCTAATATAACAGTAGGAAATACCTAAAGTATTACCACCTCCTTTCAGATGTAGTTGTATTTATTGCCTGTCGCCTTATGCGCTCTCATCTGTGAGGACGTGTCAACGACACTGACCGTGATATTTTTGTGAGAAATTGCCTTTTATCGGTCACTTAGACTATAAATTAATTGAAACAGTTGTATTACGTCTGCTGCGTGGGCACTGTTTCCGTCATTTTTTTGTTTTTTTATTATGCAGTATCACACGGACTTAGGCTTAGTGTTAGACTACAAACACGGTATTTCTTTCTTATTTGGAATTAATCGCATCTCTTAAGGTATTGTGGGTGAGATATGGTTTATTGCCTGTTGTATAGGGTTCTCTCATCTGTGAGTAAGTGCAGACGGAACCGACCAGGACATTTTCGGCGAAATTGACTTTTATCGATTTCTTTGACTCTTAATTAACTTTTAACTTACGATTACGACAACTGTGCGAGCACCGTTTTCATCTTATTTTTTGTATTTCTTCCTGGACTAACGATTTATGATAGGGTTCATTAGAGGGCTGTGTGTTTTTTTTAAAATTTTATTTGTATTAAATATTACCTACCTTAAAATGTATGTGTATAGACGCAATTACTTAATGATTGGCGTGCTTCAATTTTACCGGGCTACGATCTTGTACAGGTCCCGCTACTTATTAGAAAATTAACAGTTAAAATAAATAAATTCTTAAATATTTATTGGATCTAGAGCTCACCACTAAGTAAAACCGACAATCGATTTTATTATAAAACCGATTTTAATAACATATTCGTTGGATCATATTCTCAAAGATTTCGGTTTGATACAGCTACGATAAGGTGACATGAAGAAAGGGTAACTAAAAACTGTAATTCTTGGAATAATTAATAAATTCACAATTACTTTTGCAATTAACTATATTTTATACAAATAAGCTTTCGTCTGTGGCTGACCTGTTTACCAGGTTTTAGTCATAAAGTTTCCAGCAATGTTTGTTTTATCGTTTTGCAATATACTACACATGTCTGTTGGATAATAGGCGTGTACAAGTAACCTTGTACATGCATGACAAACCAAAAAAGTTAACAGAGAGAAGAGTGACGGGTGGTGTCAGAGCGAGATATGGATGAGTTCCCACGGATGTGACGCCACGTCGAACCAAAGCGACGAACACCGGTTAGATTTTAGGAAAGGATGGTTTTGGATTTCGACGCGGCTGGAGCAATCCTTTAGTGACAAGATAACTGTTGAGTTACGTACGCGGCCAACGTCGCTAATGTCGGTCTATCTATCTATTTGGCTCTCAAATAAATACCTTAGGTTAAGATTCTGATTCTCTCTCATACTTAGTTAACTGTGCATTAAGTTCAAATTGTACTCGTGATTTCGTTAACATTTTCTCCTAAAAAGCTACATTTCCGAAACTGTCCTCTCTTAATTGTTCTTACACTAACTCAACAAGAACACTCGAAGCAGCGGCGAAGTGACGACACGCGTCCCGAGGATGAAAATGAATGACAACACAACAATGTGCTCATGTGCATTAGAAGCACAACTGGATACGACGTACGAACATTGTCAATAACATTTACACACTGTTCCTTTTGCATTGATTGAGTAAATCTGTTACGGTTAACGTTCAAGTTGACAGTTGTTCCATGGGCCCTAAATTCGTGGACCCACTTCTAGATAGGTATTTTTGTCTGGGTATCGAAATTGTATCTGGATGTGTTCTTGTAAAATTACTATCGATTGTGTATTTTCTTGAAGTGTCCAAGCATTTTTGAAACCACTTTAATTACACTAATCTGCTTTGCAATTATCAATCTAAATAACCCTGAGATATCAAAACAATTTCCATGGGATTCACACAGTATACATAAGAACAACATAAATATGAAATCAAATTCAACAGAAAGTGTAAGTAAAGAAAGATTTGAATTTAATTTCGCCAAATATTATAGCCTATTCAGATAAATAATAAATATGCATTAGCATGCAGTTACATATTTTTTTGAAGAAAGACAAACCACATTTAGATAAGAAAAAGGAAATACGAGAAATAAAAATCACATTATTTCATATGTAGACACTGCGAGGACTAAGCTCACTAATTACCTATTAGCATCATCAATATTGACATTTTTCCATTATGTATTCATATCTCAAGAATATCTGGATCTAACTATTCAGATTATATGTTTTAAAATTTGTCTTAATTAATATTTTCTTTGTTGCTTATTATTGTGAAGTTGTCCAACAGTAAATAATAAATAAAGGAAGTCAAGTCGAGGGTTGGTTTAACAAGTGTATTAACAAAGTAAGAAAGTGACTAGCACTTGCCTAGACAGTTACAAGACTGTGCTTTGTCTTCTCCGTGTCTCTGGTGACTCGCACTATTTATAGTGACAACCGGTGTTGTTTCTCCTGTGTAAGAACGGCCGGTGTAACACTTATGTAACCTGTTTATCATTTAATTATTTGACTTAGTGGCGACTATTCTGCCATTAATAGACCGTTTCCCTTTGTAGCAAACGATCATAATAAAACAAATAAATGCACATATAATATTGTTCAAATTACATTTTATCATTAAACATTATTAAAATGTTCTGATATTTTTTTACTGAGATTCACTATCAAGTTAAAATGAAAATAATACATTTTTTTACTGAAATTAATCAAATAATTCGAATACAAAAATATAAATTTTTTAAATGTAATTTTGTTTAGTGTGCAATTATTTGTATCGGTTTGAAACCGTCTAAATAAAACTTAAAACGTTGTTTATGACTGTTTGGCACGAGAAAAACAGTGTATTTTTTTTAACATAGTTCACCCCAAACAAGGCAGGACGCCACTGGGGCTCAACATAAATTGGGAGCTACGCAGCGAGATGTCTGTTTACATTAGTTTTAAATTTCTGCATGTCAGTACCGTCGGGGAAACAGGGGGCAGGGAGGGAGTTCTACGAGGAAAGAAGCTATTGGAGTAGAAAGCTCTTCGGTGAAAATTATTTCCCCGAACAGAAAAGTTTTGCACCACTTGTATGTCCCTTTACGAAGATTAAAATCAAGATACCAAACCTTATGTCTAGAATCCTTATTCGAATTTTGATCAACATCCATTACATGATTTTGATTCTAGAAAATATATTGCTTGCATGTCTCTATTCACCAACCTCCACACAAGGGCTGGATGTGACACGATAACAAGATACACAGAGTTTTAGTAGAATATAGATTACATTACATAAGTTATTCATAATAACGAGGTAAATCATAATCTATATAATAATACGCTAAGGCATATCATGTTTGTACATACGTTATCACCTTTCACGTAGTGAATGTATGGGATTTAGCTGATTGTCGAGTTGGTGTAGTGAATTTACGTCAAGGGGGCATCCCATGGTTATGAATTCAGAATAGCCGCCACAAGGTGAAATAATTCAATTTTACTAACCTCTTAATTCATTGCAGGTCTATATGGAAACGACTGTACGCATCTACACACGAAGAGTACTGGACATTAGTAAAAACTGGTTGTCAGTCGGAATGTTCTTGTCAGTGAGTGTTTACTGATGATGGTTCAGTCAGGACTGTTTGATTTGATTAACATAATTAGCTTTCAAATAACAAATAGAAAACTTATAATGCGATTTACACAATTGGTTAGTTTAGTTTAGTTTTTACTTTTTGCGCCTGAGGATTACTTTAATCAAAACATGTCGTGCCAAAAGAGTCGGTCTTTAAAAATCTAATATGAGATAAAATATAAAAATGGCGTCCTTTTCATTATGTACTTGTTGAAGTTAAAGAAGAGGACATCGTTGTTCAAAACTACTCACGTCGACATTCCGGCTTGGTATCATTGAAGAGTCCCTCGAATTCTTCGAACACTGGCACGCCGGCATTGTGGACAAAATGGGAGAAGTTGTTTTGAACGATGGTGCTTCGACAGGAGCAAGTGTTCCAGGGATTAGAACAGTCGTGCCACGGCAGGACAGCACGAAGAGACGCGAAGAAGTAATGCAACGAGTAGGTAACAATAATGTTGTAGTAGATGCACATTAAAGAGCCAATGATGGTTGTTGAATAACCGATACCTTGGAAAAAAAGAAAAAAAAAGAAAAACACACATTATATATATATATAAAAGTAGAGCACTGTAATGGTAGTACTAACACAGCATGACGTCACTTGCTTTATAATGCATCGTTCCTTCCCTTTAAAAGAAGTAGAATGCATTGACGTTAAGCCGCCGACAAAAGTGTTAACATTATCATTGTTTATCAGCTATTTAAAATTTACCGAGCGTTAGAGACGTTGGATTTGAGTTGAAAAATACTTGTGGTCCAGAGTTTCGAATCGCATGACCGGTAATGAATAGTCATATCTCTATGCTGAAGAGTCCAAATAAAAAAAGGACGAAACGTATACGTATATAGATAATAAACAATAACAAATATATATATATATATATATATATATATATATATATTTGTATATAATTATATATGGAAAATATAATTATATATGGAAAATGAAAAAAAGCCAAAATATATATTATTTATATATTCATCAACGTTTCGTCTTTATTGTAGACTTTCTCAGGATGAAGAAGAATGCAGAAAAAAATCAGTCATTAATTTAGATGTGCCACAAAACGCGTTCGAGTTTCGGCATGGCTGTGAATGAAAAAGGCAAAAATGATAAAAGGCGCTTTTGGTTAACCCGTTAGCAGCAGCAGTTTACACAGTTCAAGGGAAAGAGGAAATGGGGTGATAGTATGGAGTTATTTATTTTTATTTCTATTTTTAGCCTAGGGAAAGAGATACTGTATGAACCATTTGTGCTAAAACCGTGTCAGGTTTCGAATCAAAACGAAAATAAGAAAAAAAATCATATTTTTTATGAATGTAAACGCGTCGAGATTTTCTCTATTTTGAAACGCAAATTATGATTAAAAGAAAAATTGTAGCAAAAAATCGAAGGAGCTAATAATACCTATTAGTTGTTTTTTTTATTTAAGTGTGAATGAATTATTTATTCTTATTTATTTAATTACTTGATCTGTGTTACATTAATTAATCAATAATTGTTTTTGCAATATATGGAAATATGTATAAACGAGAGTTGGAAATAATATAATTCGTTTATTTATTTATGTGTGAATGTAATTATTTATATATACTTAGTTAATTAAACTGGTTTACAAGGAAATTAAGGCAAACACAAAAATACCCGTTTTTACCTAATTTGGAGGTGCTGAATTCAAATTTGAAATCCGTTTTTACTCATCACCTCTAATTTTTTTAGATATGCATGGTGTGCATCTTGTGCATATACAGTACATAAAAGCGTATATGCATTCAGGGTTAATTCTAATACTGTGAGACTTATGACCTGTTTGTTAGTTATTATGTACTAAATGTAAGTGATATCATTACATTATATATATATATATATATATATATAGTTATATATCAAGACGGATTTTGGCAGTTAAGGCAGCAGGTCTCAATCGTGTGTGAGGACTTCACAGCAGTTCCACAGCGTCGAACTATCACTCCCCTCCTCAGAACCGCCTACTTTCACTATTTTAACTGTAAAATTGGTGATCAGGACAAGGTTTGAGCGCGACACATCTGTTGTAAACACTGCTACAATGGACTAACTGCATGGTTTAATGGCAAGAAAGCGGCTTTCAATTTGCAGTCCCGATGGTTTAGAGAGAGCCACGAAGCCACGCAAATGATTGTTATATTTGTATAACTAATATAACTGGTTTAAATGCATCTTCTAGGAAAAAGATCAAATATCCCAACCTTCCATTCAGATTATCTTCCTGTACCCACATCTCCAGTAAATAAGGATCTTCTTTCCTCATCAGATGAAGAGATGTCTTCAAGGGAGGATTCTGCCGACTTAATATTTTTGGAAGATATTGAGTCTACATATCCAGAAATAAGTAACAACAAGCTACACTAAATCACGAAAAAAAACCCTGAATCATCTTGCTCGTGATTTATATCTGTCAAAACAGCAGTCAGAGCTCTTGGCTCGTTGGCTTAAACAGTGGAACCTAGTCCAGGGAGATATAAGGATCACCAGCTTCAGGAATCGGAACAAAGACCTTGCTTCTTTTTTCGACATGGAAAACAAGTTGTGCTACTGCACAAACATACCTGGCTTGTTCACGTCCCTTGGTTTGCCACATAAACCATTCAGACTTGCGTCTTTTCATAAACTCTTCCAAGCAAAGTCTCAAGGCTGTGCTTCTGCACAACTGGAATAAATACACCAGCATTCCCATTGCACACTCTGTCCATCTAAAGGAGTCATATGACAATATGGAGCTTCTTTTAGAAGTTATTAAGTACGAGTACCAGTGAAGTTTGTGTGGGTACCTCAAGGTCATTGGTCTTTTTATGGGTATGCAAGCGGGGTTCACAAAGTACTGTTGTTTTCTCTGTCAATCGGATAGTCGAGCTGCGTCTAGAAGCACTTTTGTTCCCGGCGATTACAGTCTCAAAGAGAACCATCTGGTTGACATGAACAAGGTGCTTCTTCCACCTCTTCACATCAAGCTTGGTTTTATGAAGAATTTTGTGAAGGCGTTGGACAAAAATGGTGCTGCATTCCAACACTTGTCTACGTGTTCCCAGTTCTTAGTGCTGCTAAGCTCAAAAAGGGCATCTTTCTCGGACCTCAGAAGGATATTGATTTTGAGGAGCTTCTGAACTTAAAGGAACTGACAGCATAGGAAGCATTCACGTCAGTCTGTAGTAGCTTCCTTTGTAACACACACGCACTGGATTACCAAACCTGTATTGAAAAGTTGCTAAAGTCTTACGAGGATATGAGGTGCCGAATGTCACTCAAGATTCATTTTCTCCATTCTCACCTCAACTTCTTCCCGCCAAACATTGGAGCAGTGAGTGATAAACATGGAGAAAGATTCCACTAATAAATTACGAAGATCAAGGCAAATGGAACCCCGGCATGATGGGAGACTTCTGCTGGATGATCTTACGTGACATTCCAGAGGCAAAATACACCAGATCTTCAAAGAAAACATACTTTTGACTGTATGTAGTACTATTAATTGTGTAATTGTGTTATCCAAGTATATTTATCCTGTTTTATCTGTTATAAGCTGTTGCAACTCTTGAAATATGCACATTTATTCTCTGTTTATACTAAAATAAGACTATTTAAAAGCCAGAAAATTAGAGGTGATAGAACAAAACTATTTATAAATTTGAATTCAATCAAATTAGCAAAAAACACCTATCCCCATTCTTGCATCAGACCCAATTTTATTTTGGATTATTAATTGATCAATAATTATTAAAATATTATATATATATATATATATATATATATATATATATATATATATATATATATATAGTAAAGATGAAAAAAAGTAAAACCAAAAATATTATTTATGTATTCATCAATGTTTCGTCCTTATTTCAAGACTTCCTCGGGATGATTGGTTTGAGGAAATAACACACAAATATCTAAAACGGTTTTGTCTGTTTGAGAATAGTAACACATCTTTTTCAAATATTTGTACTTGTCTGTTATTTCTTCTAACCAATTATACCGAGGAAGTCTTGCAATAAAGAAGAAAAGTTAATGAATACATGAATACTATTTTTGTTTCTTCTTTTTCATTTTCTATTACGTTGGAATATTATTTCCATTTCTATTATATATTTATATATATATATATATATGATAATTTTATTTACACAGACATGTACAAAATCTGCGACACTGGCATGTCGATGTTATCGATCAACAGTTACTATGAACTGAGATCTCATCAGGCAGAGTTAGAATCCGATCTTAACCTCAGATCATATTTGGAGAGAAAGGTTAAAATTCTCTGGATTACCACCCTGTGGATATTTTTCACCTGGATTATTACCATTATATATATATATATATATATATATATATATATATATATATATATATATATATATATATAGTTTATATTGGACTTAATTTCTGACATTGCTTTTATATTACCACTCGTATCAGCGTTAAATAAATGGTGTATTTAGTCCAAAGAACAGAGAATAAACAAAGAAACCACAAATATTGTTCGTACAATTTCATCTTACCCTCCTCGTACAGCTAGTTTTTTCGTTAAGCAGACAAACACAATCATCACGTTACATGATTCCGTGTTTTGACGCACAAGTTAGAATCGTGTACCAGTCTTACAGTTCACTTTGTTGATTCCATTGTTTATTTCCAGCACTGTGGACTAAATCACATTAAATTTAATGAGATTACGTGCGTAAACACAAGCTTAAACAAAAAACGCTGCGAAATACATATTCTACCAAATATGAGTTAACCAACGTTTGTTTCCCTAAATGCTTTTCATATATTATTTAATAGCACAAACTATACGCGAAATATACGTTAGTTCTATTTGCTTGTATTTTTATAATTGACCATCATTTTTAATTAACTGAATAAGTCACTGTCTCTCTTTCTTAGCTAAGGAAAGTGTGACTACCTTTTTATTGTGTTGCAATCTAATTCACATAGTGTATGTACTCAGCAAAATATGTGTTTAACTCAGATGGCAAACTAATAAGTCTCTTTACTTCTATATTTTTAATTTTGAAAATTTAGCAAAAAAGCTGTTCAAAGCCATACATACGATGCAACTATTTCTTAACATTTAATTTTTTAAAAGTTGCTTTTAAATTTATTTGAAAATTCATAAAGGACATCTATGCAGTACACAGGGCGTAAAATGGTGTGTTCTTCGCTGGCTTTCACCAACGTACTGAAACCAAACTTTTATCCCAGCATGATTGGAGCTCCGTTCAAACAAACTGCAGAAACGATATCCCACGTAAGATCGTTGTCTCTGAAGAAGTCATTCACAAGTTCCTTCGCGTCGACTGATTGTTTCATTAGAAAGAGGAATTTGGGACAACTACTTTTCAGCAGCTTTTCCCAGTATAATATTCGCCATCTTGAACGCGGTTGTTTTTACGAGTGTTACACCACTTGTGTGTGGTTTGCCCTACTTTGCGAGCAGGTACGCAACTCCGAGGGACAATTCAAGTAGGTGGCCCTGATCACTTAGGATGGAATTTAGTGCAAAGTTCTTTGCAACAAAGTGTCTTTATCGCATGCTGAGGAAATCAAATCTAGTTCATTGATGACTTGTCGACGAAGTTTCAACGATGAATGTTTTAATCGCAGTTTAATTATGTCATACCTGACTACGACGTGTAAGATGTGCAATACACCTGACACAATCATTTCTTGGAAATCTCCGGATATGATTGTGAGTGTCTTCTTCAGTTCAATAATCATCTGGGGATTGTTTTGAGACACATATGTTTGAGATAACCCTCACATATGTTACAGCCCAGTGTGTGTGAAACCCATCATAGATAACACATCTTACTAATGATACGGTCACAAAAATATCCCCATATATTCGAACGGCAATAAAACAAAGACTGGAACATTTATAACAGAAATTTAGTGGACACGCCAGGCAATAGACTGACGTTTTGTTGCACTAAATTAGGTTGTATTGCAGAAAGGATTATGAATATTATTAACGATTCAATGAGTAACTTTTTGGATAACCATGCGTTACTACTACTACTACTACTACTGCTACTACTTCTACTACTATTTCTTCTCTTTCTACTACTACTAATAATATAATAGTACGATTATTCCACTACTTCTTTTTGAAATATATATAATAACACTAATACTACGACTGTTACCATCTTAATTACTATTACTACTTATAATAACTTTGATCCTACAAAACATTGATCTGAATTTCACCCAATTTATTATGGCAAAACCTTGAGATCCTGGATTCGTCAAACAGGTTTTAAATAAATGTACTACTACTACTACTACTACTACTACTGCTACTACTACTATACTATTATTATTACTACTACTACTATTACTACTACTAATAATTATACTATTAATAACAAATAGATCATCAGCACGTATAAGATACGAACATATTGAATATAATTCTATAAAATTTGGAACAAAGAATCCTTGGAATGTCGGATGTAAGACAATTAAAGATACAAATTATAATTCTTACAACAACTATCCTCCTCATGAGCTAGACAAAACTTCGCTCTATTGGAGCGGCTGTTTTGGTTACTCGTGATAAAAGAATAATAACATAAATCTACGACAGACCACAGTAAGATTGTATGATACAACAGAAATCAATTACAAAAAGATAAAGAAAATGTCTGCAAGAGATTTTTCGAATGATTTACCTGAATTATGTCAGACTGGTTGGCTAGACGAAAGGAAATAGGTCATTAAGAGAGGTTTTGTTTAGCATGAACCCCTTCACCATTCTCAGTAATGCTCACTCATTATACAATCTAAAAATCTTGGAGACGATCCACGTTCGTCTTACACGTTCCTCTCTTTGTAAGCTAAAGGAATGTCTATTGGGACTAGATGTGATAAGTCGCTAAGATTAATCCTTCATTGTACATATAACATAACGCTATTTTATTTTCTGTACTCTCTCCTTTCACGCAGTTTTTTTAAAAATCCCTCGTTTTTTTTTTAAATCGCTCGATACAGCGTTTGTAAAGAGAGGGCTAAACCGGTCGGCTTGCATTTTAAATTTTTTTTTTAATTTTTTTTTTTTCTTGATTAACTTTTAATCATGAACGATAGAATTTGTCTTCCTTTCATGCTTGCGATAATAAAATGTTGTACTCTCCAAAATATTATGAGATAATGATATATATATATATATATATATATATATATATATATACATTATATTAGGCCAATATTATCTAAATCATCATACTAGTATTTATTCTCAGCCAACGTTAGAGAATGCGTTTTCTTGCCCAGAAGTAAATACAACTGGTTCTTCCATGTGGGAAATTCAGAACAAGCTTATGGCGCATAATTCAAAGCGTACGTATGATTCTTCCATAGCTCCTTGTTTGAGCCTGGCTTTTACAAAACCTGGCGACGATTTCATCAGATGCCTTTCAAACCATATCAGGCGTGGCTTGTATGTTACTCTTCCTGATAGCAGGCGCATAGTCTTAAAAAAAAAGCAACACAAAATAAGTAACATTTACTCATTCAGTGTTAGCGCAGATTTCCCTATATACGTCCTGATATATCTGTTATTTTTGTCTAGTATATTATATTGTATTTTATGTTTCATGTTGTGCATACACATTTTAAGCTCGTCTTCGACAAGTTGTTTATCTGTGAATAAAGATATATGCACATACATCCAACTGTTTCTTCCCTATTACCATTGTCGTCTTCTATTAAAATACGCGTCGGTTATCCACAATAACACAGCACACAAAATGACGACTTCGTATGAGGGAAAGCTATGCCAGAAACTGTGTATCACTAAAAATGTAAAAGTGTGAATAAAAGAAAATCATAAATTTTAATGTGTTGGGTCGCTCACTGATTTTTTATTTTATTTTTATTTGTTTATATATGGTTCACCCCAAACAAGGCAGGCCGCCGCTGTAGACGTAAGGGGCTACTGAGAAAAAAAAGGGGAGAAGGTTGGGGGGGTCAGCCTAAATTGGGATCTGCGCAGCGAGATGTCTGTTTACATTAGTTTTAAATTTCTGCATGTCAGTACTGTCGGGGAAACAGGAGGCATGGAGGGAGTTTCAGAGGCCAGCAGCACGAGTAAAGAAGCTATTTGAGTAGAAGGCTCTCCGGCATCTGGGGACCTCCACAGTGAATGAATGAGATTTAGTAGAATGTCGAGTCAGTCTAGTGAATTTATGTCGAGGGGGCACCAGAGTAGCCAATTCATCGGAGCATAATCCATTGACGTATTTGTAAAACAAACATAAAGATGCTACATTGCGGCGATGGGACAGGGACTGGAGCTTGGTTGACAGTGAGGGACCTTTTGATTCGATTTTGTGAATCAGAAAAAACAGTATACCCACCCCATTCCTGAAAGAGTAAGTAATGTTTCGTAAAATAGAAAAACAGTTCGATATGTAATTTAGACAGAAGAGTCGAACCATTTGCGAATCAGACCTTAGAATCAGAATGTGCCAACAATTATTCGGCTGGTATCAATAAACTATGTGAAAGTCCCCTTTTCAGTGGGTACCTTTAACGGTAGCAATATATGACACAAGATCAGTTTAATGTGGGAAAAATCCAACACCCCGAAGGGGAATTCTAGAAGAATACAAAAATAACCGTGAACATACCAGTCAGAAATAATCTCAGGAGACAGGCAATAAACAAACCCTCTTATAAAACAAGGAGGTAATAAACGAACGTTTACGATTCTTAGGCTAATCATCTTCAGCTGACAAAAACAAATGAACAAAGAAAACTGAAGAAAAAGAAGAACATTTCAAAAAGAAACCGTGAACGCGTACGGTAAGTCGGTTAGACATAAAAAAACGAACCGCGACGACCAAATTAGCATCATAGTATGTATTATTTTACGTAGGACATTTTTAAATGTTGTTACATAATACGTAATTGTATTAATTGCACGTTTCTGGGTGTAAAACACGATAGCTCCAGGTATTTTTAATTTGTTTTAATTTGTTTCAGAATGCATTATTTTCGTGTTATTAACTAAAATCTGTCATAAATCAGAGGGGGTCATAATGTATTTGTAAAGTCTGGGAAATTGAGCTAGACTTTACAAGATGCATAGTGAGACGGCGAGATTGGGTACTGGTCGTTAACCCAATTTAGCTATTAGCTTTATATATATATACAGGGTGGGCCAAAATAAGGGTCCTATCTTTAAATTTGGATAACTTGAATTTGAATAACTTCCACAAAATAAAAGTTAAACTCACCAAACTTTATGTGTGTGTAGACTGACCCTTCCGAGATTTTTTGAAATAAACAAAACAAATTTTAGCCGAAAAACACTTCTTAAAACTTACAAAAACTAAAGTATTGTTTTTTACACTGTTTTGAGTTGTTTAAGCAAAACTAATGTTTTCTAAATGAGGGTACGTTCCTTAGGGCTAATACGGCTCATGCTTGCTTCGGAAGGGGTCCTTTACTTCTTCTAAAAAAAAAATTTAAAAAAATCAATAAATAATAAAGTTATGAATTTTTAAAAATAGGACCCTTATTTTTGCCCACCCTATATATATATATATATATATATATATATATATATATATATATATATATATATATATATATATATATATATATATATATATATATATATATATATCACTACACTTCAGTCTGTCACACACTTGTTTGGAAGGGAAGTTGTTGAAGTAAAAATAAACGGATTGAGTTTATTATATCTATACATATGCATATATATATAGAGAGAGTAGCATATATATATATATATATATATATATATATCACTACACATCACCCCGTCAAACGCTTGTTTGGAAGGGAAGTTGTTAGAGTAAAAATCAACGGATTAGTATAAATTAAAAAAAACAATGATATCCTTATGAACATTATCTCCCTGCGACATGAAACAAAAGAAACAAAGCCTAAATCCATTTTCTTTTCTTTCTAGACAATATAAGAAACATCGGCTTTTGGTGTTCCCGAATACTAATTCGGCAAAGCGATAAGCATTGTTCGTATGATCTAATAATCAATAACTAGTGATTAAGAAAATCCTTGTTCATCCACCAAATTCTAAAAGACAGACAGATTAACAGAAGTACCGATGAAATAATCTTCAAGACTGCTTAACACACATGCATACGGATGTTTGTATTTATTGTATTTATATTTGTACTTTTTGTATCTATGTGTTATTCATTTCTCGTATTTGTATTCTTCGTGTTTGTATTTCTCTTTGTTTGTATTTGAAGATTACTGGAATCTCATTGCTCCTGAAGTTGCAGAATACCTCAACGGTCGTTATCACCGGTAAATACATGGTAAACGGCTCTTACAATAACGTAAAGTGATTTCCAACGGATATTGAAAGAGGCAGAGCGTGCTAGGAACCTGGGGAGATTTGTCGTCACATATAATAACTTATACGAACAATCCTAGTGAGTAAATCGATTAGTAATGGAGATTTTGTATGTGTCCATCTGAAGCAGAAACTATACTAGTACTATCTTTTAATGCTCAATTCACTTCACTATTTTATTTCATACTGATATACAATTATTCAATACACAATATATGGAGGGCTATGATGTAGTCTTTATTCTGTTGTCATGAGTCTATTCTCTCCGGCATAGACTCCTCCTTTGCAAAAGCAATGTAGTATATATTCGTTTGTTATAATACCATATTCCCGGGTATTACTTCTTATTTTGGAATAGGCTTATATGTGGTCTGTTGTCATTGGACTATCGGCCCATTCATTATCTACTCCTTTATGGGGTTGTGCAGTATCTGCTGTTTTGGCCTGAGAGCATTTAGTATATTTTCGTCATCATACCATCTTTTGGGGACTGTGTAGTATATGTTTGTTTGTCACGATACATCTTCCCATACACTATCTCCTTTTTTTGGAGGGCAGTGTATGAAATGTTCGTTTGTAACGATACAATCAGTCAATACATTACCATCTTTATTGTAAGTAGTGTAGTACATGTTTGTCTTCCAGGATACCATCCCCTAAGGTATTGCTTACTTATTTGGGAAGGACAGTGTAGTATATGTTAACAAAAATATTTACTAACGACAACTAACCGGAATTATTTACTAAAAATACTAAAAAGTGATAGAAAACAAAATTATGATGGCGAGAAGCAAAGGTTAAAATGAATAATATAAAGATATCATTAGAAGTAAACTCAAATGTCTATTGTCGAACGAATAAAATAGGAAAGTTAGGTTAAGAGCTTAAATTATTAAATAATTATGTGGCATTCAATTATTCAAGAAATATACTGAACGTTCATGTACCATTGCGATTACTTTTACAGAGACAGAGAAAACAACATTGACCCGGAAAATTGACTAATCCAGTAGTTCTTCGTAATTAGACTACCCTTATTAGATTGATTAACAATGGAGATTTGATATGTACGCGACGACTCATCGCCTAGGCCAGTCGCACTTTTACAAACGTCACCTCTCTTCACTCTCACTTTGACTTGGTCACGGTCGTTTGGTCTATCTAGAATATTGTCAAAAGCTAACAGCCACACTTTATGACGCCAACCCTTTTCATGTAATACAATATCATATATAAAGTAATGTCCGCCAAAATGTGGGTCTCTATATTTATTATACACATCATATCGAGCTTTAATTTACATTTTACATTTTAATTTAGCATTTGTTATAAACATTTATCGTCCTCTTGAAGTTGTTATAATCAACAGTTATCTATCAGGAATATTGAACATTAACATACAATATTTTAATTGACCCTTGTTTGCGAGTTGCTTTATTTTTTCTTACTGAAAGAAAGAGCAAGTAGGAGGAACTATCGACAAACACAAGGACTACCACCACTACTACACGCTCACAATATGGACACTTTTTTCATGTGATACTACATTCATATTAAACAGAGAGAGAGAGAGAGAGAGAGAGAGAGGAGGGGAAAGAGAGGCAGAAGAGCTTTTTGTTTACTTCAATCAAACAAATTTATTATTCGATTTGTAATTTTAAAATTAGCTTCAAATATAAGATATAGTAACAAGGTAATATTTTCATGATATTTTATTGATGATACATTCGTCTAAGAGTACATGTTTTGTGTGTATTTTAGCAAGGTTTAAATGTGTATCTATAACAATAAGTTATTCCATATACTCTATATTAAATGTTTATGAATACTTTTATACTTATGTTTTACTTCATTATGAATTGCAATGTAATTTAAAAACTTCAAATGACATAATAGAATAGGATGACTTTTTCGAAATTTGACTTTGAGGTATAATTAATTTAATCAGACAAATAATGTACACCACGTAAATATGAAATAATAACTTTTCCAGTAATAATATTTCCAGTTATTAAGAGGGTAACACTCCCATTTAACATTATTATTACTCCCATAAAATGTTAATCCCCTATATGTCGTTAACAGATTCAATCTTGCCGACCTAATCTTTCTAACCCAGACTTAATCTGTATACCAATATTATTACTCCCATAAACCTTAACTATACCTTAATTAATAATGTTAAATCCCGAATACAAAATTATTCAATAATCATGCAGAGTTACTGTCCTTAGATTGATTAACAAGCTCCCAAGACCGGACCCGGGTTAAATATGTATTTAAATTCCTTTTGGATTGATTTAAAGTCATTTAATCCAGGCCTTGAATTTTAATTTAATGTATTTTAAAAGATTATCATTATTATCTTTTCATAAATATAATCCTTAAACCCATTTTCTCTCCTAAATATTCCCTAGACGACACATAATTAACCCTCAAACAGTAACGGCCAAATATATGCCCTTCATAAACATTGAATCACGGGATTTGTATAGAAATATTTTTTTTATTTCTTTATATTTTTAAATATTTTCCATTTATAAATCTCAACTGTTACATTTCACCCCCACCTTTTTTTTAAAACCGTATTAAACTTCCCTAACACTAATTAAAAAATATATATCTGTGACACTCTAAGCAAATAACGCATCAAAACGAGAGTGACACGTGACTTCAGATTTCTGAAACAGGTGACAACATTAACTGAAGATGAAGTTAAATCCTTCTGAGCTTGAAACCGACGGTACTAATGTTGTACAATTTTTTCTGTACAAAAAAGTAAATAAATATTAAGCTCTTAATTATAATTCTCAATTAATCGCGCACTCCGCTGGGATTTTCCCAACTATATTACAAAAAGTTATATATATATATATATATATATATATATATATATATATATATATATATATATATATATATATATATATATTGAACTTAGATAGAAGTTGTTTCAAACCATTGGTTAAGTTTTAAAATTTTTAATTTAGCAAATAGCTGTTATAAGCCACCAATAAAATGCAAATATTTTTTAAATTAATTATTTTTTAATTTGAATTTTTTTATTAATTTGAAAACAAATACTTTGCATTTTATTCGTGTCTTTCAGTGCCTTTCTGCTCATTATTCAAATTTATTTATATTCATATTTGAGAAACACATGGAAATACTATTCAAACGTAATGGAAAATGAAAAAAAAAACAACATACAAAAGTTTAGTCCGTTTGTGACGTGAAACATGTTATCGTTCTTTGTTTCAACGAAACATAGCATTTAATTTCATAAACATATTACACATTTCAAATTCAAACGGATATGTTCTTTTAAAAAACAGAACAACACCATTCTTTTCATGTCATACGTCGCATACCATTGTTTTAATTCTAACGACTATGTTTTAGCTTGAAAACAAAACATATTACACATTTCAAATTCAAACGGATATGTTCTTTTAAAAAACAGAACAACACCATTCTTTTCATGTCATACGTCGCATACCATTGTTTTAATTCTAACGACTATGTTTTAGCTTGAAAACAAAACAAAAAGTCTATTTCATAGACGTAGTACACATATCAAATTCTAACAGCGATGTTTCGTTCCATAAAAAGACCAAAAACGTTATTTTCTCGTAACAAAGATAGCTAATCTTTTAAAATAGTTGTACCTGTGTGTTATTTCTTCAAATCAATCATCCCGAGGAAGTCTTTAAATAAAAGTAAAACGTTCATGAATACATAAATAATTTTAATTTTTCTTTTTTCATTTTCTCATATTTATATATATATATATATATATATATATATATATATATATATATATATATATATATATATATATATATATATATATATGTCATGGTCGTGTAAGTTATGATATGCATTTTTTGCGTATGCATGGTGATTAAAGTGTGATATTCTATATTTATCACATATAAATTTGCCATACGGGCCACATCAATTATAACTACTTTTTAAAATTACTTTCAATATCTGAATATTATCAGCTGTCTGAGGAGAAAAGATAAGAATGTGGTCACAGTTTTTACCTTTGAATACCGGTGATACGTTCCATATGGATAAGGGACCCAATCCTCCATACTGTCCCAAGGAAATTTCCAAGAAAAAATATGGTATGCCTATTAATAAAAGACTTATACCGTACGGTATTAGAAAAGCCCCTGAAAGAAAAGAAGAAAAATTGAAAAATTAGTTTGAAGAAATCAAAAAGATGCAATATGGGCGTTTTCGTTCACTCTCACTCTGACGCTGACTCTCTCTCTCTCCCTCTAACTCACAGAGTCTCACCCCCACACATACACACACATATATATATATATATATATATATATATATATATATATATATATATATATATGACGTTAAATAAAGTGCATACAATTCAAACGCATAACTACCTAATGGCTAAGAATTTGGTAATGTTAATTATTATGCTAGACACTTTAAAATGTTGCGACTAGTTTCATAATTGACATTATTAATTGTGGGATGTTTAGTTTTTATGTGGAGAGCTTCGAGTATTTTTAATTTTTTGATATTGGTATCATGGTGTATTATTTTGGTGTTGTTAACAAGGATGTTTCTATATTGGGAGGGGGTGCAATTATGTTTTTAGGTGTTGGCATATAGAGCTAGTGTCGGAGAGATGTAGGGTGAGTCTTCGGGATAGTGTTGTGGAAGTGAAACCTATGTAAGAATTAGTTTTTTTTATTGTTGTCGGAGATACATTCTCCCATAGGGCATTGGAACTGATTTTAGTATATATATATATATATATATATATATATATATATATATATATATAGAGAGAGAGAGAGAGAGAGAGAGAGAGAGAGAGATAGTAAAATAGAGATGGGTAATTCATAGAAGGTTATCCCAATGTAGAAAAGGTAACAGATATAAGCGGATTGAAAGCAAAATAAGTCATGCAAAAGTGAAAGTAAAATGAATTTTTTGGTGTTAACCCTTTTATTATTATAAATCTGATTTTTTCTTATAATTATATATCTTACTTGCTCTCAATGCAGCTTGGTGTAAAGTCCTTGAATCATAATATTTGGAGGAAAATTCAAAACTTTAAGATGTGGGTTGAAACCCAGTTTTTAAAATGAGCAAGAGATACCTGTTGAAATGAATACAGCAGTGAATTAAATAACAATTCAATAATTTAATAACGGTTGGTTTCCTTTGCTTCTGTTTTATTTTCTTTGTTTTTACTATTAATATTATATATTTTTATGTTATATATATTTGATATTAATCTAATTTTAATTTTTTTGTATATATTTAGTGTTTTGTTTTCATTAACTTAATAGAATTCTTAAAGCGCGGACCTTAAACGCCAGGAAAAAGGGGCACTGCATTCGATCTCAAACAGACACACACACACACACACACACACATATATATATATATATATATATATATATATATATATATATATATCCTCCACTCTATAATAAAGACCAATGTGTGTTTATTTGTATATGAATTGAATATATATATTTCCATCTCGTCACGTGAAACATGTAAGTAACACACGTTTTTTGTAGCTCTCGGTAAAACAATTTAAAGTTGTGAGCCGAAGCGATGAAGCAAATATCAAGTTATTCAACAACATAAGCCTTACCTCGCCGTCTTAAATACATTCCGTAGTAAATCTTCCACTCAATAACAATAAGTCAATAGATATTTTTTATGTAGCTAATCAAAAATGATAATAATTTTATAATTTCATATTGATATTTTAATAATGTATCAAAATGAATAGTGAGTGAGCACCATATATATCAATTTGTTTTTTGTAGCTTGCGGTATTTAATTTATAGAAAATGCGATATATATATATTGTATTTTTCTATGTATAACTAAACATGTTCATATATATACATATGTATATATATATATATAAATATATATAAATATAGATATATACATAGTAAAAAATGTAATAATAAAACAATTGTAAAGGTGCATACGTTACAAGTATTTAAACAAAAAGTAATTTATGTAAAAGTCCTGAAATCGAGGAATTTTCGAAGAAATAAATATTTTTCTCAGAAGAAAAAACACAAATAAATTATTAATAATTGGTAAATATTAATTTGAAACAATTAATAGAACAATTATAAGTTAGGCAAAAAGCAAGCAAAAATATTTTTCACGTATTAATAAGCAGCCTTTTAATGATAAATGCTCCAATACATCATGAGTTGCTGAAAAAATCAAATATATATATACATATATATATATATATATATATATATATATATATATATATATATATATATATATATATATATATATATATATATACATATATATATATATATATAATACGTACATAATAGTAATCTATTGCCACGTGTTTCTGGCTCACCGTCGTCATCAGCATGGTTAACTTAGACAAGGATCGAACCGTCGATATCAATGTCTATAGGCCAGTGTTTTGCAATCGGACCAGACGCCCTGTCTAGAAGTATGTCCGTTTTTTATCACATATATATATATATATATATATATATATATATATATATATAAATATATATATATATACAAACATACATATATATTAATAATTAAATAAATAAATATATATATATATAAATATACATATATATTCACATATAAATATATATATATAAATATACATATATATTCACATATAAATATATATATATATATATAAATATACATATATATTCACATATAAATATATATATATATATATATAAATATATAATAATATGATATATATATAAATATATATAATAATAATATATATATATATATATATAAATATATATATATATATATATATATGTGTGTGTGTGTGTGTGTGTGGCCGCTTTCTTTGTCATTAATACGGTAATTTAAAATGCTGCATTGTGGGCACATCGGTACGCGCCCCGACTACTGAGTTTAATATGCCTTTCGTATTGCGGTCTGAACTGTGCGACCGGCAGTTATTGTCTCTTCCTAAACTGATGATTGCAGTTTAGGCATAAAACACACAGATTAATCTGAAAATTAATTTCTCTGCATTTTGCATAGCATGGCGATTAAGACTTTCGGATTTGAGTATAAAGGTGCCTAGTTTCCAGGTTCAAATCGTTCGACCGGCAGAACATTTGTCTCTACACTGAGCATTCTCTCAGGATTAAACATATATCCGTTGATAATAATTGAAAATATTTATCAGTAAAACAAGATTTAATAGCTCTCTGTGCCTTTTAAGAGAAATAAAAACAAACCTTTGAAATGAAGCTAAATACGAGTTGCCTCGAATTGGATTTGTCGAACAGCACATCCCATTTAACTATATGTTCACTTGATGAAACATAATAGATGCTATTTCTCTCTATTAAGCATAGCTGTTACGACAGGAATGCCTATTAAGATTTCCGGATATCGGTTAAAAGGTGACTCGTGTCCGAGGTTCGAATCCTACGACCGTAGAACCAAACAATTATCTCTACACTGTGGATTTTGTAAACATGATACATATATGTTGTTAGGTAATAGTTAAAAATAATAATTATTAAAATAATTATATATAAATGCATGTGCCTTCCAGTAGTCGAACTCTTTGACGACGGCTGCCTTTAAAAAAAATTAAATCTCTCGCTGGTTTACCGGGTTGTTGATAACGGCCGTGTGGGGTAAGACGTCAGAATTTGAGTCTGAAACATGACTCGTTTTCCGGGTTCGAGTTCGGGATCGGTATGCATAATCTTCTCTATACTGCCGATTCCCGAAAGGAAGAAACGTATGTAGATACAATCAAAAAAAAAAAAAATATATATATATATATATATATATATATATATATATATATGTATACTAGAGCCTCAGGGATCTAGACTAGTAGTCGTTAACCGATGGTTAATGCAAAATCTTTGATGGTCAGCAGAAAAATTTAGACAATGTTGCAATTTTATGAAAGATTAAAAAATGACGAGTAACTATACGTACCCCGCATGATATGTATGTACCAGGTCTTATGTTATCTCGAAATAGACACAAGTACACAAATGCACATATGTGACATCATCACGCCATGGCATAACGTAGAAGAACCGAGACATGGAAACTATTGATAATAGCTCTACTTTCAGCAAACATTGAAGATAGCAATTTAAGTATGAATGAAACAAAGCCTCTCTGTCTCAAAGATAAATTCAAATTCTCCTTATGAAGACCTAATTTTTTAAAGTGAATGCTTATCACTATGAAAAAGCAATCAAAATAATGTTTCAAGTTAGAACAGCATATTTGTTGTAAAATACAATGTTGACACAATTAAACCTTGATACCAGTAAACACAACTCTCCGTGTTGCAGTGATGCCAGAAGAGCAAACAATCCACGAACAGATTGCGAACAAATGGAACGAAACGTGTGTAATACTTGAATAAACTTCACATTTTACGTTTGTTTTATTTACCTAATTACACAATTGCTTTTTACTTTTTACAAAAGAAAACATTTCCTATTATTATTATATACATATGTTGCCTTATTTTTCCAAATTCATATTAGTTAGCTGATCTAGGCAGTTTACCTTCAGGTCACGGGTCATCTAAATCAAACATACTACAGGATCTCTACTTCATCTATCTGGTTTTATGGATTACGTCATAATTTTGTATGTCATGCACTGTGCACGGTTATACCCCATATCTCTGTTGATTGGATACCGCCATCCTTTAGTAACGTCGTTATTTTGAAGACGGCATCACGTATGCAAGCAAGCAAATATATCAGCAAGCACGATTAACAGTGTTCTTGTAGCCTAATCTAGACGGTTGGTGTAATAGTCGACCTTGACCCCTGACCCTTTGTCTAGATAGTGGTCCACGAAGCTTAAAATCTTAGCGACAGATAGTCTAGACAATTCGTCTCCGGGTCACTCGTCATCTAGATAAAACATATTAAAACCCATTCAACTTGTGTTAGATTGTTTTAATCAGGAAAAAAAACGAGTTTGCAAAGCCAGTTTAATAGAGAACAAATAAACAGATACAATCTTAAAGTAGCCTCTTTCTGCTCGCTATGTCTCTCTTATTCTATTTTCCTCTTCAACTAGGGGTAACATACAATTACTGGTTCTGGTGATTTTCATTTTAGTTTATAATTGACTGTTTCAATCTTTTTTTATCCTTTCTTTATTAATTTTAACTGTTAAGAACGAGAGAGAGAGAGAGAGAGAGAGAGAGAGAGAGAGAGAGAAAGTTGGAAGTAATAGAGACAGTATGAACTAAGAGTGACGGCTCACACCAGATATTATAAACATATACTACACTTTGATCGTAGTTCTAAAGCCGAGAAACTGTCTTGGGTACATAGTCCCTATTTACTTGCCTACGTACAAGGGCAGAAGTAGATAAATACTCCGTTTTTCATGTGCGGGAAATCCAGTTGATCCAACGGGTCACTCCGGATCAGAACAACAATAACAATTGCCTTAATATAAGAGTATTTCTCATTCACTGACCAAACACAGAAAAAAATAAAGTTTAGTATCATAACAGAGTAGATAACAAAAGGCAAAGTTCCTTATTCGGTACAACAGTTGATCCTGTTTCTTATTGTTATTTTACCGAATATTGCACTCATCTCAATTAATTCTTTACTTCTTGTCAATTTGTCTTTGAAAGTAGCCTTATTTGAAAATGATTTCCATTTGTGCCCTCAACTCAATATTTCGCTGTTTATATTTTGCAATTTTTTGCAAATTTAAAAAAAAATATTTAACTGGATTTGTAAACTCACATTTCCTGATTCCAACAATGTAATCGGATCTCACTGGGTGAACAAACGTGTCACTTTTTCTAGTATTATGGAGATTATCAGAATTTTAGCACATTTTTACAATTCAGAAAATGGAAGCATTTCTTAACTCATAGTTTTCGTTGTGTAAGGTCAATTTTTACTTTTTACAGTATAGCAGTATTATATACGTTGCTTTAGATGCGTTTGGAGTGCCACATTTTATACTTATTAACGTGTTGGCGTGTGACGGAGGCTAAGTGGTTAACGACGCGGACTAAGGACCTAGGTGTACCGGGTTGGAATCCAGTTTGTTCGACAGAAACAATTTCATCAAAACCCACACCTGACCTTGTGTCTAACCCTTTGGAAAGGAGGTAAATAGAATATGTATTAACATGATACCAGGAAACGTTCACTACACTATGTTTAAATTTGATAGTAACGAGATTCAAGACATAGGTAAATGGCAAAAAATTATGCTCACAAGTTTTCAAAACAATTTGGTCACCTTTTATTTAGAGTCAATGAAACGGACATGATTTCAAGTCAAAAGATGAGAAACACTATGGGAGTATTAACATTAATAAATGGTATGAACTGCGTTTGAGTACTTATGGTGCAGACCATAAAATAATTTGTTGACACTGGATTTTAAGATAACCGAGTTGTAATCAGCATGAAAGCAGTCCCGCAGCAATGTGTTCAGCAGATGGGAAGCCCTTGTAATGAATCTATGCTCATGAACACTGCATGACACTATATGCATAGAGGTAGAACATAAAGCCTTTTTTCGTTATCGTAAAAACGCGAGTTCTTTCCGTGGATGTCTTACACGAAGGAATTAAAGATCGGTGCTGAGTTTAGTCTCTTGATCATTTGAATTTTTACTAATTTGAGATTAATTTTACAAAATGTCTACTTTTTAAACCCATGAGTTCAGTCGACGAAACACTATTTTACAACTGTTTCGACAATAATTTTTTTTTATTGTTTGTATATAATTTTGAGTCTTAACATCGTTAAATATAATTTTTATTTTCGAACGAGCATTGTAACTAAAATAAATATTTGTTTTATCACCGATTGTAATGAGAGTCAACCCATATTTAAATAAAAGGTTTACAAGAATTCATTAAAATATAAAACAAATATGACTATTTTAAACGCCTTTAATGTGGTCTTAACTTTACACCTCAAAGTATTTTAAATACAACTTAATATTGTCAGTCGCCGTTTGACACAAATCATGGTGTCATAATGTCTAAATTTGGACACAGGTATGCCAGTGTAGTCATCTAGGTATTCATTTATTGTAACTGAAAAATTATATGTTGGGGAAAATATACGAACATTGCCAATTAAGTTATCCTCTCATTAATTTTATCGGCCGGATTATTACTCGCAGAAAAAAGGCTTAACACTCTTCCATTAACAATTCTGTTTTAAGTTCTCTAAGGACTGTGTTATGATGACTCTTACAAGTGAAATACTTATTGATTTAATAAGTTACATGAATTTATATATCAGTTTTTTTATAATTTGCTACATGCTTTCTATCCTACTATCATCATAGCTTCTCTCATCGCCCCTTACTATATGTATAACATATTCAAGTCTTTTATCTCGAGCAAAATATCTATAGGGAATCGTTTCATCTTCTAGTATGCAGGGAAGAAACTTAAGCAATAAATATAGTCTGCATTGTATATACAACACGGTAACAAAGACGAGTGAAATTCTCATCGACTCCTTTTTTATTTCCTGCTTTCAAAAAACTGCGTGGGTGCGTGTGGGCGCGACTATCAACCAGGATTTTAATATAAATGTCAATGAGTTTTTAAGCCCAGTGCAAATATGTGATCTCCAAGGGACCCAGAAAAAGATGTAGTATAGTAGCTTTAGTCTGATTAGTAGAAAGACAGCATTCCCTGTCCGTGTTTCTGCCTTGTGGAACAACATACTAGATGTAGTGAGGATGTGAATCATATACAGGTTTTAAATCGCTTTTGACAAACATTCAGACCTTATATAGATGCATACATCTTTGAACAGTTCGTGTATCTTGCTTGTTTCACTTTGCTATTTTTTACTAATGAATTTGTTTAGATTTGATTTGACTTGTTTTGATAAACTTACCTCCTCCGTTTTTGTAACAGAGGTAAGGGAAACGCCACACGTTCCCCAAACCAACTGCGTATCCGATGCAGGTGAAGAAAAATTGGATAGGACTTTCCCAGGTGCCCCTGGCAGCCTCCTCACTTGAGATGCTCTCCTCTGAGACGGCATCCGTGTCAACCTTCTTGCAGAGTTCATAGCTGGGTGGGGGGCAATTTATTTCAACCGTTGCAGAAATCGTGTTCTGAAATCAAAATAGTAATAATAACATGAAACAGAATGACAAATCTAATCATCAAGCGTATCTTTGAATATTTATCTTTTTCTCTCTATAAATACATACAACAATAATGTGACTTCTTGAGCTTAGGTTGGGTTTTTGAATAACACAAATGAGTTTGGAAAGCCAGTTTAATAAAAGTTAGTAAAAGTCTGTCCCTTTCTGTTCGTGATATATTTTTTATCTTTCTTTCCGCCAACTTCTGTCTGTCCTTTATCAGCTACAGGTTAAATAGTATTTCCGTTGGTGGTCATATTTCTTTTTGTATATAAAAGCTATTCCAATATTCTATAGTTTAACTATTACTATACATACAGGGAGACAGAACGTAAAGAAGCTAAAATGATAGACACCGTATAAAATAGATGCATTGCGTGAGTGAGAGATTGAGAGAATGTGAGAGTGATTGACGTAAACTTATGAAAGGATAGGTCACTTTGTGAAATAATTCAAAATTACGGTTTATTAGAGCATAGAATTCTCTTTAAATATTAATATCTGTTTACGTTTTACATGACCAAATAGTTGTACGCTTGTGCCATTTGCATTTTACTTTTATCCATCGTAATTATACTTAATAGGTTGAGTTTTTTTTCACTTTTCAAGTGATTGTTTCCTCATTTTTATTCTGTTTTCATGTTTTCCTTCGAAGTTAACATAGGGTACTTCGCTACAACTTGTTTTTATTGATACGTGCCTATCCAACTTCCTACGAGACTAATGAAGACTTCCTCAAGGACATTGATATTTCGTGCAATTTGAATATTTTTTATATCATGAAAATATATGCGTTTGAGGTACGCCGAAACAATTGTATGCAAATAAAAACTGTCTTTTTGATAAATTTATGTGGACTTGGCTGCTGTTATATAGTATTAAATCGTATGAGCTCTACTTCTCAACTGTAAAGTTATTACAAACACCTTAGTGGTATATAAATATTACATTCAAAAATATATTTGTATACATTATATTTAAAAAAAATGTTGAATATATATATATATATATATATATATATATATATATATATATGTATATATATATATCAACAAACTAACAAAAATATAAACATATAAAAAGTTCTACCAAACTTTGTTTACGTTTCTTTCGGACACTTTGAATGTCTGTCCATTTACTTCCAACCGAGGATGGTTGCTTTCTAGCAACTGCTATATCTTGGTAGAACTTTTATATGTGTTTGAGTTTACTTTTTTGTTAGTTTGTTGATTCGCTTATCCTCAAATCCATTTTTATTTTGCATATATATATATATATATATATATATATATATATATATATATATATATAACAGAGTTATTGGAAAAAATCAGATAAACATTTCAATTAAATGTAATAGTTTATTTCACCTGGGTAACGACAGGAACCCCAAATTAAATCGAACAAATTTTAAACATCTTACTGGTTGAGAAGCCTTCCTTTCGGGTACTGGCTGATGATTTTCTTAATAATAATAATAATTCCTTATAAAGTGTTTGATCAGATCCTCGCTTTGTGCAGGAATTATTTCAACGTCTTTTACTCGAACATTGTAAAGGTGTATATGTTGCAAACCTCCAGTTTGCTGTTAAATTTTAAAAAAATCTTTTATTGTATTATCAAACCTGGGCTAGTTTTTGCATAATATTAATCGTTCGCTTTTATTTTTGAGCATGTATTATTGGAATAGAATAAATGTTTACCTGTTTGCTCATTAAGCTTGGTAACTTAGTATATTTTTCAATGAAATAACAACCAGGTTCATTTCCGTATTTTTCTTAATGAAATGAACCTAAACGCCGTTGGAGATACACTATAACTTATTACTACGATTTCTACTTTGTATTTTACAGATGTAGTTACAGTTTCGTGTGTCATTTAGATTGGCTTTTATTTATCATGGAAATGTAAGCTACTTCGAAATATTGTTTCTTTTAATCAAAATAAATGTGTTCTTAAATTAAAGTGAATACTATCTTTGAACGCAGAAAAAAACCCCACATAACCGACCAACAACAGGCAAGCTTAAACAAAGAATACGACATAGTAAACAACCAAAAGGTTAATATATGTATAGGAGACATCCTCTAATCTGACACTCAATATTTCTTGCACAAAAAACGGCGATGGTATCCGCATCGGTAATAACCACAGAAAACTTTGGTGAATAGTCTGAGATTAAAACACCGATACGAGAAACATTATGCAGACGGCTACTGGAAGGGAACAGACACTACTGGCATCCTGAGGAGGCTTGTTGTCATTCAGATTCACGCGGAAACTACCGATCGTTATCAGAGATTAGTTAATGATTAACTACTCTTGCGAAAAGGCAAAGGATTTTCCATGGTGTTCGAAAGAGTACTCACACTCTAGTGAAACATGTTTTTATTCAGTGACTTGTTTGAGAACTCCTAGTTAGTAAAAAGATGTAAAGTGATCAACCATAGTGTAGGGCGACCCGAGGGCTCTCTTTTCCTGGGCTACTGCATTAAAGTGTAGGGGAATTCCCCAGTCCTTTCTCACAATAACTCAACTTACCCTTCATCGCATTTTATGATAATGAGTGTTTAGCAAGGGGACATCAAGTAACATTTTTGAGTCTTTGGCATGACTCGACCGAGGATTGAACTTCAATCGACGGGTTTATTAGCGAACACTTTTATCATTATGCGAAACGGACAAGTAAAAAATAAAAAAAGTAATGGATAGTAGAACAAGAAGTAAAAAAACAAGAACACGAATAAGAACAGGAAGAATAAGAGATTGATTGATTTAATATTCCTACGAGTAACAACGTAATTTAGACAACTCAAGAACTCCTTAGAAGAACACGAATCAGTAGTGACAAACAGAAGAATCATTACAGGCGTCCTCACCGAAGCAAACATCGTCATCTTATATTTATATATATATATATATATATATATATATATATATATATATATATATATATATATATATATATATATATATATATATATATATATAATTTCGTGCTATTACCGGTTTGCTAAAAATAAATGCCAATAAAGAGGAATAAAAACAAAGTGGAAAAATGCCCCCCCCCCGAAAAAAAAGAATAAACCAAACGCTGACGATTGTTAAAAACTTAGGTTATGCTAACAGATATAAACACACGATGACACAAACCTAATTACGCACGAGTAACCATATATTAACAGTTAACGAAACAGTTAACGTTACTGAGAAACACACACGCGTGTGCTGATAACGTAAACTGAATTTTAAAAAAGCAGAAAGATAAGCAAAAGACACATTAGATATTGACAGTATTTTGTTGAAAAACAATTTGGTATAAACTCTGAAAAGAAGATAAATTTCATGAAAGAATATGAATACGGATGGAAAATGAAAGTAAAAGTTATTTATTTCAAATCAGCAGATCAATGCCACTGATTGGACAATTCAACCACAATAAGAAAATTAAAATTTCTAGTATTTATTAACAGTACTGGTGCAGCTTTTAAACTAGTCAAAAAGAAATGTACGATCGTAGAAATACGTAAACAGCCAGAAAATAGACGAATCAAAACGAACGGGTGTCAAAATCAAAGCGAAGAAACTTATCAACAAAAAAAAAATAAGTAAAAAACACTCACCTCATGTTTATTTTTATGATAATTTATGTTGACGAAGAATATCAATGGCATTTTTTTTTTTCAACGGGAAAGTAACTCTTTTTTCGATACATTGGGTGTTCTTTTTATAAATGAAGGAAACATGGTCAAGAACATAATCAATGAAACAAAGATTGTTACAGATTTTCTTTCGTTTATTTTATTGGTACTGTTACAACGTTTGAAGCGGCCAAACACGGACTAAGTTAGGGTTAGTTTAGGAATAGTTTGGGCTTAGGTTAAGGTTAAAAAAACAGTTCGATTTTTGTCCGGTTCAAAAGTTGTACAATGTTTTTTTAGTCATTTTCTAAAAGTTTGCAGATTTTTATTTGGAGTTAGCGCAGACGTGGAAAGGAGGGGTTCGGCGTTCCTGTTGAGTGATGTCACCAGGAAACCCTACTTCTTTGCGGGGTTTTATCCTCCAAATACACACAGTTGTCGTCCGCTTCTCGATCCTTTTTATTAGCAAATCGCTTCAACAACTTCCGGCTGTTTAGTAAACGGCCGGAAGATACCGAACAAAATGCCGCCTTTGTCTTGTTCAATAGAACTACAAGTACAATATTAACTAATAAATGATTCTTATATAAACATTAAGAAATGTATTTAAATAAAAAAATGATCATTAGTAAACACATATTTATAAAAGCAAATAATAAACTTTACATCAAGTAGAAAAGAGACAAACACATGATAAACACATGATCATCTCTGGATTAATAGATGCGAACGGATGATAAATCACAACGATCGGAAACAGGTTAATGTATAGCATCGTTGTATTAATTCAAAGTAGTAAGGGATACACGATCTCGGAAACAGTTAAGACGTGAGAGATCGTATTCTGCAGAGAAAACATTTAATGATGACATTGAGTTAGCGAACACCTGTTAAAGCGCCCATAAATAAATTTATGAATAATTAAGAACTTTGAAGAAAAAAATATGAACAAGTCTAGAATATTGTTGAACTGTTTTAGATAATCTTTAAATTTTAACTTGGTTAATTGTTTTTTTTCAGAACTATTTATTTTACTAGACATGTGAGTGTATAAAAAAATGTGATAATATAAGTGTTATTTTTCGTAATCAAATCAGATTCATTGAGAAACACATTGCGCGATGACATCATAATATACATGATGTTACCTCGGATGATAGCTAGAAATGCGCTGGCAAATACTCTCGGAGCTTTTTCCTACAATGGATGTTTATATACAGTATTTATTTAATTTAATATATATTTGAAGGTCACTTGAATTATTTTACCTCTTTCATTTCAAGGAGGGAACATGTCTAATAATCCCTATAGTGGAATTTCAATGGCCAACGTTACCAAAAGAATACACCCTGTAGTTGCTGACGTAAAAATGTTAAGCTAAGGCGTAAAGCTCTGTAGACATTTAAAGTTGTCTTACATTCACATTTCCAATTTTGTTACTATCATTTTCTACTAAGTGCTGTATAACTCTGTTTTTCATTTACAATTTCAGAGTGTTATCGCTTTATAAAGGTGATCACACCGTGTTTACTATGAGAATAATAAGACATATTTCATCCTTGAAAAAAAACTGGTTAGGTAATTCTAGCGAATAAAAATGTCTATAATTTTTATAATAAAATAAATACTTTATAGTAAGATTCATTTAATAATGAATAAATACAGAGCATCTTATGAAGATCAGATTATTCCTTTATATTTTATGGATTTCTTTTCATTTGTTTGTGTCAAAAACAATAACTATACCTTTCTGTGCTCGTTCCTATATGGGCAATATCAAGGCGTTGCTTTTTCTTATCAAGAATGGATATATAAGGCGTTTGAGTGTACACCTTGTGCAAGTATTAAATGAACCCCCAGGATCTCACATCAGCGTAACGCGGAAATGGCAATTTTATCATTATTCTGACGACTTATCCTGTGCTTATGAATGCATGTGTGTTCTCGTCTCTAGGGTAATTAAACATTGTTTTTAAATTGCTATTAATTGATTATTTATTTACATCAAATACGTAATCGCGTAAAGTGATGAATCGAACATTTTAGAAATAATATTTGAAAAATAATTTGATTACAAAATTAAATCCACATAAATGTATTTCGTTTCACTGTAAAAAATTTAAACTATATTAATCGTTTATTGATAACTGATAATGTACTATTTTCTGTATCCTTCACAAATTTAAAGCAATTTGTAAGCATTTAATCTGTCGAATATAAAGTAATTTCTTCTGTTTTTAGTCTAGTAGGACAAACTCTTAGAGGTAATGAATCCGAAAAAAAACTGCACTCTCTTCGAACTTGTCCTGAGCCAGCATGGAAAAGAGAGGCTTCTAAAATAATTGTAAAAATATTGTCTCAAAGTTGTAAGATTAAGAGGAGTGGCTACCTGAGAACATTTGTCAGACGACAAATCAGTAGCTACTAAATGGCATACCAGATATGAACAAGGGATCATCTCTGGATTAATAGATGCGAACGGATGATAAATCACAACGACCGGAAACAGGTTAATCTATAGAATCGTTGTATTAATTACAGTAGTGAGGTATCGTATTCTACAGAGAAAACATTTAATGATGACATTGAGTTAGAGAACACCTGTTATAGCGCCCATAAATCAATTTAAGAATAATTAAGAACTTTGAAGAAAAAATGTAATAAACACGTCTAGAATATTGTTGAACTGTTTTAGATTATCTTTAAATTTTAACTTGGTTTATTGTTTTTATTCAGAACTATTGATTTTACTAGACATGTGAGTGTATCAAATAAATTGTGTTAATATAAGTGTTATTTTTCGTAATCAAATCAGATTCATCGAGAAACAACTCGCGTCGGGAGAAATGTGTTTTTTTATATTTGGGTAAATGAGGAATCATGTGTTGTCTTGAATATATACACACATATATATATATATATATATATATACATGTATATATACACACACCCACATATATATATACACACATATATGCACACACATATATATACATATATATATATATATATATATATATACATATATATATATATATATCCACACATATATATAAACACCCCCCCCCACATATATATCTACACATATATACACACATACACACACACATATATATATACATATATATCCACACATATATATGTGTATATATACACATATATATATATATATATACATATATATATATACATGTACTCGTGCTGGTCAAAAAAAATAGAACATATGTATAAAACTGTAAAAATCATTCCGTTTGAGATAATTTTCGGCTTTTAAATTGTGTATGCGAAATATTCTATATGTAAATAACAATTACAACTATTTTTAATCATTTGTCATATTTGCATATGTCAGACTTTATTGTAACAGAGTAGTTTATTGTCACATTGGGAAATTCAACGTTTCAATTTAATAGAACATTATTCGTTGATTAATCTTAAACTCCAAAAAATTCTGTGTTTAAAAAGTTTTGCAAGTAATTTAATCATAATCTCTCATTATGGGTCGCTCTAAAGACATATCTTTGCCTGAGAAGCAGCGAATCTTCAATTTACGGGAAGTAGGATAGGCGCACATGGAAATCGCAACCAAGGTCGGATGTTTAAGATCGCTAGTGAACAAAGTGTTCCAGAAAGATGTTATGGGTGTTTCCAACAGCAATCGCAAGAAATGCGGACGAAAGAAAAGCACCACTGAAAGAGAAGACCGAGCACTGGACAAGGTGGCAAAGAAAAGTCGATTCCAGTCAACAAGCCACATTACTAAAGAGTGGAAACAGGCTTCTGGTGCCGACGTTTCAAGATGCATTACCTACCGAAGGCTCCGGAAAATGGGATACGAAAATCGTATAGCTGCCAGCAAACCGCTCCTTAACAAAAAACAGATGTTGAAGAGGCTACGATTGGCAACTGCTCATGAAACCTGGACCACAGACAAATGGTGGCGTGTGATCTTTTCAGATGAGTCTCGATTTTGTATCTCCTTCGGCGACCAAGGGCCACGTGTTTGGCGAAGATCCACGGATCGGTATAACCAAGAATGCGTCAAGAAGTCTGTGAAGTTCCCGCAGTCTTGCATGGTTTGGGGCTGTATGAGTGCTAAGGGTGTTGGTAATTTTTGCTTCATCAAAAGAAATGTAAACGCAACAGTGTACCAAGATACCCTGGAAGCTAATTTACTGCAAGTGCTGGATAATCAGTTTGACAGTGACGCCACAGACATCATTTTTCAACATGACTTGGCACCGGCACACTCTGCCAAGTCCACAACTTCCTGGATCCGAGAACGATCGATCCCTGTTCTTGAATGGCCGGCGAACTCGCCAGATTTGAACGTTATTGAAGCCTTGTGGGATCAGATGAAGAGGAAGCTTCGCAAAGTAAAACCTACTACTCTTGCAGCCATGAAGATTGCAATACAGAACACATGAGATTCGGTGTCTACACAGGATTGCGAGAAGCTTGTTGATTCCATGCCCCGGCGAATTGATGCTGTTATCAAGGCAAAAGGTGCTGCTACTAAATATTGATTAATTTTTATTTGTATTTAAGTTAATAAAAAAACTATTTTGTTTTCTTAGCTGTCTTGTTCTATTATTTTGAAACGCGAAATATTGAAAAACTGACATTGCAATTGATCAAAAAAAAAAGTTTCTATCGTAAAACAGCTATTTAAGTTAGTTTAGCATGATAGGGATATTTTAGCACCAATTACATCTCACAGATTGTCCTCAATAAGAATGAGAGATTATGATTAAATTACTTGCAAAATCTTTTTAAACACATAAATTTTTTGAGTTTAAGATTACTCAACGAATAATGTTCTATTAAATTGAAACGTTGAATTTCCCAATGTGACAATAAACTACTCTGTGACAATCAAGTCTGACATATGCAAATATGACAAATGATTAAAAATAGTTGTAATTGTTATTTACATATAGAATATTTCGCATACACAATTTAAAAGCCGAAAATTATCTCAAACGGAATGATTTTTACAGTTTTATACATATGTTCTATTTTTTTGACCAGCACGAGTATATATATATATATATATATATATATACACATGTATATATATATACATGTATATATACACCCCCCACATATATATATACACACATATATACACACATATATATAATATATCACCACATATATATAAACACACACACACATATATATCCACACATATATACACACACACACACCCACGCATATATATATATACATATATATCCACACATATATGTGTATATATACACAAATATATATATATATACATATATATATACACATATATATACACATATATATACATATATATACATATACATATATATAGACATATATATATACACACATATATATACACATATATATACATATACATACATATATACACTCATATATATACACATATATACACACATATATATACCCATATATATATATACACATATATATACCCATATATACACGTATATATACACACATATATATATATATGTACACACATATACACATATATACACATATATATACACACACATATATATATATATATATAAATATACATATATATACATATATATACACACATATACAGGGTGGCGCAAAAGATACGCATTTGTTTTAATCAGTAACAACTTTCACATTTAATCAAATTTTCTTCTTATTTTCAGAATATTACAAATATAAACATTGATAATTTATCATGGAAACATATAGCACTGAACAACGAACCAAAATGATTGAACTTTACTTCGGAAACCATCGTTCAATATCCTTAATCCAAAGAGCCTATCGTCGGCATTATAATGTCAGACAATCTCCCAGTCAGACCACAATTCATCGTCTTGTGGCGCGATTTCGGCAGCAGGGTTCAGTCAGTGATCTTCCACGATCTGGCAGACCACGTTCAGTACGGACAGCGGAAAATGTAGCACTCGTTGAGGATAGCATTGCTGAAAATCCAGACACCTTAACTCGAAGACGAGCCACTCAGATTGGGATGTCCAGAAGGTCACTTCAAAGAATTTTGCGTGAATTGCATGTTTCCATACAAAATTCAATTGGTACAGGCATTACAACCCACAGATTTGCAATCACACGTAGCTTATGCTGTTCACATTCAGCAATTAGCCAGCGAACAAAATGAGTTCATCCATGATAATCAGCGACGAACCCCATTTTCATCTGAACGGGTTCGTAAATAAGAAAACTGCAGAATATGGGCCATTGAAAATCCAAGAACCGTTCATCAGCGTGAATTGCATCCACTAAAATGTACCGTATGGTGTGGTGTTACTTCGTGATCGGTCTATATTTCTTTGAAAACGAAGAATGTGTTGCGGTGACGATAACTGCACAGCGATATCAACAAATGATTGAACATTTTTTAAGGCCATCTGTTCAGGACAACCCAGAAATGTGGTTCTAACAAGATGGAGCGACTGCCCACACTGCCCGACAAAGTATGGCGCTCTTAAGGGAATTGTTTGGCGAGCGCTTAATTAGCAGATTTTCTGATTTTAACTGACCTTCACGTCCACCGGATTTAACAGCCCCTGATCTTCCCCTTTGGGGTTATCGTAAGGAAAGAGTATATGTGAACAAGCCTACAACGATTCAAGAGCTTAAAAACAATATCAGACATCAAATCCAAGAACTAGAGCCAGTTATTCTAAGGACTGTAATGGAAAATGCCCTAACTAGAGCCCGTCTTTGTGAGGCCGAAAATGATGCCCATTTAAGGGATATTATTTTTAAAAGCTATGTCAACAAAATTACCCAGTAAATGTATTATTCATCAGAAAAGCATAGTAAATTACTTGAAAGGTTGTAATTTCTATCACTTAAACAAACTAATGCGCGACTTTTGCACCACCCTGTATATATACATATATATATACACATATATATACACATATATACACACACACATATATATACACATATATATACATGTATACATATACATATATATACACACATATATATATATATACTCACATATATATACACACATATACATATATATATATATATATATATATATATATATATATATATATATATGATACTTTGGCAGTTTATAAACCGTGCAATTTTTTAGATAGAATTTTGTGTTTAAACTTTTACAGTATTATTTTTAAGTGAAAGTACAGAATAGTTAGCAAAGCTCTCTCCACATTTTAAGAATGAGGTTCTAAATAATAACGTCAGTACGCAATGTAAACTGCAAAAGTAGTATATACATATATATATATATGTATATATATATATATATATATATATATATATATATATATATATATATATATATATGTATGTATGTATATTCCAAATATGATCTAAGGTTTAGATCGGATTTTAATTTTTCCTGATGAGATCTCAATTGATAATAGCTGTTTATCGATAACATCGACATGTCAGTGTCGCAGATTTTGTACATGTCTGTGTAAATAAAAAGAATCATATATATATATATATATATATATATATATATATATATATATATATATATATATATATATATATATATATATATACATACTAGACGTACTCGTGACTGTTTTTTTACCAACCACTACTACCATTTACTATGATTTAATTTAATTCAAAATTCATAAACTCTGACGTATGTCTGGCGACATCTTTTTTGCATACCTAAAATTTATACGTCTCTTTAATTCTACTTTATCTTCCTTCTTCTATTTCTTCTATTTCTTTTTTTTCTTCTTCTTTTCTATGATATTATAGTATACTTATATTTCATTCTTTTATACATAAATGTATAGGGACCAATTATTTTTCTATCTAATTTATAAACATTTTTATTGTGTCTAGTGACACATATGTGTACATTAGATACCAAGTTGAAGAAAAAGAAAGCCAGCCTCCATTTAAATACTTGCGGAGGGAGATAAGTTCCTTGTTCACTTAATTATAAATTGCGGTTTATTTTAACAATCAACGCATTATTTTACATACATAACCCAATCTCATAACTAAATATAGTTTAGCATGTATTTTTTTAAAATCCACCTGCGTAACGTGTCCTCGTTCCGTTCATCTTTATCTTATCCTTAGTTAGTATCGCCTGTTCTGAAGATTAAACGTAGACATCCAGTAAAAGGTAACTTAGAACTTAGAGTTAATTAAATACTTTGACCGTTACGTCCCGAATCAACATATAGTAATTGCTACAAATAACAAAAAATACTTCTAGTCGGCGATGGCTGATGTACCTTTTACTGTCTGTCTATATGGATTAAATATAAGGCTCAGTTCGAAAGTTGACATACAAATTCCGAAGTTCAAAAAAGTGCACGTGAAAAAAATCGGAGACAGGGTTATGTTTTGTAATATCACCACTTTACACATTTATTCTGTTGTTTATTACTTCCTCTGCGTGATAATATTTACTTACCTGTATTTTATCTGTTGTATTTTGTTACCTAAAATAAGTAGGACCACGATTAGCAGGATTACGACTACGTCCTCCATGTTGGTTATCAAACCATCATGCCACTCAAATCTTTCTTCTGAGCCACACGGCTTTTATATTCGTTTGGCGTCATTTTTCATGGTACTGTAAGTGTATGTGGAAAAACAATGCCCCGGTTTATTTTACCTGTAATTGTGCTACAAGGATAGTGTTTATCTATCCAATATGTAGAAATAACAGTAAACTATCACACACGTTGTACGCGATAGATGTTTACAATAAATTATGTTGATTATTATTTGTTCGAATGACTATTAACTCCCAAACCAAGCGTTATCAAAACTTATGATACATTTTTTTTAATGTTTTACTCATAGGAAAATTAATTCCGGAGTTTTACCGCCGTTTTTTTAAACACCATGTGTAATGACTAGTGAAACATTGCGTGTTAAAACAATGAAAAGAAACAACGGATAGCCATTATGACAGTTGACCCCGCTGTAGGGAGGAGCCTATACGTAAGAGGAATGGTAGAATTGATGGATAGTGAGATATAATAAGCCGTACGCTGAAGGAGACATACACACATCTAAGAAAGTAAATTCAACAATGAAA
>OY744520.1:37958995-37981495 GCA_963556195.1 Sepiola atlantica
CATTATGTATACCCTGCAATACACCTCTAAATTCAATCTAAATTCTAAACTTTGTAATATATATATATATGTATAAGTATATATATATATGTGTGTGTGTATGTATGTATGGTTATTTATATATATATATATATATATATATATATATATATATATATGGCTGTATGGGTGTATGTGGATATATATATATGTATGTATGTGTGGTTATATTTATATATGGCTGTATGGATGGGTGTGGATATATATATGTATTTATGTCTTTATTTTTACATTTATATATAAGTGTGTATGTATACTTATGATGTGCGTATAAACATGAGGGTGGGTGTGTGTGAATGTGTCTCGGTGTATGTGCATAGGATTAAGATGGAGGAAATGGAAATGTATTGACAGGCGTGCCAAAAAATGTTAGCAAAATAGATTAATATATTTATAAGTGAATGTGTGTATATATGTGTGTGTGTATGTATACATATATATATATATATATATATATATATATATATATATATATATGTATATGTGTGTGTATGTTTATATGTATATATATGTATATATGGATGTATGTATGTGTGTGTGTATATATAGATTATATATGTGCTTGAATTTACTTCTACATATAAATGTGAGTGTATGTCTGTGAGTATATTAATATGTACGTATTAGCGTAGATATGATTATGTATGAGTATGTCTCGATGTCTAGACCTGTGGTGGGAGAGGGGGAACAGTTATGTCCCAATTTCTTGCGATGTGTCAAGAGTTGGCATCTTATGGAAAAAGTTTGTCTCGTCTGAAGGTTTTTTTAAAATTGTAATTTGCCTGATTGTTTGTTTGTTTCTTTTTCTTTTTCTTTCTGGCTTATGATTGTGTAGGAGCGGATATCATTCTAATTCACCAGTAACATCCCCGAGGAGGAGCCAACAAGTTTCTGAAACAATTGTCGGATACTCCAACTATGTTTATTTTAATATATATATATATATATATATATATATATATATATATATATATATATATATATATATAATGATCATTTAAATTTCCAATGATAAAAATTCAGTCTTTACCCATATCCTTTATTTGTTAAATGGCGGAATTGAGTATGGTCTTACAATATATATATATATATATATATATATATATATATATATATATATATATATGTATATATATATATATATATATATATATAGTATGTGTGTGTGTGTATGCGCGCGTGTGTTTGTAAAAACAAACGGAAAAAAACAAATCTAAATACAGGAAAAATCATCAATAAACGAAAACTTTTACCGGTTTGGTTCAGAAATAAGTGAAGATTTTAAATTTATTTGATAACGGTATGAATAAAAACGCACAAATATGCGTCATTGGCATGTCTATAACTATTTGAAAAAAGAAAGAATAATAAAACGCAGGTTGTGAAACGTTTTAATAGGAAAGGGGTGCGGAGAAAGAATAAAAGAGAAGAAGAATGAAAAAGAAATTGAAAATATGAAGGACAGGTAGTAAAAAAGAAAAGTTTCTTAAACCGGAATCGCAGTGACGCAATATATTTCATTGGTTCAGTGCGGTTTTTGCCAGATGTTTGCTGAAGGAATAAGATCCGAGTCTGAGGTTTATGTTAAACAGTGACGAGAGAATTATTATAGCGCTTTCGATGCATTTGCGACGTAGGAGAGAAAGAGACACAGAGAGAGAGAGAGAGAGAGAGAGAGAGAGACAGAGAGAGAGAGAAGGAGAGAGAGAGTATTCGGCCTGGTGGAGATTGCAGTAGGTAAAGTCAAACTTGTGGATAAAAGTGTTTATGTGCATGACTAGTGCGTTAGTAAGATTGTTGTATTTGAAGTCTTGTTTGTGTTCGCAAATGAAGGAATTTTATATTTTTGGCCGCTTTACCAATATAAAACATTGGACATTGTGCATATTTTATTTTGTAAAGGCCGGCCAGGGAATAGTTGTCCTGAGGGGGCAGTTAGGGACAGGGATTTGTGTTGAGTAAATCTTTAATTGTTTTGTGTCGAGTAAATCCTTAATTGTTTTACTCAACGCCAACCCCCGTCCTTAACTACCCCTAAGAAAACATTACAATACATTCTTAAAAGAAGGTAATACTATAAACTTAAAAAACAACAACACAAGTATAATCAATTAATCACAGAAAATATTACGAAAATATATAAAAAGGACTAGACACTAACACCTGCTGCTAAATAGCTATAATAAATAGCGAAAGTAATAAATCACAGATGAACTCAAATTTAGTAAAATTGTTAGCGAATTAAATACCAATAGAACATGCATCATATTAAAGTATTATAAAAAGAATTTCAGCAATAAACTAACCACATGGCTAATGAATCAAGAGTAGCGAAAACTTCATCCACATAATAATCAAAGAGATCAAACTTAATCTATAATTAATCCAGAAATGTCATGTTGCTGAAACAACCGCTTAGTTTATTCATATCAACGATAAAGTTCATTGTACTTTCTTACAATTAAAAAATTGAAAATATGTATCCATGAAGAACTTTTCAACATTGCCTTAGAATAATAATAATCTTATATAGCTAACGATACAATCTACATCATTAAGAAATGCAGAATATTGCTAATTAAAAATAATAATCATCAATGGGTAAATAAGAGAATTACGAATTCCTTTCATCATGCAATAAGCGCCTTAGACTCTCCAAGGATGTCAGACCATGGAGGTGTATATACTCAGCACATTGCGGCAAATATACATTGTACAGAATAGTCATATATAAGCTATAATAAGGGTGTCAAACGAGAACGAGGATGATACATTAAAAGTTTATTAAGCGAAATGAAAGAAATAAAGTTAAGATTAGTCGTATTAGCAAATAGAAAAAAAACTACCTTGATATCAATGTTATGATCAATATAGGTTAAAACAATACTAATAATACAATTTATTTAAAAATTTAAATAACGTCTGTTCCACAGCTCAAAAACAGTGGGTATACTAACATGAAAGTTACATTAAAGAAACGCGATACCAAAGAAAATAATGAAAATATATGAACTAGTATATAATTTAGCTCTAAACGCCGTGTAATCTGATGCTGAAAACCGAACTAGCTACAAGCTCTATATCTCTAGAAACATATTGCAAAGATAAGCCATGTAATAAACAGTTAAATAAACAACTATTTTATATTTACTGCAATGATTAGAGAGTTTGTCATGAATCTTCAGAATAATAAAATACTAAATAATAGTATTAACCAGAAAAATGAAATACATTTGATGGTAACGTGGCAAATATAAAAAATAACGTTAACAAACAAATAGAAATAATAATAATAATAATAATAATAATAATAATAATAATAATAATAATAATAATAATAATAATAAACTGACAGAAATGCAATATTCTAACCCCCTCCCCCCACACACGCATGTGATGACATCAGCCTCAGCTTGTACCACGGAAAGGTATCAAGAAGAATAGAAAGACTTACAAAAAAGAGCACCAACACAATCTCCAATTTTAAAATTCTAGAGAAGACGAGTGATCGTTGCTAGCGTGAAATAAATGGCAAAATGGCTGTTGCTATAAAATGAAATGATTCACAATGGTAGTAGAAAGAGGCGGGGTGCTAGAAATCTTGAGAGACTTGCTGTTATCCAGATTTCAAAGAACACGCTTCTTACTGTAATTGAGCAATCACTGATAATGATTTGTGTGAAAACTCTTAGTGGGTAAATAATACTAATAATAAAAATAAAAACAAAAACATTTGACAGAAAAATCATTGTTACTTATGTAATATTTTCAAATTGATATCCAAAATACGATATAAAACGAGAATATTCGTGCACGTGACGAAGACCCCCCTCCCTTCCTTTTTTTCAAGTCTCCAACAGAAAGAGTCGCAAGAATGTTAACTATCTTTTTTTTTCTCCTGTTAAAACTAAAAAAAAGGTAAGATGTAAATCCTTACTTTTAATATTAAAAACTAGTCAGATTTGATTTATTGCCCAAAAATTTAACAGAAAGATCATTGTTACTTATAGAATTTTTCAAATTATTATCCAAAATATAAAAGCTTGTATGTGTTTTATAATCCGGCGTAAATTTATCAGATAAAAACGGGAGGGGAATCTATTGTCTATCCCCCGGCTGTCAAAGATTAGCATTTACAGCTTATACTATGTATTAAGTAACATATATATATATATATATATATATATATATATATATATATATAATTTTGTGTGTGATAGTGCACATTCCACCTCATTAAAATGAGATAAACGCTATCACTGTGACAGGAGTACAGGCAAACGATTGAAACATCTTTGGAACACTGCTACTGGCTACTATAAAACGGAACAAAGGATAGCAGACCAAGCAAAACAGATCCTCAAGAGAGTATGGTTCTCGGTGATGGAACTGACGGAAATCAAACAGAAGAGCGGAACAGAGCAAGAAACACCGCCTGACGAAAACCCCCAGGAAGATGACAGACAAAACATAAACCCAGTAACAGAAGAGGTCGAAGTCTACGAAATCATAGAACTCACCGAAGTAGAACTCACCGAGGAAGAAACAAGAGAAGTGGAAAACATCAAACGATACATGTCTGAGAACAAAACAAATCTCTCATCTCTAAGGAACGAAGATTGGAAGAAGTTGAAAGTTGAAATTGAGACAGTAAACAAGGTACTCGCGTACATCTCAACATACACCATCACAGACCTAAACAACTTGATATATGCGGGGGCAAAATCAGTAAGTATGAAACTTAGAAAAGAAAAAGGCCTGGCCAAAAGAAAAGAACCTACAAAACCTGAATAGGAAATCAGACTGGAAACCCAGATAACCAAACTCCGAAAAGAAGCTTACACTGTAAACAGGATGAAAGAAAATAGGAAAGAATGGAAGAGCAAAAATCCGGTCGACAAGGAAAGACTGAATAAGAAACATGAAGAATTAAAACAAAAGATAGCAGCAATAGAGGGAAGACTGAGACGATATAGATACAAATCAGAACAGAAAAAACAGAACAGGACCTTTGAAAACAATGAAAGCCAGTTTTACAAAAACGTAAACGTAGAACGAATAACATCAGAACAACCTGACCCGACAGAGAAAAAACACTTCTGGAGCAAGATATGGGAAAATGCTAAAACACACAACAAAAATGCCAAGTGGTTAAAAAACATGAAAAATGAACTGCAGGAAATAGAAGAAGGAACAGAAACAGAGATTACTAAAGAAACCATTAAGGACACCCTAAGGAAAATGGCAAACTGAAAAGCACCAGGTCATGATGGAATACATGCATATTGGTTTTAAAAGTTCACGACCCTACATGAAAGACTGGCGCAGAAACTGAGAGGATGTATCCACAAAACAGACATACCAGTGTGGATGACCAAAGGAAGAACAACGCTTATACAAAAAGTTGCCAAAAAGGAACGACCCCAAGCAACTACAGACCAATTACCTGTTTACCAACAATGTGGAAAATCCTGACGGTACAACTGAGAGAACAAATCTACTAGTCCCTAAACAAACGTAGACTACTGCCCGAAGAACAAAAAGGATGCCGTAAAGGGAAAAGAGGGACGCATGACCTCCTATACATCGATCAAAAGATCCTGAAGGAGGTAAAAAAAGAAAAAAGAACATATCCATGGCATGGATTGACTACAAAAAAGCTTACGACAGAATACCTCAAGCATGGATAATTGAATGTTTGAAAATATACAAAATACCCGAAAGGATGATTAATCTTATTAAGAAAGCAATGGAAACATGGAGACTGGAACTGACAGCCGGAGGACAACAGCTGACTGAGATAAAAATATAGAGAGGCATCTTCCAAGGAGACTTCCTATCACCACTACTGTTTATAATAGCTATGATGCCACTAAACTACATAATCAGAAAATGTGATGCCGGATACAAGTTTACAGACACTGAACTAAGAGTAAACCACCTGATGTACATGGATGACCTAAAACTATTTGCAAAAAGAAAAAAGGAAATGGAAAAGCTGATAAATATGACCAGAATCTTCAGCCAGGACATCCAAATGGAATTCGAAATGGAAAAGTGTGCACTACTCGAAATAAAAAAAGGAAAACTGGAGACAGCAGAGAACATAGAACTCCCCACCCAAAAGGAAATGAGGGCGCTAAGCGAACAGGATAGTTACACATATCTTAGAGTTCTGGAAGCAACACCATCAAATCTACGGAAATGAAAGAGAAAATTGGAAAAGAATATTTACGAAGAACAAGAAAACTCCTAAAAACGAAATTATATAGCAGGAATCTAGTAACAAGAATACACACCTGGGCAGTAGCACTAATAAGATACTCTGGACAATTCATAGGCTGGACCAAAGAGGAACTCAGGCACCTGGACCAGAGGACCAGAAAATTAATGACCATGCACTACATCCAAAAAACGATACGGACAGACTCTACATGAAATGAAACGAAGGGGGAAGAGGACTGGTAAATATAGAAGATTGTGTGTGGAACAATTGGAAGTATTTGTCAGAAGGCTGCTTCTAATTTAGTTGTGCGATACTATCCCGAACAATTGATGCGGTTTGTAACTAAATTCAGTCGTCCAGATGAAAATGCTCACTAAATGCTTTTTGTGTGCATTCCAAAGTCATTTTGGATTAGACACTGCACATGTGGTCAACATGTGGGTAAACAAATATTTTAAATATTCAAATATAAATGTTTTCTGTAAAGCAGCATCCTGAAGTAGTTTATCTCGACTATACGCATCCTTGAATGTATTCATGACTTGATAATTGATAGTGTTGAGGTCATTGTAGATATGTGGATCTCTCACATTGTATAGAAGCAATCTCAAATAAAGAAAATAAAAGTATCGCCAATTTTTAGTATCACATCAATGAGAAACCTTTCCCCCCAACAACATCATAGTCTATTTTTTGCCGATTACATGTAAACAGCTGTAAAAACATCAGCAATAAATGAAATAAAATAAAAATTTTAATTTAGAAATAGGATAATTTTTCTATTGTTTATTTTCTTGAATAATTTTAAAATGATTTCTGAATTGTGCCCAGTTCACTCTTCTCCCAAAGAAAATTAAATAATTATTAGTTTTTTTCACTGTTTAAGAAAAATAAAAAAACGTCCCTCCTCGATGTGTAGGAAGAGTAAAAAAAACAACTATGCTCCCGGCCCAAACAAAGAAAATTGATTGAAAAAATAATATTTAAAAGTCAGTAAAATACTCAACATTTTATTTATCTGCGCAATTATTTATCTGGGATTGGTATGGTCTTGTTTAGTCATGTATATTTTTATAAGTTGATATATGTATGCATTCTGGAATACCTTACATTTCGCTGTTAGTGTTTCCGATTAATTAACTTGGTAAACCCGAAGATTTTTCCGTGAACGTGGCTTCCGGTCATGAATTTCAAAAGAGGCACACGGTGTGTATCAGTAAACTGGCACACATTATATATGCTTGATGTTATTTGTTTTGAATTAGTAAAAAATTAAAACAAGGAGCTTAGTGTAACAGCAAATAAAAAGAAATCTAAAAAAACTTTGTTTTGTAATCGTTCATATTGTTTTTATAAATAATATTGAAAACAGTTTTTATGTTTAAAATGGTCTAATCAGTTGTTCATAAGTACTAGAAACGAAATAAAAGAATATTAATAATCATAATAACGTATCAAAAAAGATTAATCTTCCGATATTGTTTTATTGTCGCATTAGAAGAAATCTTTCTTGAATAAGGCAATGTTTAATGTGTTTGGGTAGCGGGAGTTTCCACAACTAATTGTTAAATTAAAAGCAAACATTCTTTTGTAATCCGAAATGTAGTTATTTTTTTACTCTGAAAAAATAATATTAGCAAATATTTTTTGTTAAGCTTGATTTTTTGTTTATTTTACAATGAATATTAAATAAAGTTTTTAAATGCGTTATTGTGTATTTTTTTATATAAATTGGTCAGAAGTCATAATAACAAAATAACCAGAGTCTTTAAAGGAAGATGGTTTATTACAACGTGTATATCTTGTACACAACAATAGCACTATCGGTAATCCAATAGGATAAACAGAATACATTCAAATACAGTCGAATAGAGTCAAATACCCATACTACTGTTCGTAGTAATATATATATATATATATATATATATATATATATATATATATATATATATATTCTACAGACTAATTCACTTATTACGAGTACGGTATCCCTCCACCCCTCGAAGCTGAAAATCTCCTTTGAAATGTTCGAAGCGCTTCACTGGTGTGCTTTCACGTGTGCGTTTTCTTTTATTCCGAACTTATGGAATTGGATCCTTTCCAGTTTAGTGCGAATACACATTTTGTTTAGCTAGTCAGTCTAGTCCAGTCAATATATACATACGTTCGTGTACAATATTGAGTAGTGGCATATCAAAAGCACCACATAGAGCTTCCATTTCGAACTTTTTCGCTGTTTTCATTATTTTCAGGATATTGTAGTCTAATTTGGTTAATGTGTCTTTTACACACAGCTTTTGACTTTTTATGGTGTATATCACTTTGCCAATCATTTTCTGAATAATACCACCCATTCAATAACTTTTATCCACTTTGAAAACTTAAATAAACCTTATCTCATGGAAAGTATGTTATTATGCTTACATCTTCCTTTTTAGCAACTTTTGTCGGATAGGATACAATCTATTGAAAATCAATCGTAATTTCCTTGCAAACATAAGTTCCGCAGAGGACGACCTCGAGTCGTTGTTTCCATTAGGAGTTACGCTATAATTACTAAAAAATAATGGATAGTTTTTTTCTCTGTGTCTATATATTTTTTTAAGGCACGCTTAAAAGTGTCAACGATTTGTTAGGCTTGACTGTTGGATTATAGGATGATATACTGATGTAGTAGCTGCTCAATGTCTAAGGAACTACAGACATCCTTTATTTCTTTTCTGTGAACACCGTACCATTGTCGCTGACCAGTGTCTGGGGGACACCGAAACGACTGAAAATTTAATCTAATGTACTGATGGTGTTTCTGGATGTAGGATGCTTGCACATGAATACCTCAGTCTATTTCGAGAAAGAGTTCACCAAGATCAAGTGATAATATCCATTAGTCGGTCCAGCATAGTCTATATGTAGACGTGCTCACGACAGATCCATTTTTGGCCAACGATTTGTTTTGACCGAAGGCGCTATTGCAGTCAATTGACAACCTTCGCATAGTTTTACAAAACTTTCTAATTTCTTGCCCATTCTTGACCAGTATACGTAGCATCGCACGAATGATTTCATCCGGGACATGCTAAGATGATCGTTATGACATTCTTTCAGCATAACTTTACGTAGAGATTTAGGTATTACAATTCTATCTGCATACATTAAAGTGTTGCCGCTTATTCAGAAAGGTGACATCTGGCTTCAGATTTTCTTTCTTTCGTTCAATCTGGTTTTCTTCTTTATTTTTGATATAAAAAAAAAAAATCAACCTTTTCGGCTTCCTTGTTTATTTGTTCCAATGTTACAGGAAATTCTCTGAGCGTTTAACAACAGACCCGATATATTTCTTTCCTCTTTTAGTGCTGCTATTACCGTCTCTTCTAAAATTTATTCCTTTTTGGGGATTAATCTTGACAGTCCATCCGCATGCCCATGTTCTTTGGATGCGAGGTATTCATTCCTAAAATGATTGTTCAGTAGGGTTACACCCCATCGTTGTAAACGGTTAGCAGTGTGAACAAAAATGTATTTTTGTTATCCAAATATCGTAACTCTCGATTTATGGTCTGTTTGAAGTATACATGATCTACCATGAAGAAAGCGATAGTATTTTTTTTTAACTCCGAACAGAATCGATAATGCCTCTTCATCTATCTGACTATAATCTCTCTCAGCCGGTAGAACCGTCCTCGAAGCGTGCGCGATCGGTTTAGCATACAATCTTTATATTTATGTAGCAGTGCAGCAGCCACCCCATATTCACTAGCATCATTCGCAAGGATTATTTTTTCACAGGATTATGATGAGCTAAGGCGAGATCTGAGAGTAGACTTTTGACCATATCTATTTTGTCATTTTTTAATAATTCCTTAAGGGGGCCTCTTAACTCGAACAAAATTTTGAATGCAGATCGCATAATATTGAACAAACCCAAGAAACAATTGTAGTTTGCAACTGTCTAGTGCAAGCGTATTTATAATTGCATTGGTTCTGTATCACTTGTCCGAGGTATGTTATTATTTAAATAATTGATATTTCTCGGGACTTAGTTGGACACCGTATTCTTCTAGCTATTTGAACATAGCTCTGTGTTTTTGTGTCCGTGAACGTTTTTACTTTTGACTAGAATATCGTCTAAATAGGCGATAACAAACTTTAGACCCCCAGTATAGTGTCCATAATCTGCTGGAACAAATCTGAGGCAACTTTAATCCGAAAGGGAGCCTATTTAGTTTTAAAGGTCCTTATGTCTATTTATGAATACCTATTTTTAGTATCCTTCGTTCACTTTAACGTCAGATAGATCTATTTCTTAAAAATATTTCCTATATTTTACTTTAGGAAAAGGAAGTGGATAATTAAGATCCTTTATGCAATCGTTTAACCCTTGTGAAAAATCGACACATACTCTTTTTTTGTTTACGTAGATCGTGGGTGACGCTGAGTACTAATTTTCTACCTTAGATATACGTTCCATGTTGTCTAATCTTTCCAGTTCTTTGTTAATTTTGTCTAAGGAAGAAAAAAAGACGTTTCTCTTTTGTCTAAAAAAATTGAGTGACATTTTCCTTAAGATCAAACTTCATTCATGTCTTCAACCCAAACCCTCAGAAACAGCTCTGGAATATTCTGTCAATTCATTCATGAATTCTTAATTTCTAATGCATTTCTCTTTTCTGCACTGTTTATTTCGTTGCAAGAAAAAGCTAATTGGGAGGTAAAATAAATTGAACAGTTTATTCCGAAAATACATAAATTACTCCCTTGAATCACATACTTAGGTTTTTGCCGTTTGCCACATAAACAAATATCGCACTTTAATTCTCCTTTAAAGTTTTTTTTTCCTGAAACCCCTCCGTCACTTTTAATTGTTTCAGATAATGTAGGTGTTCCATGTTTGTTCGCCAATAATACTTATGTCTGAGCCAGTAAAAAGTGATTGTGTGACCATTTATACGTACATCGACGTATTTTCGATTTTCACTATTCTGGATTTCTTTTTTTGATAACAACGTTTACTTTTTACGAATTCTTTTTCTTATTCTTGCAGTAAACAAACCATTTATGACCCTTAATTCCACACGATTCACAAAATGTGTTCTAATACCAACATACATCTTTAGTATGCCTATTATTTCCGCACGTCTTACATATTCCTTTTAGCATTACTGAGACGCTGTCATTCTTCTATCATTCTTTGTAGCCTGGTTTACGTAACTTGCTTAACCATTGTAAAGATTATAGAATCTATTTCTTTATACTTATGGGCTGTTAGTCTTTGAACAAAGATTAGGCATTTGAATAAATCTTTTGTTCAACCAAAAAGTGTACTATTCCTGCATATGCCAGAACATCCATATTATCCGTTTTCACGATGTTTAGACATTTCTATCGCGTGTAGAATTGACTTTCTTTCGTCAAATATCTTTTACAGTATTTTTATAATTTAATCGAATAGCATTTCGTCTGGTTTTCTGGGCAATATCAAGTTCGTATGTTTGGAATCCTCTTCTGTTCCCAGTCTCTATAATAACAGGTTTACCCGTTTTTCATCTAACAAATCTAAGCACCTTTTAGTAAATATTATTCCAAGTCATCTGAAATATGCTGGAAATCTAACGCCAGATCGAGGTTCGTATACAAATTCAGATGAAGAATTGTATGTTCCTTCGGCAGTAAAACCTGTTTGTTTTTTCTTTCGCCGGTGGTCTGGTTCAGGGTGTTTTCGAAACTTTTCTGCTGTTGCAGTATTTGTTGCTGCAACTCTTGATGATGTTGTCGTTATTGCATGCTCATACACATCATTTGAGTAATTTCAACTAATTGTTATATATTGAAAATACCCAGGAGGACTCAACACATCAAGAAAAATGTTTTTTTTTTAGAAAAGTAATAGCAGTGAGTTAACTATTAGTTACATAAAAGTATTCTATTCGACTTGCATAGTTCGTAATGTTAATGATCCAAGTTGGAATTTGAGTCAAGGTCCACCATACAGTTTTTTTTTTATGAGAACAATAACGTAATTCTTTCCTGTTTTAATAAAGGTTTTCCTCTTTTACACCTTTTCCAAGATGTCTTTTAGTTTTACTGAAAAAAAAAGCGCAATAATCCTTGTTCGTTAGCGCACATGTACGTCCGACGATAAGAAACAAAACTGTTTGTTGAATTTTTTTGTACCTAGTAGAGATAAATCCCTCTTAGTAGTCTGAATTGGATTAGCGAACCACGTTTGCCGTTGATATATTTAAATCAACGTCAGTTGGATTATTTCGTTGCACCGTGAGTTGCATGTATTTACTAAATGAAAACAAAGCACGCGCATGACTGAATATTATTCCAAAATTTGGTTTTGTTTCGAATCCTTGTTTGCCAGTTCATATAGTTGACTGCACCATATAGTTTATGGTTTCGTTTTTTAGATCCGCGTCACCAGCTGATATTACTTGGTTAGAATGTATAAGTAAAAAAAACCCCGGAGTGTAGGTTCTTAAAAAAGGATAACTAATTACAACGTATATATTATGTACAAAACAATAGCACTACCGATAACCCAATATGATTAACAGAATACACCTTCTACTGTTTGTAGTATATATATTCTACAGACTAATTCATTTATTATTTACTGAGGGGAGTCTGGTATTTAATCACACTATCTTTTTTATATATATAAGATGATTGTTTTATTGTTCTTAACGAAACACATGTGCAAAGTGTAACCAAAAGTTGTTTTTAATAATGTAGGACTAGATACATAATTTCATGAGCAAATTAATTTTATTACACCTTATAAAACATTCCACAGTTTATTTTGTCTCGTGAGCAGTATTGACGAAACGTCGTACTTTTTAGCTACGTTTTACCGACATATTTCATTAGTAAAACATGTATATAACAAAATAAATTGTAAAAACTACCTACTAGTTCGTGATCTTGTGTGTTAAGAAAACAGATGATATATGTGCAAATCCAAAAAATGAGTTTCAGAAATCAGCGTGGTTCTGTTTCGTAGTAAGATGTAAGTATTAGAGTAATAATTATATGATCATTGTGAGCGTAAATGTATCATAATAAAAGACGAGAATCAAATGATAAAATGTACCATGATAAAACACTCATCTAAAGAATATTAAAATAAAACTAACTGTCATCTTTTCCAAAATTTGTATGGTGATATACCCACCAAAATGAATTTTGAAATGTACGAAATTGTATTTTTTTTTTTGCTGGGGAAGGAAAAATCTGATTTAATTGAAAAGAAAATATCTTTTAAATTATACATCCCTCCCTTAAAAAATAAGTGAAATATCTGTGTTAATTATCAGAAATATAAAAATGGCACGCGAAAAAGTGTATATTTTAATCATTTGTTTTTTGTCTATAAATAATAATAACGTGTTTGTTCGGAAATATAATTTAAATAGTCGTTAATGAAAAAAGTTTTTAATCGGTTATGATAAATGTCGAGGGCATAGCTGGACACAGGGTCGGTTTTAAATGTTCTGATGATCCAGCTCCCTCAAAAAGGGGGCAGTCCTGATTAGATCAAATTAAAAATAGGCTCGGTCTAAAAAGAGTTCTTAATTTCTTGATTGAGGAGTGGAAAAATTAAGTATAGTATTAGAATATACACTACACGTAAGCGTTAAACGGGGATGAAAATAACATTGTTAAGTCCGGCTATATTCTTGGTGGGAGAATGATTTGTTGGATAAAAAGATTACCTTTAAATTAGCCATTTTAAAACCACACTAAACAGGTAAAATAATTTGCAGAAGTAATGAAAATGGTATACAAAAAGTGTATTGATAAATCTTTTTTTTTTCAGTTTATAATCAATGTCATCGTGTTTGGTTAAAAATACAATTTTAGTATTCATTGAAAATACTGTATCAGTAACGTATTAAATGCTAAATATAAGCAGATACTCTAGTTAAAACTTTATAAAAAGTAAACTTTTATTGAGTGTAAAAATTAACATACCGATGATCTAATAAACGACGCCAGTGTGATTGAGCGTATTTGCTGAGATGTAGGTGTTAGATGATGCAATTAAAACTCCCGGAATAAGGGTTTTTTATTAATAATACGGGTACCGACAATTGTATTTCATATTCATTCCTACTAGCGGGACCCGTGTAAATTACACAAAATGATGTTTTTAATACTAATTATCTTGTTCCTAACCTATACATGTTTGAATAAAATATGATAAGATTTGGACTTGTATATTTATTTTAAAAAAATGAACAATACATGAAACAATTTTAAAAACTTCTTTATATACAATATTTCTAGTGAAGGTAATATTTCGACAACTAAACCTTACTTTGTAAATGTTTTCGATTAAATTAAATTTGGCTCCAATTCATGAATATTTATTTACTCCTCTCCAGGATTTAGGCACTAGGCTAGTTTTATCTTACACCCACAAGTAAGATGTGAGCCAAGGTCGGGTCGGGAAAGTGGGGTTTGAAAAGCCAGCGCTCGAGAAGGTGAGCACTATGGCCATTAAAAATTGCCTGGGCAGCCCCGTTGGCATTCCCCGGTAGAGGCGCCCCAGGCAGTAAGCAATAAACTTACTCCTCCCCAAAGAGGGGAATCGAAGCCTGGGAGGGTGGACATCCTAGAACTGCACAGGACAGACCCATAGACCGGCGCAAATCAAGCCTCGAAGGCCAAGACAATACCAGTCTATGGAGTGCAGTATCCATCGGAACAGATACTACACTATGATCTTAGCCAAAAGGCCAAGCCCATTCATGAGTAGCATACAAAGATTCGGAAGGTCGTTGCTTTTGATGTAAGCATGACACACAAAATCACACACGTTATTGTATTAATATGTGTCTTCCCGTTCGTCCCCTGCCTACCTCTCTTCCCCTTCCCCTCGAAATGTAGAAAAAAAATCTTAGAGGTTGGTTGGGATCGAACTATAAACCAGTCGGGGCGAAGTCAAAAATACGACGTCGCTAACCGTTGCGTCAAAGTAGGCGAATTGAATGTTTTTCAAAATCTAGGTGCGGCACGCATGCGCAGAGCTTTTGCCGGAAGCGTGACACACGAACACACACGTTATCGTATTAATATATAGATAATCGAGTACGCTTACGGTGCGAATATGCGATTTTCGATATTTTAAATCTTCGCCGGTGATTTTGGGTTTTGTAGGATGAGATACTTATGAGCGAGTAAAATTGTTTGCTTGCTTCTCTGTGGAAGATGACTTTGTGAGAATCACAGGGATCGGTCTAAATGTAAGTTTTTTTAAAGTAGAAGATATGTAATTATTTTTGCGTGAAGCACGCATTAGTAATTACCGTTTGTTATTATCAGCAATATGTAGCATCTTATGTATTTGGTGTGAAGTCTATAATTGTCAAATGTAAAGGAGAAAACGACTTAACCTTATATATATATATATATATATATAGATAAGTTCCCGCTGCTAGGCAGGATTGAACCTATAACTATCTAGTTGGTGGTCGGCGATTTTACCCGATTAACTACGAGGCGGTCGATGTTTGAAAGTTATATCTCAATGCTTTTATATAAACAATGTCAGCCAGTAGACAGTGCCCGATTTTGTATTGTCAAAGAGTTTTGAGTTATGCTAATAGTTGTATCAGGTGGCGATATCATTAACGACATTTCACAATCGCAATACATATATATATATATATATATATATATATATATATATATATATATATATATATATATATATAAGTGTTTAAGGTTCATATCTTTTTTTTAAAAGCATCTATTGTTAAATTTAAAAAAAAAAAATCGGTTTCGATTTATTGTTTTTCTTTTTTATAAAAAAATTGATATCGCATCTTAATGCTTCAAAACATATTTATTTTACCTATTCCTTCTTATATATATATATATATATATATACACACACACACACACATGAATTCATAAGATAAGTAGACTATCGCAAAACCATCGGTTTCTCGCAACAAGACGAGTACGCATGTGATAGGCGGCATATTATTGTGTAGAGTGGACTAAAGTCAAACAAGATTGCGGCCCGACGTTGCCCTTTAAAAAGAATTTCTATAAATTATTTCAATACACCTCAGAAAATTGCGATACAACGATTGTAGTGTGTGGCAGACGTATCCTGATTGTAAGAAGAAGGAAGGGCGTGACGAGGTGCACAGACGAGGTCATTAGGGCGAGTAGAGGGTGCGAGTGGAGCGCCTGTTACTAATAGCAGTTTATGACCGCCGTTTGTTTATGTTTGAAAGGGATACACATCGAGCGATTTGGCTACGACAGGGGAGTTAACTGAAAAATCTTTTGTAAAATGTCGTTTCTATTTAAATGAACATGAAATTATTCAAAATATGGTATACAAACTGGATGAGGAGATTTTGCTGGAGGTATTGGATGAGGCTGTGGATTTGCATATGAAGGGGTTGAAAGAGACAAAAGGGGTTAGAGGTGTATGACAACAGTTGATATCAGACGGGGTTAGCAGTTGGGTGTGAGTAAATTCTAAAAGTGTTTAATTAAATTAAAAGAATATTTGGAGAAAAAGGTCCAATTAAATGGAGGTGGGTGGATGATCGGGTTATAGGGAGAGAGAATATCTTTACGATGGGTGACAGCTATTGAAAAATCACATCTTATGTCGGGGTTATGTATCGCTTTAAAAATTCTGTACTTAGAGCCTTGGTGCGGGTTTGTTGTGTAACGCTAGTTGTTGTATCTAATTTATATCGTTTCTAAAAAGATAAACTCTCTCTGCTTATGAACACGTTGCTGATGAACACGTTGCTGATTAACACGTTGCTGATTAACACGTTGCTGATGAACACGCTGAGTTGGTTACCGTGTACACGATAGTTCTCACCAAACTAAAAATATCCCAACTGTGAGTCACAAACTTTGCTAGGAAAAAAGCACCAATACAATTTATATATATATATATATATATATATATATATATATATATATATATACCTTTATTTTAATATCCTGCTTTGCTTCATATTAATGTCTATATTTGCATTCATTAAGGAATTGCGACTATTTATGAACATATTTTAACATGTGACTACATAAGAAATAATTATTTACAGCGTTTATATTTTAAACCAGCAGAGATTAGATAAAAACATCTATTCACGTAGTTTGATTTTCCGCCATTTAAAATTTTCCCAATCCAAATTTTTGTGCTAGATTAAAATAATCTTCGTTAAAAATTAATTTAAAGCAACTCGGACTGTAGATTCTTAAAGGTAAAATGTAAAAATCTTCTTAAAAATACATTAACATAATCGATGTAATGATACCCGTTTAATATATATATATATATATATATATATATATATATATATATATATATATATATATATATATATATATATATATATATATATACTTCTTTGTGATATAGTAGGAAAAATTATACAGAAAAAAAGTACAACATTCGTACCGTCGGTTTCAAGCTCGGAAAGACTTAGCCATCCGGCTCTATTCAGCTTCTGTTGTCATCTGTTTCGGAAATGTGAAGTCACGTGAGACTCTCGTTGGGACGCGTTATTTGCTCAGCGTGTTGTGTATGTTTGTTTTAATTTACATTTAGTGTAAGGAAACGGTTGAGATTTAAAACCGGAGGAGATTTGAAGAGATAAAAGAATATAAGAATAAAATAATATATATATATATATATATATATATATATATATATATATATATATATGTTCATGTAAGAATATATGCTATGACTAAACAGCCACAGTAACCTGCTTATTATAAATAGTTTATTGCTTTATTGCTTCTGCTACGAGATTAAACGTAGAAAATTGACGTCTGACAGACACATGGAGTCACAACATTTCTATATAACATATACTGGCAGATTTACTCCGCGTTGCTCGGATTAATGGGGATACCGGCACATGTAGATTGTGGCGTATTACTTTCCTAAACAATTTATTAAACGTAACATTCTAACCTCCATGACACAAAATGGCAATTCATGACACATGTCCTGCATACTGGTCGCGTACTTTTGACTCTGACAAGTGTTTGTTGGTTTTTAGTCTTAGCAGTAGTAGTAATGCTATTGTTCTTGTAATTGAGAAACTTGGTAAATGAAAGTCAGTCTCCGTTACTGGTTTGCAAATCGAAAGACGGCGACAAGGCATAAACTATTGCTTATGACTATGTTCTTCTGAGAAAACGTGAAGTAATGGATACTATTTTAATAATAAACTGTTTGTGTAAAACAATGAGTATTTGCCAAAAACTAAATTAAAGATTCATTTGGGTATTTGTAAAAAAGAAAGTTCAAAAGTATTAAAAAAATATTTTTATATTTTTTATTATAAAATATTTTTGTAAAAAAAAACCAACTCAAATTTAGTTGAGTACTTGTAAAAAAAAAGAAACATTTTGAATTATAAGAACATATTTTTAATAAATAAAAATACTACATTTCTAATCAAAAACGTTTTATGTTTTTATGTGAACTATAATGGGAAATCATAATGGGGAACAGTACCCGCCTTGTCACCGTCTTCCTGTTTGCAAACTAGTAACCGAAACTCAATTTCAGTAGCCAAATTTCCCAATTACCATTATTACTGTTACTATCATCATTATTATTATTATTATCATTATTATTATTATTATTATTATTATTATTATTATTATTATTATTATTATTATTATTATTATTATTATTATTGATCAGAGTAGTAGTAGTAGTAGTAGTAGTCGTAGTAGTACTAGATCCGCAATCTATGACAATACACTAATGGGAACTCAATAATGTTCAATTCTTTAGCAAGCCTCACTTTCCTCAATGGTTAACCTCGGAATGTGCAGCTGCCATTTCTGAGAGACAACAAGCATTCCATAAATTCGGCCGCCATAAGTCAGCTACTAATAGACATAAATTTATAGAGTCAAGAAATAATTGCAAGGCCGTGATAGGTGAAGCAAAGAGAAGGTATAATGAGTTAACAAAAAAACGCATCCAGTCACAGAAACTAGGTACTCGTGATTTCTGGAAAATCTACAATAGTGTAGTGAATAATGGTCAATCAACGATTCCCCCACTACCAAACCACAATGATGTTGTTTGCACGGCCACTGATAAGGCTGAACTACTTGCCCAACGCTTCGCTTCTAACTCTACTTTGGACTCAAATAACCACCCCCTCCCCAAATTCCCTTTGCTGACCGAAGCCACCCTTGATAACCTGGTCATCACCCCATCCAAGGTCAGAGACATCATAAAAAACCTTGACACCACCAAAGCTTGTGGGCCTGATTTTATACCTGTAATAGTAATAAAGAAATGCTCTGCTGAACTGGCCCCTGTTCTCTCCAAACTCTACAATAAATGTCTAGCTGAATCTTGCTTTCCCGATAGCTGGAAAATTGCCTCTGTGGTAACAGTCAACAAAAGTTCTGGGAATAGAACCGATCCTCAGAACTATTGCCCAATCAGTCTGATGCTGATATTTGCTAAAATCTTTGAATCCTTAATGAATCTAGCGATAGTACGGCACCTAATTAATGCTAAACTTCTTTCTGACCGCCAGTATGGATTTAGACAAACATGATCTACTGTAGACATCCTAACGGTCGTCTCGGAACGCATGTATCATACACTCGACAAGGCAGGTGATGCTAGGGCAGTAGCGCTTGATATATCCAAGGCCTTCGACAAGGTATAGCATAAATGAGTTCTCCTGAAATACGCTCATACGGTATTACTGGGCAATTACTGAATATAATTAGATCCTTCCTAGACAAAAGAAAAATCCAAGTTGTCCTCGCTGGCCGTTCATCTAAGCAACATGACATAAATTCTGATGTACCCCAGGGATCTATCCTTGTCCCTTTACTGTTCCTGATCTTCATAAACGATCTCCCTCTCGCCATGTTGGTAAAACAGACGCGAATCTAAATGTAAACAGACATCTCGCTGCGCAGATCCCAAGTTAGGTTGACCCCCCTTCCTTCTCCCCATTTTCTTTTCTCAGTAGCCTCTTACGTCTACAGTGGCGGCCTGTCTTGTTTGGGGTGAACTATGTTGAAAAAAAAACAAATTTAATATCATTACGTCGAGTAATTTTAGACCCTATAAGCTTTGTTATTTTTAGTCTTATCAGTTTTAGTGGTATTGGTAGTAGTACCAATGATAGTAGTAGTAGTTGATTATATAAATTTATATGGTCAAAAACTGTAATTATGAATTTAGCTGAAAAATTACAGTAATTAAATTAACAAGCAAATTAAGAACAAACGATGAATAATTCAAATAAAATGAAAAATCATATAAAAATATATAAATATTTCGCTTTGTTTAAATTGTATTTCATATCTACAAATATAATTATTTTTAAAGTGTTAAAAGGTAACTTAAATTTAATGTTTTAATCGTTGTTTGTTTTAGTAGAAACTGTTTTAGGTTTTTATTAAAGACAACAAACTTTTAGGCATGAAATAAAATTTGAACCTTTTTTGTCATAAAATAATGAAAAAGTTTTAACGGATTTTCTAGTCAATAATGTTTTATTGCTAACAAATTGTTAATATCATAATGTCGACAGGTGGCCATGAAAGTTCAATTTTATATACGTTCAAATATAAATTAGAATTTAGTATGAGGACAAATAAAACGTTTTATAACATACAAAATTGTTATTGTGTAAAAGAAAATAATCTAAATTTAAGGGAAACCAAGCAAGTATAAATTTTTATTTAATATTTTCCTATCAAGACAAGTTTGTCATCCATCTTGAATTTTAGTCTAAACGAGTATTTGTATGGTTTTATCTTCAAATCACTATCAGACTTCTACCTTGAAAACAACACGAAAAATCATCCGTAACCTTTTTTAAATACCAAACCATTACTAAATAAAAGGTGACATAATTTAAGAGAGAAATTAGCACCGTCATATGTCTACATATAGTGTGAAACCTTTTTCCCCGAATCGTCTTGATTTTCTTCTTAGCACAAACAACTGTGACATCAGCAGAAAAAATAGTCAATGGAATGGAATTCTCTTTACGAAGGCCACAACTGTACCCACTGAGTAAACGAAACAGCTATTTAAAATGGGGCTAATTATTTGGTACTTAAATATAAAACAAAATGTACTCAATTCCTTTTATGGAACAAAAAATGAACGCGATATCTTTATTTAAATGGATTTAGTTATTCGTATATATTTATATATTTCTATGTATACGATTCAGTACTAAACTAATTAACCAATCATTAAAAATTTTAAAACACCGCTACACGTCCCGAGCGTGGGTAATGTGTGCTATATTTAGAGGAATTTAGGTTTATTATAGAAGGGGTCAAAAGAAGGATGCAATTTCAGATACAACCGATTTTTATGCAATTTTGACAAAAAGTAGTACACATCAATTAATAAATATTCCCCAAACTTAAGTTTCTTAGTAGAATTAAAAATAATCTTATAGGGCATAATATAGAGCTAAACTCTTATTTAATGATTCTAATATTTCAGATTTGCATTACATGTGATTAATAGTTATTAGACACCAATTAAGCAAGATTCCATGAATTTCCGTTTTTTCTTAAGACACATTAAGCTTATAATAAAAATCGTTTGATGAATTTTTAACCGACTTTGAGTAAGAATGTTAAACATAACGTTTAGTATCATTATATATATATATATATATAACAATTTATATTTGTCGTAGACAATTACTACAGTGTATAACTTTCTTAAATTAACCACGTAAACATAGTTACTTAACATACACATTGATACACAACTCTTATATTCGTATAGATGCATTAGTAAAAGTAGATAGCTTAAAAAGTATTATTTAAAAATAATTTTAATAATAAAAATGTTACCTACCAGAACAGTACAAGTTCCCTCCTGAGATTCAACCGAGATCGAATTATCCATATTATGTGTTTGATTAACATGTAAATGAGTACAAAGAGCAATCTACGATAAGTTGCTGTTTCTCTTCATGATGTTTGTGTATTCACTTATCGTTTACATAATTGTCATTATCTAGAGTCATTACTGTAATCAGAAGGACACACAGACACTTCTCCATATGTACATCCGCACTTAAAAGATTGCAAGTAAATATAACACTTGATCCTGGAGGTGACTGCCCATATATATATATATATATATATATATATATATATATATATATATATATATATATATATATATATAAATATATATAAATATATATATATAT
>OY744520.1:37986495-38036495 GCA_963556195.1 Sepiola atlantica
CAACGAAATATTTAACCCACATTTTTCAAAAATCGGAGAATGTCACTTTCTAACCTGACCAAAGTTACAACTTCATGCAAAATTTCAGAGAAATTCAATGGATGGTTGCGAAAAAAATCCGGACGGACGGCGGGACGGACGGACGGACGGCGGGACGGACGGACATGCCTCAAACATAGGTCCATCGATTTTATAAATTATACGTGTGTCGTTGAAGCCACGGAGTTTTCTTTCTTTGCAATCTTCGAAGCTCTACACATAAAAAAATTACAACCCGCAGTTAATAAAATAGCATTCATCACCGGTACTAACGCCTTATATGTCTTCAACAATTAATACATCATCATCATGTTAATTAATAGATATAACCCAAAATAAAACCATTAATACAGCTCTTTACTACTAATAAGACACAACCTCCTGAAGGCGTCGCGAGACCGAAAGAGCTCGAGAAATGGCCCACGATACAACGTTAGGCGTCATAATCTACTAATCGACACAGGTAAACCGACGAATCGCTCTCCGCGTCTAGAAATTAACCAGGAAGATAGCAAAGAAAGAAAACTCCGTGGTCTTCAACGACGCATGTATAATATATATATATATATATATATATATATATATATATATATATATTAGTAGTATGTTTTTAAAGGCTGTGGGCGATGCAAATTCCGGGTAAGATGCAAGTTGTAAGGAACAAACACAAAAAATCGAATACGAAATATGACTTACTATTTATTTTTCCTAAAATCTTACATAACAGCAAAAGTGTTGTTAGCTGCTTTTGTGGTGTCCGGATGATTAAAAAATAATTATTTAATATTTCGGGAAAAGAAACTTCCCTTTGTCAAAAATAATCAATTCCAGAAGAATTCCCCGACTATGCAGAACATCTGACAAAATAATATATATATATATATATATATATATATATATATATATATATGTATGTGTATATATATATATGTCATATATATATATATATGTCATATATATATATATATATATATATATATATATATATATATGTGTGTGTGTGTGTGTGTGTACATATATAAAGAACAGGAATATAAACATTAATGGATACCTTTAAATTATAAACTATCATGAAAGAATTGATGCTCACTATACGAGATAGAGCAATTATGTAGACAAGTAAAAGATAACAATAAAGGGTGTAAATACAATATATGGAATGCCGATCGCCAAGTTTACACTCAAATGCGATTCCTAGTCAAGTGTCTATTCCAATTCGACAACAAACTCGCCTCTAACACCAGAATCAATAATAAGACTATATGAACTCTCTTTACGTATTTTACCATGCAACAAGTTACTACCAGACATCTAATATTTACAGAATATATATATATATATATATATATATATATATATATATATATATATATATATATATATATATAAATTTCTGCTTTATATTCTAAGACTTAATTCCCTCGTAAGTGTATTAGAAGAAAGCTTAGCAGAAAATATAAATGACCATTTAAACCTATAAGTGAATTACAATACCATCGAAACCGTTGTAGTGGCAGTGTAAATCAAATTATAGATAGATATAATTCTCGCTATTTTCCTTACTAGCAAAGGCCATAGGAATTAGTGTGCATGGGTGTTATTGTTATTTGTTTTACGAATTTATCTATATCTATATCTGGATATTAAGAAGACAATTGTCTGTCAGTCTGTCTGTCTGTCCTCTATTCATTTAACGCATTCCTCATAGATCTATACAAATTAAAAGATGTTAGACTGAACTCCAATCTTTGGTGTGTTCCTTGGAAGATATACACAAGAAAAACTCGTTAAGTTACCACAACTGCAAAAAACTTTCATTTTAAAGCTTAGTTACAACATTGTTTTTTTTTAATTAGTTTCGGACGATGAAAATAATATTTTTAAACAGAATAGTAGTAATGTGATAATACATTTATTGGCTATTAGCTGGGTAAGAAAAGAAGGATGAATATCGGAGGAAGCAGAGTGGTGGGACATTGATTTATTTAAAATACTCAGAAAGCTTAAGTGAGACGCGCGAGAGAGTGACATCGAAAGCGTGAGAAATAAGAGCGACGTGTAAAACAATATTACAATTAGAGAGTCGGAGAGTGATAGACAGAACTTTAGATAGAGATGCGTCTCTTTGTTAATAAATTGCAAATTACGGCTCATTGCAGGAATCAAAATAGTTATTTTAAAAACTATACTTCAATCGTTGACTTGAGTAACAATGTGATATTTATTCAAATGTACGGGGTGAAATCCATATGGAAATAATCTTTAGTTACCTCATATTTAATATAATAATATATGATATAATATATTTGTTGTACATATATATATATAAGTCATAGGACAAAAACTAATACCAATTTTCCATGACATTCGTTATTACGAAAATAAACAAAAAGTTAATCTTCAGATCACTGAACGGACCAGGGAAGATAATTTAGGTCATAATAGAAACCAACATAAAATAGTACTGCGCTAATAAGAACAGAAAGGCTGATCACAAAATAGAAAGAGTTCGTTAAGGAGACACGTTATCTTCCATCATTATCACTGCAGCAATAGAAGTAATAATTGAAGGTTGGAAGATTGAAGCTAATATTAGCATGAAATGCCTTAACATATTTTATAAACCAATGTTATTATAGACAAAATACGGGTTCATGTCTTATTACTAGAAAGAATATGTTTTTTAATCTTTCAGCTGTTATACAAGTACAATTTAAGTATTATTTATGATTTTTCCAGTTTAACCTATTTTTCTCACTTAATTAATAGTCGTTAAGACATCTTAAAACAAATTATTTTTTAAACATGTTTTATATATTTTTTTATAAAATAAAATTTGCTTGATTTTGAAAGCTAAGCCTAAATAACAATTCATCTCACATACTTATATTTTATTCTTACTAGCCTATTTGAATTCCTCACCTTCTGAGGATACTTTGACAAAACATTATATATTTCGTTTCGGTTTCTCTGAAAGAATAGTCATTCCGGTTATCAGGGTTGTTACACTGGAGATACATTTTAAATGCTACGGCACGGTGTTTGGTCAGAATAACATATGGGAGATAACTCGTAGTTTCAGTTGGATGTTAAAAACAGACCTATATCATACACATTCTAATCTTCTCCGCATCTCATAATTAATACAATTATCTTACCACTTCGCATGTACCTGTGCATTTGCTGGTTTCTCCGTTTAGACGTAAGTTACACATTATTATTTTGTTTAATTTAGAGTAAATCTAATATTGATTGATAAAAAAAAACTATAATTATATTTCTGTGTGTGTATACTGGAAATAAATGTTAAAACAAAAATATACTACACTGCCATTACTGACTCCCGGGCAACGCCGGAAGGTTTAATAAGTTTACTGTAAGAGAAAAACATAAGACGTTTACATGTCTTAGAAGACAATTGGACTTATATGTTATTTCTATTATGTTTCTGTAATAATATGAAGCAAGTTAGGGTTAGGGTTATGATTTAACATGGGGGAGTGTAAGCTACAAATGTATGAAAAATAAAAATAAAGAGAAACATCGAAATTAGTATTTAGAAATCACAATATTTGTTTTAATTTATTGTCAATAAAGTGAACAGTGGGCAACAGAAGAAATGTTTGAAATAGAAAGTGACTTGAATTTCTGACGAAACTTATCTTGGAAAATGCTGTAGGATAGTTATTATATTACGGGAGTATAAACAACACTAGTAGTTTGAGAGATAAGGCAAGGAAGCACAGGGTCAGATGTTACGCAAACGTTCAGGGACTTTCCGTTGTATTCTGTATAAATATAAAAAAGCAAAGCAATCATTTTTTGTATAAATGGTTGCCTTTGTTTCATTATTCAAGGGAAAGAACGTAACTACTTTGTAGACAAATCACACATAGAGCGAAGTTTATTTGTACAGATACGGTCGGATTGCCAAAAAATTATGAAATAAATATGACGTCATCATTTTAGTACATCTTTGCACGTTTTTCATTGCTTCAAGGGGAATAACTTTTCAAGTAACAATTAAGAAAGTAGGAATCACGTGATCGTCTTTACATCCTTGATGTAATTTATAATTCAGGTCAATTGTAACCTTGCCCCCATAGTGTAACATTTCTATATCATTGTAAATTGAATGTAGTAGAAAGTCAATTAAAAGTCAATCAGAGCAGTGATAACAGAAACGTATTTCAGAGTTATAGACACGTTTACGCTTCATATTCATGTGTATTTATTTTTGAACGGCGATAAAACTATGACTGTTGAACATTCATGAATGACACTTATTGGAAAAGTCGGTCATAGACTGAAGTATACATGTACCAAATATTGTTGGATTGCAGAAAGGATTATATGACTTTATTAATGATGTAATCGTTTGCATGTTTTTGGGCCACCCTCTATAAACAATCTTGAAAACAATTCTTGATTATTGCTTGAACTGTTGATTTGTTGTTTCGTTTTGCAAAATATCAATGTTTTGCTAAATTAAATCGATTGAACGGGCTAATATTATTTTTGTATTTTCCATAAAGTCTTTTAACCTCAGCCAAAAACCACTTCTCATAGAGTATTAGTTGTTCGGATCAATTACGATTGATAACATTTGCATTTTGTTATAATATTAAAATTTACTTAGCATAAATAACCTTATACAACTCAAGGTACTACATCTTGGCGTGTTGGATTTACAAGCACTTCAGTTAGATCAATTAATAAAAAATATATATTCAATAATATATATATATATATATATATATATATATATATATATCAGAATAAAATACACAATATATCATAAAATGTAATTACGTGCAGACAGGATGTATATACAAAGATAAAAGGCAAACAAATCACATACAGGACAATATAATAACAACAACAGATTTTACAAGGTTCGTTTGGATCAACAAACGTCTCCAGAAATAGTGAATATTTGTTATTGTTTTGAATAACCTTAAAACATAAGAAAAATGTAGAAAAGAAAAACGCACAACGGCATGTTTCTCGCGCGTGTTTAATCATTTAAAAAAAGAGCGAATTGATTCAAACGCATGCGGAAAATACGTTAAAATAGATAATAGATGGAAGAAAGACAAGTAAAAAGAAAAAATATGAATAACATAAAAATATTGATGAAAAGCCGTGGAAACGTTTCACTGTGATCGGAGTCTGCAATCACATGACGAACTATATTGCATTGTTTTAGTGCGGTTTTATCTAGATGGTGATTTAGAGGAAAAGATCTAGGTCTGAGGTTTACGTTAGATCGTGATGAGATAAGTATATCTGCGATTCAATGCACTTGCGGGGTTGGAGAGACTATTCGGTATTGAGGAGGATGTAGTTTGTAAAGTCAAAATTGTGGGTAAATGTTTTCGTCTACAACTAGTGCGTTAGAGGTGTTGTTGTGTTTGAGGTCCAGTTTGTGTTCGTAAATGCGGGATTTTATATTACTGGCTGTTTCACCGATATAAAACATCGGACATGAAGTACATTTTATTTTGTAAATGCCGGCTATGGAAAAGCTGTTCTTAGTGTGGAAGGTAGGGATGTCGTTTTGTTTTTAATAAATCATTAATTATTTAAGAGGTTAATGTTACTATTTTTTCACTCAGTTTTGAATCGTTTTAGTGTTTGGAATTACATATATAATTATTGGGGAGAACTATGTCAGATTATTCTTATCAATCATGTTCCTATTTATGTTACTGGTGATGTTGTTTTGAAGGAGAATTTTTGTAGTACTACTCTGCTTTTTGTTGGGGATGTTTAAGCCTCTGCGTTACTCCACCCCTTTTCCTATTTTTACGTCCTTGCCGCACAAATACTAAAACACGTGCCAAACCCTCCGTTGTGTGTTCTAATTTTATCTTTATTTCCTAAGCTTTGGCGTCATTCAATAGAATTTAAAAATCTTCACTTTTGAAGTGAAATGGCTTCAGACAAGGTACAAAACAACTTGATGTAAGAAGCTAAAAAAGTTAAGGGTGAAAAACTAGCGAACGATAAGTGTTAGTTTGATGAATTCCGCCCCAGAAAACGTTAGTTTATGTAAACAAAACTGGTAAAATGATTCTTTTTCATGATTATCCATTTATATGATTTGTTTTCCTTTTGTCTTTGCAACTCACACACACACGCATCCCCCATATATATATATATATATATATATATATATATATATATATATATATATATATATATATATATATAAAACAATTATTTTATACACTTCGGATCGATTATTATGAGGATGAATTTAAAAAGAAAAATTAAGCTCAGTATAAAATATTTAAACATTTATAGAGTGATAATATATATATATATATATATATATATATATATATATATGTATATATATATGTATATATATATATATAGCATAATATGACATGAAATAATAAAATAAGATGCGAATCAAATTTTATTATAATTAAAATTCAGGCAAAGTAACTCAACGTCCTAAACTCATGAGTTATCAAAGATAGTTCTTTTCCTCAGAGGACCATTACCGCAGTGACCTTGCTGCAGGGGATAAAATTACACTTTTTAAATATATAACAAATATATACAAAATACATAAAAGTACATAACACATCAAATATATCAAGGCAAAAACATACTTATTTGTTAAAGTTATAAAATCCATCCACGTCATACAAATTAAAACATAGTCAGGAAAGATTCCAAGAGGTTGACTGAAGATAGATCCAGGCATTGAGGGACAGTCCAAAAGCGAAAAAATTAAAAGAACTGACAAACGGAAAAAGTTATCCAGTCGGGAAATGCGTCCACAATCGATGCACTAAATTACAGTGAAAAATGCATCCAATGTTTATGTTAATTAATACAATGATAAATGAACCAAATCAAATAAAAAGTTCAATAAACTCACTTTGTATTGAAATCCTGTTGAAATCATGAAGTTCAAAATTCAGGGTTCAAATGATTTGATCACAGCAGCACAAATAAAAATTCGCTGGTTAAATGGAAAATCCGCTAAATCCGATTTGAATAAAATTAAATCAAACTGAGTCAATATATTCGGCCATTTCTTCTTCCGGGTCCGATCAAAATTAATAAAGTTAAATTTGAAAGTAATCACTCTCCCACAAGCTAAGTAAACAGAACCCCTTCTCGTCGATCAGAAGGCAATACTAAAGACTCATCCGTCTTCTTGTTCAAACGACGTTATCCGACCGGATGTCGAAGTTAACAGAAAAAAGACGTCCCCACACCCCAACAGATGTATTAAATCAATTCAACTGATACCGGATGTAACTTGTCTGGGTCGAATCATAAGTCTAGGTCAAACAGGAAGGGGTGCGCCAATTTAGGTCAACGCCTCTACTTGCCCTCCCATTCCACGTACCCACCTAATTGTCTAGCCCAACCATAAACAGCAAATCTCACATATCCTGTCCCATCAAACAATTAAGAAGATCTATGAAATTAATAATTACGGCGTAATTAAAGTAATTAGAATTTAATAATTTAAGATTTTAATTTAAGATTTAATTTTATCAAATTAAGAAGTTTAAGAAATTTAATTTACGATTGATTTTTCCTAATCAAGCAGTTATTAAAGTAATTAGAATTTAATAATTTAATAGTTTCATTTAAGATTTAATTTTATCAAATTAATAAGTTTAAGAAATTTAATTTACGATTGAATTTTTCCTAATCAAGCAGTTATTAAAGTAATTAGAATTTAATAATTTAATAGTTTCATTTAATCAAATTAAGAAGTTTAAGAAATTTATTTAAGATTTAATTTTTCCTAATTAAGAAATTGTAAACATATTTAGAGTTTAAAGATTTTAATATTTAGACTTTTACAACTTAAAAAATTAAAGGGATATATAGGCATTTTCGGAGTCTAAACCTTTTAGGCCGAGAAGATTAAACGAACACATGTCCAAAACTGGACACTCCCAGTCCCGACACTGACTCAATCAGCTAAGGTGGATTTGGTGGTGGTTTCCACTGTGCATACTTGAATTTCCTTTTATGTCGACATTTGAAGACTAATTCACTTCTAGAATTGATCAGATTAGAACGTTTAGGTGCAGTGGATATCATTACGGCTTCTGAATTGCATAGACCTAGATCCCGGGCTATAGGAGTTTTATTGTTTTAGGATGGACCATTTTATATTGTGTGGAATATTATTGGATCTTAAGGTTTTAACTAAAGTGCTCAGTGATGTTTTGTTCTTGCCGACATCGTTATTAAAGGAGTAATTATGCATAGCTATGCGGGTTTTAATTAAATTTAAGTTATGAAAATATATTTATGCCACTTAATCTGCACAGAGGCTTCCGCGTGTAATCCCTGTAGGGAATCGTAAGGCTAATATATATATATATATATATATATATATATATATATATATATTGCTGAATATAAGAGACAACTCATTTCGGGAATGAGGTTAATCAGGTACAGACCATGTGTTAGTATTATAGAACACATGGTCTGTGCCTGATTAACCCCATTCTCCTGAAGATAGACCCGGATGTGTCTGAAATTACTTGAGTAACAAATCCAAACTAGGGCAAATTAATCAGGCAATTCCCCTCCAAAACTAAAATCCTAATTCGGACTATTGAAAGGATCTACCAACGGATATCTAGACATGAGTTGTCTCTTATATTAAACAATACTTGCCTGCAAGAGAATATGTTGCCTTGATAGACACACGTATATGTATATATATATATATATATATATATATATATATATATATATATAACGGAAGGGGATCTATTCGTGCGATGTTGGTTTACCCTACCTTCTTCTATAAGTTTTAGCGCTACCAAAGTTTAACAGAGTTACTCGGTTGGAGACTGAGTTGAGACTAAACAGTCAGTCAGATAGTGAAAGGAACCCCCTCTTTTTCCCATAGCGTGAAATACTATCTACCTTCGGATTTAAAGTATCTCTCGCTGGAAAACCACTGTTGTCACGTGTAATCAAAATAATACGTGAAACGAATTATGAATAAAATTTATTTTAATAATTAAGTAACATTGATAAAGTAACTATGCTTATCATGAAAATCATGGAGGTTTTCAGTTTTACTTTTATAAAATAGTTATAATGAAATGATTTTATAAACGTACATCCGAATGTATACTCATTGTTAAGTGTAGATATTCCGAGATTGATTATAACATTACAAATTTTAATAAATGTCTCATGCATTTTCTAATCTACTTTATTAACTATATTATATAGAAATGTATATATATATATATATATATATATATATATATATATATACATATATATATATATATGCACAGAGAGAGAGAGAGAGAGAGTGAGAGAGAGAGAGACACACACAATATGAAAATATGTCTATTGCAATTACGCAAAAAAGCGACTCCATGTTTCGTCTTGAAATGTACGGATTATTATTATTGATTGTTTTTATATATTATGGTAGTGTTTTGTCTAGCTAACTAACTGATCAGATACGTTGTAATTTGCCTTTAACGAGTTGATGTTTTCATTAGCCAATGGTCGAGCTACGATCTTAGTTTAATTGACATTGGTCGGCATTATCTTGATATCGCTTTGTTTTGTTTTGTTTGGATGTGGCACATTATTTTTGCAGTTTGCCAAATTAATGGGTGACTTTATTTTAGCACGTACGTGATTTGAATAATATATTTTCTATTAAATTTGTTATTTGTTGCTATATTAGATAGTTTAGTTTTTAAATCAATTCAACATTTATCTTATTCATTTATTTGCTATGTATATAGTTATTCGAAACTTAAGGTTATTCTATGTCTACAGTTTTTAAGTTTTGGGGATCTTTAAAAGTAAAAGTTTGAAGCTTTTCACTAAAACATAATATACACAGGCCGTCTAAATATCTAGATGTACCGACCATATCGTAACATTTTTCACTCGATTATTGGCGAGTTTCCAATTTCTTTAAGCTGTTAGTAATTGTTCGCTACTAATGTTTTGAATGGTGTTTTTTGTTGAGTAATATGACTTGCTTATTTTTTACAACAGGTTTCTACTACGTAGTTTGTTTTGTTATTCATGTTTTCCTTGGCAAATATTGTGGCCCGGTAAACGATGCTTTTGTTTGTGCGGTTATTTTGTAGTAGGAAAAGTGTGTGAGTTCTACAGTTACAGTTTTTCTCTTCATTATTTACTGTTTAAATTACTATATGGGTCATTGCTATTAGAATTCTAGTTATTACTATTGTATTGTTCTTCTTTATGCTTTTGCTATTATTGCTATATTTATCAGTTTTTATTCACAAATTTTGTTTTTATCTTTTACTCTACTACTTTCGTATAGTATTCTATTATTGTAGAGTCATTTTAAGCTATTTTTATTTGAGATAACATGCTAGGAGTAAGTTACAGGGAAAGTGTTTTTTGATGAGGCATAGGAATTTCTTGCCAAGTGTAGTTCTTTTTGTTTCTGGTTATAGGATGACGTAAACCAAATTATGTTTTACTTCTATTTTTATATTTATTATTATTGGTATCTTATTATTATTGGTATCTTGCTAACAATATTTTAGTACCCGCTATTTTTTATAGTTATGTTGTAAATATTATTTGAATTCTTAAATACATTTTCGTTGATAGAGTTATTGCTAAACCTGAGATCTAAAAAATGTGTTATGATTGTTGAGGAGTGTTTAGAATTTGGGGTCACGATATTAAGTTACCTTGACTAAATACTATTTAGATGTATCAAAAGAGTCAATAACACTAATCCGTGAAATTAGCCCGACGATCCCATGCAAGAATAACACATAGACGCATCTGTGTATCTTAATTGCCATAGATATATTTTCATACTACTACTACTAAGCTCCACTCAAGTATTTATTTGGACACTGTTGAAGTAAATACTGAAAATCTATACACAATATATTATATCACCTTATAATATGTACACTAATTAAATAATTATATCTATATACATATACATATATATATATATATACAATAATATTTTTATAAATAAATATTAATAATTTAAATACCTACATCAGTGTAGGAACTAATTCTCAACGATCGGGATCTTACCCATCGGCTATAGTCAATTAGTTAGTAAATATAGAGGAACTTTTAATGTAAATAGCTATGTACCAGGCAGTATAGAGTGATCTACGAAACGGCGTTCGGAACGTGCACATAGCTATTTGTACTACTCGAGGCTGATAAACAATACTATTTTATGAATAAATATTAATTATTTAAATACCTACAGACATCGATGTTTCATGCTAACGCAATCTTCAGTGTAGGAACTAATTCTCAGCCTTTGTGGGAGGGGGCTGATAAACAATAATATTTTATAAATAAATATTAATTATTTAAATACCTACAGACATCGATGTTTCATGCTAACGCAATCTCTAGTGTAGGAACTAATCAACGGTCGGTAGGCGCGAACCCTGATCACCAATCGCCACTGGTTCGTAGTCAGGGATCTTACCCATCGGCCATAGCCAATTAGTTAGTAAATATAGAGGAACTTTTAATGTAAATAGTGAAAATCGGCGGCTATGTACCAGGCAGTATAGAGTGATCTACGAAACGGCGTTCGGATCGTGCATATAGCTATTTGTACTGCTTGTTATTAAAGCTACTCTAGAGTGCCCAGTCTTTGTGGGAGGGGGCTGATAAACAATAATATTTTATGAATAAATATTAATTATTTAAATACCTACAGACATCGATGTTTCATGCTAACGCAATCTTCAGTGTAGGAACTAATTCTCAACGGTCGGTAGGCGAACCCCGATCACAAATCGCCACTGACTCGTAGTCGGGGATCTTACCCATCGGCCATAGCCAATTAGTTATTAAATATAGAGGAACTTTTAATGTAAATAGCGAAATCGGTGGCTATGTACCAGGCAGTATAGAGTGATCTACGAAACGGCGTTCGGATCGTGCATTTAGCTATTTGTACTGCTTGTTATTAAAGCTACTCGAGAGTGTCCAACGAAATGATCTACGAAACGGCGTTCGGAGTTCGGATCGTGCATATATATATATATATATATATATATATATATATATATATATATATATATTTTGCTCTGAATTTTCATTGAGCACTCTCATAAACCCGGTTTCAACTTCCTTCGGATTCATACCCCTTGGATATTTGTAACAAGTTAATTATATATATATATATATATATATATATATATATATATATATATATATATATATATATATATATATATATATATATATCTGCGTAAAGTAAGATTCTATTGTAAAATGAACTGAATGATCTAGAATATTAATATCGCTTAAAAGTTATATATATATTTATTATAGCAGATTCATTTATTTTTTGGAAATCGCCCTTGACAAGGCGTGAAGCCACTTGATGTAATGACCTAAAATACTACTTGAACGTCAAAAACTAGCCAACGATAAGTGTTAGATTGTTGATTTCGACCCTGAAAACATCAATTTTCCCCCTTTATCAGTAACATCGATCATGGAATATGAGGATTAAAGGACAAAATAGGGGAAGCCAGAGTTACGAGGCTTCCGAAAGAAAACTGAGAGTTCACTTTCTACTCTCGTTGCTCAGAATCGTGACTGCTCGATACTGACAGAAGTTCAAGGGTTTCAATCTGGATTTTATGCACTCGTTGCCTCTAACGACACAGCTACATTTTAAAAGACAAAAGAGATGTATATTTTTTATATGTGTAATTATGTATGTATTTACATATTACCTCCGCCAAGCGCAGTTATGTTTTCGGTCATGATCAAGGCTATAGGAAACTTGAAAGTCACATTTTCGCGATTAATTTGGGTTTTTCGGTGGCGACTCGCAATTTCAACCACATTTTAGCCAATGAAGTGTCGCGTCTGATTTGCCATTGAACTTTTAAACATGCGCTGAACATCGTAATTTTGATGAATGTCCAATTTCTGATCTTTCATAATTTGAAGTATGAATCTTATGTCTTTTATCGCGCTAATCCTCAGGTAAAATTTCAGCTTGATCAGATAAATATGTTTGGAGTTATCAACGATTCTCATAACATCGGAAATACTTTATGCAATAGTGAGAGGTAATGTCCAGATGAGACTTTCGCCTATTCTGACGGTTTTAGGAGGAGGTATGCAATCTAACGAAATAGATCCATGTTCTTGTCTGTCTATACTTTGATTTCCTTCTTATTTTTTATCTCTTTCTGATTTCCGGGAGTTTTAGCTACTTTTTAAATGTTCTCTTCTATCCGTCCGATGCGATTAATTCATTAATGTTTATTTCGATATTGTCTATATATATAGGGAAAATAAGAAAAGAGTAATGCAGGCCGTAAAAGTTGCTCCGAGCAAGTGACCTTGAAATAGGCTTTCGAATTTGTTCAAGCATTATTGCGGCCAATTAGCAAAAAGCACTCGAGTGAACTTGGAACGGAAAACAACTTAAGTGGACCGAATGTAGCAGAAGCGGGATCCCTGGAATTTTGTCTTCTATTCGGTCAAACAAAACGGTTGGACGAATATTCTTGTTAATCCTCAACAAATCTTTAGAGAAAGCTATCAGCTTTGACTTAAATGAGATAAATAAATACGTAATAAGAGAATGGAATCGCATATTTGATTTTTTCCTCTACTACAATTGTGTTGTTTTTTAATATCGTAATATTTGATATATTTCTTCGTGTATTCGACTCTTTCTTTCTAATGTGATCTTTTTTTTACTAATGAGGCATCACTTATAAAAGCCAAAAGCCACTCGAATGTAAGTGTTACTAACATTGAATGATTGTCGATTAAATGATGACACTATTTTAACAAGATTGAAAATGATGAACGGAATTTAACAAAATGTAATTAATTATGAAGACAGTTTATCAAAGTAGTTGTTGACATTGCATTTAACGATTCCCATGTTGTAGTCGACAGGGAAGCAGTGCGGGAACGTGTTCCACAGATAGGAAATTATCGCAGAGAAACTCTATTCTATGGAGGAATAAAATATTTTTTTTCAGTTGTGGTAAAGAGACGAGTTCTTTAATAATTCTTTGTGTGTGTCTTATTTTGCATGTTTACTTATTTATGTCTACTAGTAAAATATATGTCTTGTCTCGTCGCATAATTTACCCCTCATAATGATGAACGAACGTATACATCATTCCCGTCTCAAAGGGGGTAGTTTCTGGGAGGATAGTATCATGACGAGCAAACCGATACTACACTACCTTCCAAAGCAGGAGAAGATTCATAGGCGGATAGTCTCATGAACATCGGACAAATATTATACTACCCCAAAATAAGGAGGAAATACATAGGAGGATTGTCTAATGGCAACAGAACAGCCACTACTATATCCCCCTAAAAGTGTAGGTAATAGCTTGAAGAATGAGAGCATGACATCACAACAGAGACTACACTAATCCACCCTCAAACACAAATTACGGTTATTTCTGGAAGGATGGTATCATAACCACAGAGCAGATACTACACTACTTCTCCATAATACTACATGCCTATTAGTACTAGATATGTTTCAGACTTCTATACAATAAAATGTTCAGACCACATATCTGAAATTTAACGTTCAAACGTAACTATTAAAAATAAATATTTATGAAATATTTTATACTTTGAAATATTTTTATTCTATTAATTTAATGCTCAAACGATACTGTAAGCAATTTAATTAAAATTCGCAAACTATACGATGCGAAAATACGGAAAAGCATACAACAGCGTTTAGTAAAATGTATTATTTTCCCGTATTTAATTGAACATTATAGCGTTCGATTCAAATGTTTTCAGCATCAATTTATCATATTCTTGATGCGTGCGTTCTGGAAATATACTTTTCGAACGTTCTCTCAAATATCCGGCTCGACATCTTCTCCTGAGATTCTTATCAATAAATTAAGCCAGAATAAGTTCAGATATACTATAACTGCCATCCAACTTAACCAAGAAGTCTTCTTTATGAGACAATATATTCGTGGCACCGTTATAATTTCATATTTTCAGTCTATTGCTAGTTAGGTACTCTACATTTCTCACCTAAACACTTGACACACGCTTCAGCCATACTTTTCTTTTTGGCGTGTAAGTCAGGTATTCACAAGACTGTATTTACCATTCCCGATTGACGGAATATAAGATCAACAGATAGGAACTCAGCGGATACAAAACGGTCCTTGAAATCAATAAAGCAATCATTTGTTAAATTCGTTTCATATGAGTCATCTTACTGAACATATTTCTTTTTTACTGTATTCTATATAATACTTTTAGTATATTAACAACATTTTTATTCCCGGTTGACTCAGGTAACATTAATCGACTTGATATTTTTTTATCATTAATTTACCCATTTCTTACCTTTTTATAAAAATCTTGGTGTTCCGTAGTATTTTGCTTACGTACAAACGAGTAGTTTTTACTTATAGGTGAAACGAATTTTGATTTACCGAACATTTTCGATATCTGTTTATGGTAATCATATACTATCTTCCCAAAATGCGAATCAGAGGACACCGCTCTCCGTATAATTTCTTCTTAATATCACATAATCTATTAACAAGCGGTTACTATCATTTAATAGGGAGGGCCTGTGGACGAGTGGTTATAGCACTTGTCTTTGGGCTGGACGACCCGGGTTCGATCCCACGGCATGCGAATTTTCGGGTCTGAAAACTCCCTCTGTCCACCCAGCAGTGAATGGGTATCTGATTAAAACTTAGGGAAGGTTCAAGGCAGCGGAAGGAGAGGGATGGGCTCCGCCTTCCATATGATGTGCCCAAGACACGGTGATTCTTAACAAATCACCGCCGCTACGGTCATGGGCAGTGTGCGATGTCGGCAACGACACTCGTGCGCGTCCAGGCTATGCGACCGTTACCTTTTTTTTTTGTACATTTAAAACACATTTTATTTGACTTTTCTACGATTCACTTTTTTTTCTCTTTTTTTCCGTTTAAATTGTTATTTTCCTTTCTTTATTTCTTATCGTCTATCTTATTTCATACGTAATTATTTATTCTTTACTTTTTATATTCTTTTCCTACTAGATTCTTTTTCTCCTTATTTCGTTCTTTTTTCTGTCCGTCTATCAGTTTTATTTCATTCGTTATCATTTACTCTTTCATTTTTTCTTTCTTCATTCTTTCGCTCTCTCTCTAATTCCTATATAATTCTTTCTTTCAGTGTATTACTTTTAGTTTTATTCGTGATCATTTATTCTTTTGTGCTTTATATTTTCCTACGTTTTCATTTTCTTTCTCTAATTGCCATTTCTATGGATATGACGTTACATACGTAATTATTCATTCGTTTTTTCTCTCATTTTTTGTTTTTGCCTTTCTTTCAATCTATTACGTCTACATCACTTCTATTTACTCGACCTGCTATTACGTTCGATTCTTCATTTGTACTTTCATCTTTTCTTTCTTCTTTTTTTTCTTTCCAGTCTCTTACTAGTTGTCTCCTTATCTCTATCGATTATATCTACTCTGTCTCTTTATATTTTCGTTGTTTACCTTCCTCAATCGTTTATCCTTTTCCATTCGTTCATTATTTCCAGAATATCAAACCTACTTTTTTTTATATTTTCCACCTTATCTTTTCTTCTATTTCCTCTTGTTTCCTCCATGTTTGCAGCTGTTAACGATTTAATCCGTGACTTCCCTTGGCCAATCTCTGCTGATAAAGAACAGCTTAAGAAAGGACATTTCTTCATGCTATTGTTTTTACTGAACACGCTGTATATTAAATCCTATTCTCCACGACCATATGCTACTTCCCCGCACACGTCTGCTAGTTCAGTCATGCAGGAGAAAATAATGACTTACAAGTATTCCGGTTCACCATCATATTCTTCAAGCCTATGGGGATCTGGTGCAGACGCTATCGAATTATTTACCAAGCTGTTTCGTAGTGAATGACCTTGACAACATCCTCATCCATAACAAATTTGACAACTTAGTAATTTACTTGTGACGAAAACGTAAAGATTATGTTACGAATTCCATTATAAACGTGTTTTTACGAACGACAACAAAGAATCCTATTGCAAAGCAACGTTGAGCGATAGAAAATGTCAGTCCGTATCCTTATATTTTGTTTACTCTCTGCTTTACATTCTATCAACCTATTTTGGCTTTGGTACTGTTATCGATCCCGAACCAGCTTTCGTGACGTTCGACTCGGAATCGTCCGGCTGTCCTACGCAAACGGCCGAGTGTTGACGAGCCGAAGCAGCGAGCAGCCGATAACTTTGTTACAAATTGAAAATTAGTGCTTTCGAAGACGGATATTTTGTCAAGAAGTTATTTTGAAGAAAACAAACCCAAAATGAATAACGAACAGCTTTGCACTGCAGTATCATCGCGAGCAAGTAAGAATAAATAATAACATTTAAAAAATATGTTGTGATAAAAGTAATTTTGGTACGTTTTTCTTTTTTCAAAAAATTCCTTGTAAATGAAAATACAGTATTCATTTTATAACAGTAACCTCGCTATGTTTTTTTCCTGTTTCTTTCAAAAAAATTCATGTAAATATGTTTAATTTTCTTTGTTTGTTTCTTTAAAAAAATATTTACCCTAACCCTAACCCTAACCCTAACCCTAAACCCTTAACCTTAACCGTAACCCTAAAAAAAAACAAAAAAAAAACAAGCAAAACAAGCAAAACATTATCATAGGACGCAGCACCGTATCAAAATGTCGCCTGGTACAAATCGGCTATTAAACTCTCGGGCGTTTGCGTAGAACAGCCGAACGCTTCCGAGTCGAACGTCACGAAAGCAGGTTCAGGATCGATAAAAACACCTTGGCTTTTTTTAATACGGAAAGACAAAGCATTTGCATTTTTATCATACTTTCCTCGCACAGGGCTAATAACTTAGCATGTTTTTACAGTCGGTGAACTTTGCTAGGTGTTAGAGCTATTTGTTAAAATGAGGTATGTTCCTCTTACGTCGAGTGTGTTATCCTCTCATGCATTGTCTTCAATTTTTAGAAAAGCGTTAGTTTATTGCTAAACGCCTGAGCCGCCTCTACCGGGCAATGCCGACTGGGTTGCTGGTGTATTTCCTCAGGTAAGAATGCACACGCCTTTTGTGCGCTGGCTTTTTCATTCCGCAACTTCTAACTCTGTGTAACATAAACACGCTGTGAGAGGAGGGTAAATGTCAACTTTTGATACTTTGGCCAAGTGTAAATTGTAGTATCTGTTCTGATACGACACTTCGCCTTTTCTCTCCTTAATTAGTCTAGAATTATTTCTCATTCACTAAGACAGTTTATATGTTTGTCCCTATCCATTGCCCCTTAGTGGAGTGCAAATTTGTTGCCACATTAAAGACCACTGCACACGTTGTGATGCAAGTAAATTTGGATAACGAGTATTGTAAAATAATATTGTATACAATTACTTAGACGCACGTTGTGATTTTACGGTTAGGTAAACAGTTTGTTGATGTTTCGTGTTGTTTAACGGCATATCAACACTTTTGGGGTTGGCTTATGCCAAAGTATTTTAAAGCATGCATTCAAAATGTCTCGTCCACCGTTTACACCCGTAGAATCATTTAGACAAAGAGGGATTGCCGCGCTGCTAAGCAGATTTTTTTTATTACCAGAAATAATTATGATATTCTGTTCATTCTTTAGATATACACCTACACATGCGTTACCTTATCCTTTCAATACGGGGTTTGTTTATTGCAAATCGCCTGAGAAACTCGCACTGGGGAATGCCGATTGAGACTCATCTACTTTCTGGTACTTTGGCTTGTTCATTAACATTTGATCTCATACCACACATTCTTATAGTGAAGAAAAGAAGAAATTATTGCCAGTCATTTTGATGAGTGTGTATACTTCAATTTCATAACACTTCATTTATGTATTCATGTAATGTTTTGTATATGAATAGTTTGTACAATGCTTGCTTGTATTGGCGAATCTTTTGTAAATGAATATTTTTCGAATTATATTTTATATTTAATATGGTACCACTCCGCATGAGAACAGGCCTTAAAATAAGAGCAAAAAAGGAAACGCCAAAGTTCCTATGATTCACAGCACGTAGTTTGGGGGTAGAATGTTGGGGATAACGAAAGCTTTAGTTGTTGATAGGCTTGCAAAAATAGACTAGGCAGTAAACTAAAACAGTAGAAACGTCAGTAGAGATAGATTAAAGAGTGGTGAAATAGAGTGGGATCAACACATTTACTAAGGGTACCACGTAGTAATATTGCAATTCCTTGTTAGTACATCTACACATATTAGGCTGAGGAAAGGAGTGCTCTGTGTAAAAATATATAATTTATTACGCACGAATCTATTAATAAAAAATAACTATTCCTCAAAACAAAGACAATTACCGACAACATTTCTAACGGCTACACACTTTCAAATTTGATTTAAATAAAGATCCTTTGACTTGATTATTTTTGACATTGTTATATAAATATATATATATATATATACATATGCATCAATACATATATATATATATATATAAATATATATATACATATATACATAAATATATATATATATATATATAATTATTTTTAAATAATATTTTCAAATTAACCCATATAAACATGTGGTTTATGCCAAAGCTGCAGTCATCAGTATAGGAGGAAACAATCGTTACCGGTCACACGGGTCGAACAGCAATATGAAAGGCATATGTGACACAGTAGTCGGAGCGCGCACTGATGTGTCCACCACGCATTGCCATAGAATTGGGAAAGTTAATCTACATCTAAATGGTAGTTTCAGCTGCCATATTAGCAAGTCGTCAAGAAAACTCAATAGAGTATCGCATTAAGTTATAAATAGCGGCTTGTTGTTAACCTAATTACAGTGCTGAATCTATCGAGAGCTGCTAATAATTTATTATAAATAATATTTTTCAAATTAATCCATGTACACATGTGTTTCATGTCAAACCTAAAATTATTAGTATGGGAAGAGACAATCGTTACCTTCACACGGTTCGAAACTCAATACGACAGTCATATTGAATTCAATAGTCTGAGCGCAATATATATATATATATATATATATATATTTATATATATATAAATATTTGTGTGTGTATATGTGTGTGTGCCTGTTGGGGTATGTTGAAAAAATTCAATAAAGGGCTTGATTGTAAAATATAAATTATATCTTTGAAAACTTTACATTGCAGATTCCAGATATGTTTCATGGTTTCCTTGACACGGGTAGGCCTTTAGCCTTTTAAATTTCGAACAGTCCTATTTTCTCTAGACGCTGATGATTTGGAATAGATTGTAAGGGCTATTTCTAAACAGTAAAATTTTACTGGTATCAATGAAACTATGGCACATTTCTGGAATATTTAATGTATTTTTTCAATAAATAATTCATATATAAATTAATGATAATTTATATATATATATATATCTTAATTTCTCTCTCTCTCTCTCTCTCTCTCTATATATATATATATATATATATACGTAGAGAGAGAGAGAGAGAGAGAGAGAGAGAACAGAAAGAGAGAGAAGAGAGAGAGAGAGAGAAAAGAGAAGAATATAGATGCTACGCTTTAACTGGAAAAGATGATTTCAGAGAGACAATATTGTTAGCGTCTTCAAAATTTGGCACACTAGTGCGGTGTGTGATAACGTTTTTGATGTTTTAATAAGTTACCACTCATCAAGGCACAAACGATTATTGAGTATAAGAATTAATGAGTTTGCCAGATAGACGGTGAGACAACACCTTAAGAATTGGTAACGATGATTAAAATTGGTTAGACTTTTATTATTAAAAGGACGGCTAAACAAGAATATGGTAAGATTTTACTTGAAAACAACCATGTTGTAGTCATTTTAGAAGCAGTCCTCTAGTATTATCTTTTACAAACGAGTAGTTCTTAGATGAATAACTTTGCTCATAGAATTTCCGTTTAGTTTTAGGTACACCAAGGAAGAAAGTGAAATAATTTACAGTAGTTGTAGCTAGATGAGTTTTTGTTGCGAATATTTTAGAGAGTTAGACTATGGATTGGATTCTAGTTCAACACCTTCCATCAAAATACCAGTATACGTCTTGATAATTTTGGATTCTGCGATTCCTTTATATAGATAAGTAAAAAAGATGGATTACGCTAATTGGTATTTATCATAATCTAAATAAACTTAAAGAAATAAAACATTGCCACATCTTAGTTATGTTTGTAAATAAACAAAACTGAGGTAATTGCGATACACCCCTCATTTTATGAATAGAATGTATCAGTTTCATATTTAGCAATTACAAGTTTTTTTTAACTAATGGTTCACAACATATCAAGACAAAAATCAAGTCGCATATAAAGTTTAGTAAGATTTTCAATAGGATAGTAAAACAGTATAATAAAATATTGAGACCTATTATTAATTAACTGATTTGTTGACATTGAAGATGAAAACGGCCACTTTGTAGTCTGTAAGAAAACATTACCGGTACAACGTATTCACATGTGTTAGAAATTCGTGGAAAGAAACTTCGTTCATAAAAATGTCCCTTTGATTTTATGTACACAGAGGAAGAAAAGAAACTTCTGCAGTGTTGGTAGAGAGACGAGTTCTTGCTGTGAATGTTTTCAGGGTAGAGGGCAGGGATTGACGCTCAGTCGAGCATCAACCATATTAATATAAGTAAGCCAGAGAATGATGAACAACTTATCTTCTGTAAGACAGAAGCTGCAGGGAAGAGAATATATTATCTCCTTTTTAATTGTGAAGTTGATTTTGTACTCTTTTAAGGCAAGAATAAAAAGGATTTCCAATTAATCATGATTTAATTTCCATTAAGTTCTGCAAAACTCAATTAAAAATTTAACTAACTTCCAGTCCACGAAAGATTTTTACGCTGCTCTGAAATGGAGAAACATTCAACATGAGACGATATCGTTGAAATATTAATGAATATTTGAAACAATTAAACTAGCTAGTAATCGAATATTAAACAGTAAGTAAGGAATAAAGAGACCATGATTACACACACTTTAAAATATGTTATGCTTATCAGCCGTCACTTACAAAGGCCGAATGCCACGCGATGATAAGTTTGGTTCATGATGACAAATACTATGAAAGGTTTGAAAACAATGACTGTAATGAACACACCTTTAGGGGTGCGCTTCACAAGTATTTGTTGATATTGGATTAAAAACGACCTATTGAAGTTTTCGTGGAAGCAGTCCTGTGGTAATGTGTTGTACAGATAGAAAATTATTGAAACTCCGTTTGGTGTTTGTTACATAACTTACAAAAAAAATATGTTTCGCTATTTTCGTTATGCAATCACGAATTGTATTTGATCTGTTTTATCGAGTGTTTTCAGCGGTTCTTATTTTTAGACCGATTTAGAAAGCACTGACCAATGAATTCGGATTCAATTCCATTCGAAAGTGAGATTTACTTATAACATATTTCTTTAAGCTCCCGAACAAATTCGTAGACTTTCGGATGTTTTCCATAGAATTTTGGAGGCATTTAAATAATTATTACAGCTTTCCTTCAAACTTTGACTTTAGAAATATTATTTGAACTCTTCCACAGCATAAACACTTTGTTGGTGGGGGATTGAAACTATTATTTAACAACCTTTAACTTTTTGCACTGGCTTCTAAAACATCATCGAATGATTCGAATCGACGATCCGTTTTAAAGTTATGTAATGATCGGAATAGACTGTAGTGAGTTGAAACATTTATTTTACTTTTATTCAATCCAAACAAGGCATATATCCACTGAAACGTAATATACTACTAAGCAGCAAGATATTTGTTCACGTTACATAAATAATTCTGCATGTCTGTACGGTCGAGCAAGCAGAGAGCAAGGAGCAGGGAGGGAATTCCAAAGACAACGCGTTCAAAGAAAAGAAGCCATCAGAGGAAAACACTTTCTTGCATCGAAGGATATCCACAATTAAGCTGTGGGGTCTTGCTGCTAATCGAGTGGGTCGTGAATTTATACAATGCTGGTACAAGTACACTAAATTGTCTAGATGAGAGGTTGCATCCGGAAAAATTCAACACCCTCCAATTTTACAACTTATCTCCTACATTTTTAATGATGTGGAATCATCTTTGGATACATCAGTTAAACATCTCGGGAAATTCTAGAATTAGAATAGTATTTCTAATATAGATGGATAGAAATCCACTATGTCAAATTGTAGGAGGGTAAATTTGTTCGTATTTTCGATATTGTTTAACCAAGCGATTGCTTCGACAGTATTCACACATTGGTTTAATTCTGGGTCTTTGTTTATTTGTTTGTTGATTCTAGATAGAATTGTTTTGCTAAATCCTCTATTTCAGGTTTGCTCGGATTAATTAAGCAAGTGCTAGGGTTATTGTTAAAGTTACTGTTATGGTCTGTTAATAAGATATAGGCTTCCTTAGGTTTTAATTTACTAACTTTGTCGCTAATTTTTAGCTTATCGGTGTTTTTTTACTTTCGGTATTTATTTTATTTATGTAATTACGTTCGCTTGTATCTAGTTTTTTTTTTAGTTTTCGTAATGTTTTTTGTTAGTAGTTTGTTATAGTCTTGTTTATATATTTTATAAAAATTCCTAGTTTTGTCCGCTTTTACGAATATTTTGTCAGAGTTGTTTATGTTTTTAACGATAGTGTGTAACTGTTTTTTGGAAATTATTATGTTGTTTGTGAAATTCTATATATTTAATTACATTTAAGAGGTCATTTTCAAAGCTAATTATGAGATCTATTGGCTTTGCGTTTTTTAGGCTTTTGAATCCGTAGGACTCTTTTGTATATAGGTGTTTATCTTTATTATTAAGGACAGAAGTGTGCTCGCCATCGCAGTCGGCGTATTAGTTCGTCCGTACTTTTAATTAATTTAATAGTGTATACATACTTGCTAGGTGTTGGGATATTCTTAAGTGATGTTTGTAAGTTCATTTTTTCCATACTATTTTATGTGTAGCTTAATTGGCATGAATATATTTTCATAGCCTTCTCTCCCCCCCATCTCTCCCCTCTCTCTCTCTCTCTATATATATATATATATATATATATATATATATATATATATACTATATATATATTATTTTCTTTGTCGAAATTGAAACACTCCTTTTAGACGCATACAACTATAACGTATTAGGAAGCAAATGAATCAAATCTTACAACGTATTTTATGTTTATTTGTCGTTCTTTTTCCTCCATCCTAATTTTGCCTTCTCGCAGTTTTCCGCCATTTCTAATAAATCTGCTGCCGCACTTGTGCATTAGGCGCAGGTGCTCTTCCTTTTTCAAATTTCTTGTCGCTCCCTGAAATCGATGCGACATTATCTTTACTTGAGGCCTGGGAAAAACAGCTAGCAGATGCCTTTGTCTTTAATTCCATTAAACTAAGCATGAAGAAAACATTCTCTCACGTGCAGATGCTAACATGAAATGTGGAAAGTTGGCGGCACTTTAATCTATCTATCTATCTATCTATCTATCTATCTATCTATCTATCTATCTATCTATCTATCTATATATCTATCTATTTCCTTGTCTACTTACCTGCCTACAAATCTATATATCAACTTATCTTCTAAACCATGTTTCTTTCCTATTTATCTACCAACACTACTGACAAGACATTTTAGGTAAACCTTGAATTTATTTTCATTCAGCTGACAATTTCACAAATGCCGTTAACGCTTATCCACGAGTAGCTTTGAGCCTCGATAAACGGTGACACATAAGTACAACACACAGATTATCATGCTTAAATACTGTGACCAAAACTTGGATATTATTAGTAGTAAAACTTTTCGACGGATTTACCATTCGACTTTCTTCAGGTGTATTTTTTCGAACTCAAGAATTTTTCTGTGGAACTCGGGAATATGTACGGAATTCTCGAAAGACCCGTAGCGTAACGGATAAAGTGCGAAGTAATAATAAGTTCTAAGTGAACGTTTCTGGAGGTTGAAGCTTCAATTTTCATTGTGGGCGATAGTAATATTGCAGTTAGAAATTACTGTAGACTTCTACCCGGTCATGGCTGATGGAATAAAGGTTACATTCGAAATGATGCGAAGAGTAGTTCGAATAATCAAAATAATTAAAATAATCATTCTTCATAAATGAATATTCGAAACATTAATATAATGTATTTTTAAGTTGTTATAATAAAGGATAACGTATCATTAACGCAAGTATATTTTATTTTATCCCAACAAAAATAAGCACGTGTAACTTGTTTTCTTCAATGAAACGCGCCTTCCTTAATTACTGTTTAACAGATATCCTATTGTTCTCGACAGTTTTAAAGAATAATAAATTGCAGACTTTCGTTCATATTTGTTAATTATGGAATATTCTCACTTTCACGTTTTAGTTATTTTCTTCTATAAATGTATTCTAATTTTACTCCAATTAAGAGATATACCGTGAATTTTATTTTTTTCTTAAACCCCCATGAAGCTTAAGCTTTAAATCGTAGACATTTTTAAAATCAAAATCATGTAATCGATTTTGATCGAGAATAGAATCATTATTTTTTCTCCATTCTATTTCACGTCGTTCCCTGAAATTGATACGACATTATCTGTACTTGAGGAAAAGGAAGCAGATGACTTTTTCTTTAATTCCATTAAAAAAAACATACGGATATTTATGAAGTTGCTAATTCACGAAATGTATAGGTGTTTTACCCTCTCGAGGTGTACCCGACGTTATCCGTAATTCCTGAGCGAGTAGAACATCGCCGTACAGGGTTTGCCTCCATATTTACCTAGTGTGTCTCCATCTTATTCTCTTCTGACACCATCTCCATTTGCCAACACCTAAAAAAAATAACTGCCCACATTTACAATATAGACACATACTAGTTATCAATACTAAAATAATACACCACGGTACTAACACCAAAAAATTTAAAATTCTTGAATCTCTCTACATAAAAACTAAACATCCCACAATCAATAATGTGAATTAAGAAACTAGTTAATATTTTAAAATGTCTAGCATAGTAATAAAGTTACCAAATTCTTAGCCATTAAGCAATTATACGTTTTTATCTTGAACGTGCTCAGAACGTAATCAAATTCTTAGCGGTGAAGCAATCAAACTTTTGAAACTTGCACGTACTTAGAACGTACTCACACTCTATGTAACATCTCAATATTATAGACGCTTATTTTAAGTTGTAAATTACTGACCGTTACAATAATAAAAAAAAACTCAACACTAAAGACATATTATTTAAGAAACAAAAATTAACACCGGCTGTTGATGATTTGATGAATCAAATCAAACAAGAACACATGAAAATTGCATACAGCAATTTGATCGAAACACTAAAAGGACTATTCGGAAAACTGAAAAAATAAGAAAGTTTTATCAAGCAAAAACACTCCGTTATTTAATAATGTTTGTCTAAATGAAAATATGCTGCTTTAATACGTCATGATTTCCGGCGATTAAACAATTGAACTAAAATTACTATCAAACTATCATATTTCGCAAAATAAACAAAAATATATATGTATAAAAATGTCTTATTGCGTAAAAATCATGGCTAGCATATGTTCCTATGATATGACTATTTCTAAGAAAATATCTATATATTGAATCAGCTTACCGGTTTTTTCCCCACTCCCATTTTATTCCAATTAATGTTCATGTATATTAATATATTTATGAAAAATAACATTTCAAATAATTTTCCTGATATCTTTAGTAGAATGATCCATAGAGTATATGTAGTATGGTGGTTACTAAGATGATTCTAGTTGTGAGTAAGATAGACATTTTTTATCATTTGACCAACGATCTCCATTTTTCACACACGTTTGATGGTTGTGTGACTAACTTGTTATATTATAACATTTTTACCCCATAGCAAAAAAAATAGTTGAAAGTGTAGTACCTGTTCTGATATACAGTTTATTTTTTCTATCCACTGACAGTAAAAGGGAATATTTTTAGACTGAACCAATTTTTATTTATACCCCAATTCAGAGGATTGAATAGGTGTGTTCTATTGCTTTTGCCCATTTTTATCTACAAAGATTGGTTCCAGACTGACTTATACATTTTTATAATAATACATATGCTGCCTAAATACACAATATATATATATATATATATATATATATATATATATATATATATATATATATATATATATATGTATATATATATATATATATATATATATATATATATATATATATATATATATAGTAAAGTCTGTCTTTAGCCGATGTGGCTTCGGACTAACTTGTTTGGCCAACAATCCTCGAAGAAAAGGTTCAATTTTAGTATATGATTATGAAAGGAAATACATTACCTTTTCACTCAAAATTGAGTGAAGACGTCATGGTTTCCGGCGATTAAAACATTGAATTAAAATTACTATCAAACTATCATATCTCGCAAAATAAACAAAAATTATATGTATAAAAATGTCTGTTTGCGTAAAAATCATAGATAGCATCTGTTCCTATGATCTGACTATTTCTGATAAAATATATTTATACTGAATCAGCCTACCGAGTGTTTTCTCACTCCCATTTTATTCCAATTATTTTGTGTGTATATTAATATATTTATGAAGAATACAATTTAAATAATGCTGCTGATATCTTTAGTAGAATGATCCATATAGTAAATGTAGTATGGTGGTTACTAAGATGATTCTAGTTTTGAGTAAGGTAGACATTTTTATCACTTGACCAACGACCTCCATTTTCCACACACTTTTGATGGTCGTGTGACGAACTTGTATTGTAAAATGTTTACCTTATAGCAAAAAATAGTTGAAAGTGTAGTACCTGTTCTGATATACACTTTATTTTTCTATCCACTGACAGTAAAGGGGAATTTTTCTAGACTGAACCAATTTTTATTTATACCCCAATTCAGAGGATTGAATAGGTGTGTTCTATTGCTTTTGCCCATTTTTATCTACAGAGTAGTTCCAAATTCACTTATTACTTCGCATTACACTTTTTACTACTAATACTTCGAGTCAGTTGGTTCTAATGTTTTGATTTTATTTCGCTCGAATATATACTGAACAAGAGGATTACTTTTCCCATGACCGTTAAAATCAATTTCCCAAACAGAAACACTTTTATGTCCTCTTACGAAAATTTAAATAAGACATAAGGATTCTTAACCTTATGTAAATAATCCTTATTTTAATTCCGATCAAAATCCATTGCCTGTTTTTTATTCGGGAACATTCGTAAAATGTGAGGCGTACACTTTATGGGTCTTAAGAATGGATTAAAATTCTTGGAATCTTATGGAATTGGTGCCTAATGACTATGGATAAAATTAATGAAAATCCGATATATTTGTATGTTTAAATCAGAGAGTGTGCTCATATTATGTCCCTAAACACCTTTTAAATACGCCAATGAAATTGACGTTGGTGAAATATTTATTAACTCATGTCTAATACCTATTGTTAAAATTTCACTAAAATCGGGGGTATCTCAATTTTCAATAAGAGCTTTCATCCTAATGTTACCTCATTTACATACAATTATTTAAAACTAAATATAGCCGATATGTGGTACCTTACGACTCGCAGCTGTGTGCAAAATCTATAATAATTGGGTTATTTTTTAAGGAGTGAATCCTGTCCATACAAAAATATGAACATATAAACATACCTAACTTTATAAATATAGGGATTATTTTCCTTGGTTTTACAAAATAATAAATATATGAATATACTAGACGAACCCGTAACCGTTTCGTAACAATCGCTACTATTATTATTTGATCCACTTTATTTTATCAGAAAATTTATAAGTTGTTACGAAATCCTTTATAACGAAAATTAATAATCCCCTTTATTTCTTTATGTATAATATAGAAATAAATATACTTCTTTATATATTAGATAGAAAAATGTATTCTCTAGAAATAAGATAGAAGTTCAGAGTCCTCTTATTTTGCTCATTAATATGCGTGTTTAACGTTTGTAGGGATACATTATATAAATGAGCTGAAAAGAAAGTCACTCTTTCTCTAAATGTTCACTTTGACATTACAACTATTAGAGAGTAGTTGAATCAACAAACAGTTAGTGAAAGCAGGAGAACTTCATAGATATTTCATTAAGATGTTGGTGAGGTGTCATTTACACACGATGTGCGGGCAATTACAAGAATAAAAATGAAATTTTAAACTATGCCTTGATCACAGAAATAAGACATATTTTAAAATTAGTTTGTGTCATTAAATTATATAAAAAATAAACTTAAGGAAAGAACACAGATAAACTAATATTTATAATAATAATAATAATAATAATAATAATAATAATAATAATAATAATAACAATAATATAATATATATATATATATATATATATATATATATATATATATATACATACTGGCGAGCGTAAAATAAAATCGTAAAACATATATATGTTATATATATCTATGCGCATAAAAATATTTATTTATTAATAAAAATAATAATTAATAAGCTGCTATGAAAATAAATAATTAATTGCACATTCATAAATTAGCCACGTTGCATGTTTCTATCCCTTGGAAGATAGAACTCTCTTTAAAATCACAGTGCTTGCGTTTACATTGAAATAATACAAGGTCTATTCCTCTCGCATTTCAAAGCGTGATCGTTGTGTTGACCGAATGGTTACACGACCAAAGTTAATAATATATATATATATATATATATATATATATACATATATATATATATATATATATATATATGTATATATATATATGTGTGTGTGTGTGTGTGTGTGTGTGTGAAGGTAACAAAAAGAAAAAAGGTAAGAAGAAAAATTTACGCGCAGAAAAATAATTTAACCCGGGGTCATGATTTAATTCAATATTTCGCCTTAAGTAAAAACTTAATCAAAAATAAACATGATAAATAAACAATGCCAATCTTTATTCATTGTAACTAAGAACCGAAATTGCGGACTATCGGGATAGAATAGTGATAGGGTAGGAGAAGAGCGTGTGGGTAGCGTTGAGTGTTTACACATTAAATTGTAAGTTCAAATCTTCTGTAGTTATGTGCTGATAATGTGGACACGAGATAGATAGTAAAGTAGTAAATGTGACGGTAGAATAATATATTGAAACGGAGACACGAAGCCTATTATTATGGTTGATTCTTATCACGCCTGTTTCTTTGACGTTATCCCATTTAACATTTGCTTATATTAGATCGGGAATATATAAAATGTTCACATTGGGATGATATAATGGATGTGCTAGCGAATTAAATACACTTATCGATCTTGAGGGAAGAGCAAACGAAAAGGCAATCCGCATGCGTGGAGACGGCAATGTCAGTAAACGCGCTGGGTTCCGAAAAAAAGAATTGTAAAAGCATTTTGCCGATCCGAGAAGAAAATGTTTGCTTCAGAGTTGCAAATTAATGCTTCTGTAATTTGATGAGAATGGAAAAGCTCTGAACGAGAAAATGCGAGATGTTGGGTCGAGAGAAACACGCCGTAAAACATGCGGCTTCTGCATTAGAAAACTGCATTCTATTGGTAAAAGAGATCGGATGTCTTCACGATGCCATCCGAAAGAAATAGACTAACTCTGCAACCTAGTAAGTTTCCGTCTAACAGAATGTATTAATTATTTTATCTATTTAATATTTAACTTTCATTTTGTCGCTTATTGTTTTACTTAACACTATCATTTACCCGGCGTTGTCCGGGATTGAATGAAAACGCCGATTTATCCTGCTTTCAGTTACATCACTATTGGATATAGCTGTTTAAAGATGATGTTAAAAACGTTATTTTTCACATAAGGTTTGATAAACAAGAAAAGTGGAATATTCCATTAAAGCTTAACCGATTAGAATTATGTTTACGTATCAGAACTCATTTGAGACTCTGTCCAAGAGGACGAGACTAGTGGATGGTCCACCAGTCTAGATGTGACAACAATACTTCATACATGGGCGGATGGTGGCCGTGTATATATATATATATATATATATATATATATATATATATATATATATATATATATATATATAATACTTGCAGGTGTAAGAACATTTTTAGCTCGATAGAGGCAGCCCACATTCTTTAAAGCAGCCTTGGCAATACTTTCTATGTATTTGTTCCAATTCATGTTATCTGCGAATACTAGGCCGAGTAGTTTTAATGCCTGACTCTCAGATAGGGTGCTATTAACCATGGCAATCGTTGGTTGTAAAAATCTCTTATAATTGTTGAAGGAAAGTAGCTTTGTCTTAGTAGCATCAAATGTTACCATCCCTTTATGTTTCCGTTCCACTACAGACTGGATGTAATTTTCTAAGGACTAAGTTATTAATTTAGATATGCATGTGTTTCTTTTTATTGTTATTAACAACATGGACTAACGTTCAACAAGATAAAATGAATATTCAGAATATAATAGTAATTTTGCAGGCAGGAAAATATCGATGACAAAAATCTAGAGTCCGACTGACTTTACGATGTAAGTGAAACTGAGGCTTTCGGTCCCTTCTTGAGAAGAATGCAGAGCATAAGTCTAGCAAAAGAGAAAAGAAGGTCCCAGTCAAGCGAATGTTCGATTGCAGTCAGCAAATGCTTTACTACAGGCATTTTAACATATTTAGGGATTTTTAAATTAACCTTTGGATATAAAAAAGGGTTAAACCGCTATTAAGATTTCGCCGGCATCTGTCTGGACCAGTTCAAATTTCAGTCATTCTTCAGATTATTTTGTGGTAACGTGAAACACAGCAAATGCACAAACTTACAAACAACCAGATATGGTGTATCAGTACTCGCCAATCCAATTCAACAAAAACATATGTGTGCAAGCGTGTTTTTTTCCTGCGCCAACTTTAGTATATACCACATTGAACCAATTTTTGATTTTGTACTCATGGTATATTAAATGAAATAAAAATTGCATTTACCGAAACTGAGACAATTTTTTAATTCATACTTTGAGTTGGATTAATAATCACCGATTCCTTCCATTTAATCACAGGCAAGAATGAAACTACGTAGACATTTTTACCCTCCCTGCACTCGTAACGAACTCAGGACTCATCCTCGTTCCATCGGCCGGCTTGCTGATTTGGCACCCCGACTCTTCGATTCTTATTATTTATAAATTCACAAGTTAAAAGAACACTTGATTTCAAAGTAAAACAAAAACGAGACAAAAGTGTAAGTAGACATTCTCCTGGAAAACTCTAAGTACAACAAGTAAGATATAAACTTTTGAAAAAATGATATCCGGAGAGATTTGGGATTTATTATATAATTACGTCAGAAATAATAAATTCCAGTCTGAAAGATTGGGCGGATGAAGATTTTCGATAAAGAAGCGAAACAATGCAAACCTCCTAGTTCTTTTCCTGTTGGTTTGTCTCAGGATTACTTTAATCACTTTATTGTTCACTCGTCTGTTTATCTCTTACTCTCCTACATATATATATATATATATATATATATATATATATATATATATATATATATATATATATATATATATATACATATATATATATATATATTATATATATATATACATATGTGTCAATATATATATATACTTATATGTACGTGATAGTGTACGTGTGTGTATGGAATTACGCATACCGCCTCTCGTTAATTCCACACTCTTTTTATAGTTGATATATATATATATGTATATACTTATTTAAATATATGTACATTTAAAAACATGTAAATTTAAAACAACACATTTATTAATAAGAAAGCAGCCGACGTTAGATTACAGTTTACTAAAAACATGTAATGCTGTGTATGTATTCCAATGCTCCAAAATAATGCATATATCGGTATGACTAGAACCAGTATCTCCCTCTGCTTTACATGGCACGGCTCCTCCACCCAAATACGATTTTCCAATATCTTGTAGAAGATGACATACCCCCAAAACAGTTCAGAAACATATGAGTAAAAACACTGCCATCATTGCGGTCTCCAATTGCCACATGTGCCTCCCCATGATCGAAGCCTTACTAATTTGAGCAAAAGAAACACCACCATCAACCAGGTTCGATATGAGGGGGGAGAGGGTATACTAAAATGCCTAGAAAAAATTGTTTAATCGACTTTATTAATAAATTCACCAATTTATATTAGCGTAACTGCTCACGTGCCTGATGAAGAATCATGGGAGTCGAAAGCGTTTGCAGTTTTTGTTCACACTTGAAAATATGGATGAAAAGAAACAAGCAGGAATTGTCATGTTGTTTAATCAAACATACATATATGAATAAATATATATATATATATATATATATATGTATGTATATATGTATATATATATATGTTTATATATATATGTATATATATATATATATATATATATATATATATATATATATACATGTTTAGGATATATATATATATGTTTAGGATAGTATAAAAAGAATTTGCCCACGTTACACACCCTGTTGCCTAAACTGCATATTCATTATTCATGATGATAATTCAAGAGTTAAGGATTTGACCAAGCACATGCATATCTTTGACGGGTATGTACATGTTACGATCATTTTAATAATCTATAACATATTGTAACTCAAAATTCGATTCAGAGCGATTCTTGTCTTTATTAGACTTGCTGTATCTAACTTATTTTTAATGTGTTTCCACAGTAAGTGTGAGTTTGATTGGACATACTTCCTTAAATTCTAAAGTTTACAAATAAATGAGCACATGTTACTCATTTAGTTGCTTAGAATATATATTCCACAATTTATAATGATCGGTTAATAAAAATAGAAAAATAGCTAAAATATTTATATATAAATGCATTTCCTAAATGTTAACTAAATGTAAATAAATAATGTGCCCATATTAACCCCCGTATCAGGTATTTACAAATATAGTTCTTAAACAGAAACACATTAAATAAATATATTCTCTGTGAACTGTTTTATGAATCAAGACGATTTTAGTATACATTTTTTTACCTTTTTACTACACATTTAGCAGATATTTAAAACAACAGAATACATATTAAAAAATTATAATGATCCGAACAGCAGTTTACGAAATTCAATTTTTTTCGTCGGGTGCGGGTTTGGGTGAGCGCAGTTCCTAAATGATAAAGTTTACAAAATGTTATGTACCCTCGTAACCAACCGGGTAGCCGACAATATATATATATATATATATATATATATATATATATATATATAGGATGATAGAGAGAGATATTATATATATATATATATATATATAAATATATATATATATATATATATATATATATATATATATATAAGTATGAAGGTATACTCAAAAATGAATAAAAGGGAAATACCAGTAGAGTGCTCAATTAAATTAAATTAAGAGCGTAATATTTTTATTTTTAAATACAGATTTTAATCAGACATGGACCAGTGGTTTCTGACAATAAACGGGTTTAATTCCCGATTCCGTCTTCTTCAGCATAGTCTGAAATAGTAAATGATGGAATTTCTTCAAAAAACACTTATAACCGTTATGAAACGCTATGTACACAGAATTTTGAAATGGAAGACCGGCGAGACACTTAGATCAGAAAAGGCCGTTAAATAAGAGATTCTATATTTAGAAGTGAAGAACGAGAAGAGAGTAAGAAAGAAAGAAAGAAAGAAAAGAGAGAAAGAAAGAAAGGAGGGGAAAAATAAAATAAAATAAAATTTATAATAATAAAATATTATTTTTATATTTATATATATTATTTTTATATGTAGAAAATAATTAAGGGTACGCAACTCTAATTAATTAAATTATCTAAAAAAGGGGAGGTAACTATTTATTATTATATAAAATATATATATGTATATATAAATTTCCGATTGTTTCACTCACACAAATGACTACATACATTTCTACTCCCACTACCATAGCAAGATCAACACAGGTATAATTATAGGCTTCTTCCTACGCGTCCTTAGAATATGAAGCCCCTAACACATCAATGAAGAAATATAGTACATTTTTAATTCCCTAAAAACACTGCAATACCGCACACATTTTATATTAAATGCCAAGAAAAAAGCCTTCCAAATATTCTCCAGAAACAACACACAAAAATCAGACTCAAAACAACTCTCTCATAGACAGAGCCCTTCTCTTACCCACGCATTCCAATAACACATCCATATGCAACACGCTTTACGAACTAGGCATTCCAACAGTACAAACCACATCTCAATCCATAAAATAAACATTAAACACATCAAGACATTTCCCCAAAAAACCCATATCCCATGCTTATACACTGTCCTATGCAATGACTGCCATCAATTTTACGTGGGAGAAACACAACGTGAATTAAAGAAAATATTGAATGAACACAAAAAGGACATAAAAACAACCCTCTCAGTGCACTTTTCTCCCATGCACTAGAACATGGTCATGCCTTCAAATTTAAACAAGCCGAAATCACAAAATACATCCACAACAAAATCATCCTTACTGAACAAAAACGCATGCTAGATCATAGATAACATCGCCACTCCCTCACTCACTGACATCCACATTATTCCCGCTCACCTCCACCTCTTCCTCTTACAACCAGCCACAGTATCCTTGCTCACCCCCATCTTTCCACTCTTCCCCACTCATGTTCATAAACATTCATTTTTCATTCCTCACTATTGACTCCACCAAGAACGGACGTCCACCTTACTGTTTTCCCAATTAGTGGCTACTATTTTCTTCCCTTCTTCCCAAAATGTCAACCCTATATGTGTTTGTACTTGCATGCCATTTTTCTTTATAGTATCATCCTGATGAAGTCTTATAAATAAAGACGAAACGTTGATGTACACATCCCTTTTTGGTTTTCCTTTTTCATTTTCCCATTACGTCGGATTACCTTCATCCTTCTCTTGCCATATATATATATATATATATATATATATATATATATATATATATATATATATATATATATATATACTACCAGGCCGTATTATATTAATCTATCAACATTTTAATCTATTTCTCGCACTGCAAAATAAAGCTAATAAGTTATTTTTACCTTACATATAGACATGGATACGTATACGCACACTTATATATATATATATATATATATATATATATATATATATATATATATATATGTGTGTGTGTGTGTGTGTGTATGTATTTATATATATATAATTAGATATTTATATATATATATCTGTGTTTGTATGTATTTATATATATATATATATATATATATATATGTGTGTGTGTGTGTGTGTGTGTGTGTGTATGTGTTTGTAATTTGCGGTCGAAATGTCACTTTGAAGCTAAAATGTCTTTGAAGATTTGGTCTATGGAAATACAAAAAACGATTGAAGTTATTGCTTCCACTGCTGTAAGTTGACATCTTATGAAATGGGAGCTGTGTTAAAGATTGGCTAGACAAATGTGTCGTCTTGTGTCCAATGATTTATGTTCATGTAAGAAAGTAAAAAGAAGAGAGCGTGACATCTAAAGTGAAACAAATTATTACGAAAAGGGTGTTCCTATTTTCTTGCATTAGCACGAAAGAAGAATTAGACACAATATTTAATGTGATGAAAATCCAACTCTTCATAAACGGGATACACATAAACATTTGCTCAGTCTATCATAATTTATCTTACACTAATCGAGGATAGACACGAAGAAGTTTAATATCTGAACAGTTAATATATTGTGCTCTTCGCATAATAGAGTCTATCATTCCCGCGAATGAATACGAACCCTTTCTCCTTACTAAGCAGACAGGACTCGAAATCGCATCAGCCTCGTAGTTGAAATAGTGTTCGTCTTTAAAACGACACAAATCGCTTATATTAATAACAGTAATACTTCGTGTGGCTTTCGTCGTAATGATCAACAATAGTAATAGTTTTAATCGTTTTCATTCATGAAAAACGACTATAATCACTAATTGTATCCATATTAGTAATGGTTTATATAGGTTACGTCTTGAAAAGACATGTGCAAACGGATGTATCATATTAAGTGATTATTTATTTCAGTTTAAATTTGATTGTGTTTGAAATATAATAGCCTCAAGTTGATCTCTAAAAATGAAAAATGTAATTTAAAGTTTGAGAATTGATGTTACAATGAAAATTGTAATGTTAGCGACATACATACATAAATCTAGTGAAATGTGAACTTTTAAGAAGTGAATTTTAATAAATCTCAGTTCCACGCACTTTTCCAAAAATATTAGTGAATGTAAGTCTTTTGATACTGAACTTATTAAGAAATGAGCCCATTTTAAAGTAGTTAATATAAAAGGCTATCGAGATTTAGACAAACATTGAAGACTATACCCGCAATACTATTTCATTTTATCATTTTTAATTTTCTATGGATTAAGTGCATTTTTTGTACAATGATTTGTTTTAATATTGTCTGATGCGTTCAATTCATATTTTTTCTGCTTTCTGATTTTCTGCATTTTAAAAAATTTCTGTTATGTCTGTAAGTCGTTTACGGAAACTAAATATTTCAACAATAAAAAAGAATTGATTCAAAACTTTAGCAATTAAATTGTTGGAATTATTCTCAAACGTGTGTTAACTATAATTAATTATACTTAAAGGTTCCTCTATAAATCTGGCCTCAAATTCTCAGTAACCATTTACGTTCCAGTGTTAATGTGCTTTGTTTTGGGTGAATAAAATAAAACAAATAAAAACACAAACAAATACTAACAATCGGCAGATATGTTTTTGTGTTCGATGTTTAGGATCATTCCAACTTCTCAGGGTGAAGTGGAACAATTCTCTTAGGGCGAACAAAGTCAGTCTCTAGCTTTGTTATTCTAAAAAAACATATCTCAAACTCACTTAAATCGAAATTGTGGCATTAAAGGGGCTATACAAATACTATGATAAATATATTTGAATTATTATCCACATAAACATGTGTTTTATCCTTTTCTGGGAATCATATATATATATATATATATATATATATATATATATATATATATATATATATATATATGTTATAAGCCAACCCCCTCCCACCAAAGACCGGGCACGCTGAGTGACTTTAATAACAAGCAGTACTAATAGCGAAAAGCACGATCCGAATACATTCGTTGATCACTCTAAACTGCTTGGGTAAATTTAGCCGCCGATTCGCTATTTACAAAGTTATAATCCTCCCTAATTAATAACTAGTTCACTATGGCCGAGGGGTGAAGAATCTTGACTACAAATCAGTAGCGATTTGTGTTCGGGGTTCGCGAATGGGAATTAACTTCCTGCACTGAAGATTGCGTTAACATGAAACATCGATGTCTGTAGGTAGTAAATAATTAATATTTATTTATACATATTATATATACATGTGTGTGTGTGTGTGTGTGTCAAAGTAACCGGAACAAAGAAGAGAATTATAAAATATGGGAACTAGGGATACAAGTATATATTAGAGGGTTCCTGTAGGTACGTCAAACGTCATAGTCGAAAATGTTAAATATCTCATACATTTTGTTCATAAAATAAAAAATGCTTTGACATAAGAAAACAAATAAACATATTTCTTCTTCCCCTGTTAAATCGAGTCCGCTACAGACTACTTTGGAATCAAATGGCCAGTTGCTGTCATCTGTCAGCATTGTTCTGGGGTTAGAAAAGATCAGTTACCAGATAAAGCGACCGCTAGAATCGGTTCTAAGAGAGATGGGTAGAATTGGTCCTATCCGTGGCAATTCAACTTGCAATTAATATAATATATATTATTTACAAGTTGAATTGCCACGGACAGGACTTAGTCTACCCATCTCTCTTAGACAACTTCTACCGATCTCTCTTAGACTAATTCTACCCATCTCTCATGACCCATTTCTACCTATTTCTATTAAACCAATTCTACCCATCTCTCTGAGACGCAATTCTACCCATCTCTCTTAGACCAATTCTACTCATCTAGTTCAAACTAATTCTATCTATCTCTTTTAGACTAATTCCACCCATCTCTCTTAGACCAATTCTACCCATCTTTCTTATACCAATTCTACCCATATCTCTTGGAATAATTCTACCCATCTCTCTTAGACCAATTCTACCTATCCTTCTTAGACCAATTCTACCTATCTATCTAAGACCAATTCTATACACCTCTCTTTGACTAATTCTAACCATCTCTCTTAGACCATTTCCACCTATCTCGCTTAGACTAATTCTACTCATCTCTCTTTCACCAATTCTACCCATCTGTCTCAGACTAATTCTACCCATCACTCTTAGGCCAATTCTACCCATCTCTCTCAGAACCGATTCCAGTGGTCGCTTTATCTTATCGAGTATTCGCCTCTTCGGCTGCATTTTCTGTCAATCATGCTTTAAGTCTCTCTATATGTTCGCTGAAACTTCTTTAGTGATCGGCCAGGATGCAACTCTGCGGTTTCCCATCATCTAACTTATAGATCACGCACACCTGTATTTCGTCAGAACCTAATTGTCAAACTGCTTGACCTCGTCTAGCCCCAGAACAATGCTGACAGATGACAGTAACTGACCTTTAATTTCAAAGTCGTCTCTAGTGGACTCTATTCAGCATGTTTTTTTTTTCTATTTGAAACCATTTTTACTTTATAAACAAAATTTACGGGACATTTAACATTTTCGACTCTGATTTTTTACGTACCTACAGGATACCTCTAATATATACTAGTATCCTTAGTTCCGATCTTGTATAATTTTCTACTTTGTCCCGCTTACTTTGTCAGACAAACACACACACACCCACACAAACACACACATATGTATATATATATATATATATATATATATATATATATATATATATGTATATATATATATATATATAGAGAGAGAGAGAGAGAGAGAAAGAGAGAGAGAGAGAGACCCAGAAAAGAATAAAACACATGTGTATGTTGATAATAATTCAAACATATTTATCATGATATCTTTTAGTCCCTTTAATGCTTTAAGAGAATTATTGTTAAAATGTCATGCAAAATGCTTAGTTCCGTCTTTACGGTGCGTTGAAAGCTGTTTATAACAGTTTTCCACAATATTTTTTGCATTCTATTTCTTTCACTGTGGGTTTTTTTTATATATTGGCCGCGTAGTCCTAGGCGTTCAGGCAGAAGTAAAAATGTTGAATTGTGTCTGAGGGTTTCGAATCGTGTGACTGGCAGAACAATCATGATTAACACCCATGATCCCGGAAAAAGATGAAACACATTTGTATGTGAATAAGAATGTAAAAATAGTTGTCGTAATCTAAATGAATGAATGCGAAAGATTATTTCATTTATCCGAACTAAAATAATATCAAAACACCTTTGAATAACGCATTAAAATATTCTTACATACCGTATATATACATATACTGCCAGAAAACCTTACTAAACACTCTCAATTATTTGCATATATTTTTAAACATTGTCTAATAAAATAACATTCAGTACTATTACCTCATAATTCGATTCTGCTATTTTGTTATATATACGAAAACCTTTTCTTGGTATTAATTTCATAATTATTATCCTTAGTAATATTATTTTAAATGGATTAAGTTTAAAATTCAAAACCAGTACTTCCGTTTCATTATTTTATTCTTTGGTTATGTTTTCGCACGCGTATGTTTACACATAACAACAACCTCGATAACTTTCGAATTGTTACTTTTTAAAAATAAAGGTTGCATTAAACGCAATAATTGCCAAGGCGTGTCTGTTTAAAATTAAATACATGCATTTATACATTTGATGTTGTTGTTGCTGTTCCTATTTACTTTTGCTTAAGAGAATAGAGTTAGGCACAATGTTAATATTAAACGTGGGGACAATCAAGCTCTCACAAAAGGAGCCCTTAGCATTGAAACGAACATTACAATTACCTCGGTCTAGAAGGATTTCTAACTGACCAATGATATAACAACTGAGTGCACATTTAAAACATATACTACATGTTACTTCTATCAAAGGCCAACTAGGCAAAATGTGTCATAGAAAAGCAAAAAGCCCTCCTCTTATATTTCTAAATTATAAAAAAAGAGATTAGTTTTAATTAATATTCATTAAGTTATTTTCTGCCTTTTATAATAAAAGCGAAAAGTACACAGTACGCATTTCGAATTACTCAGTAGTATACAATTGGTTTATTTTACAAATCAACCTTCAACCCTTATTTTTATTCATTTATATATATATAACCAGCTTTTAACAAGTAATTCATTTTCACTTTCATGTTGAAACAAAATAAAAGTATTCGATTTTAATATCTAAAAAAACATATTAATTAACTTTTTTGTTGCTTCTCTCCTAAAAAAATAAAATAAAATCTGATAATGTTCATGCACAGTATATTTTATCCACATTAGAATATCTCGAATAAATCTACGATGATCATCATTTTGTTGTTTTCCTCCAGACTACTAAAATGTCAATTGCAAATTAGTTCTTTAGTGTCGATAAGAAAGACAGCAACTTCAGTAATTTGCGGATAGTTTTTTGTTAGTATTATATATAGAACGATACATATAATTAAACAAGTTCACATATATTGCTAAAATGAATTTAAAACAAATACGTTTTCAAAATGCTCAATACTAGGGAGAGTCTTATAAATATATAATAGTTCTGTTACTTTTTTACACATTGTAAGATCTTATTTTCATTATTATCTTTCGGCTCAGATAGAGCACAAGTTTGCTGAAACTTAATGACATTTGCGTAGACCGTTCTAAATGTTTGTATAATAAATATTTATATAATAAACATTTGTGTATGTACTGTGGTTGGAGGCTTCATCTTTTATAAGACGGAACGTAGTAATAATAATATACTTTGTATCAACATCCATGTATGTATTATGCACCAAGAAAGAAAAAGAGAGAGAGAACGAGAGACAAAGACAAAGCCAAAGACAGACAGACAGACAGACAGACAAACAGACAGACAGACAGATAATACATAGATAAAGAGGAGAGTGAGAGGAGCCATTCAAAATCATTGTAAGTATTTTTTGTCATTGGTAAACAATTCTTTCGTACAAGTTAACTACTAAAAGAGGGGAAAAACATGACCAATTCTTAAAAGCAGATAAATAACATGTTTTCATCGATTATCTACTTATGTCAGAGTGAGATTACGCGGTCGCCTTATGAAGCTGAAGATGCACCAATGAACAATAACGAGATAAAAACACCACAAAGGCAATTTTGAACAGAAGGTACATGGGCGGGCAACGTAAGGGTACCTCAAGGTACACATGTAGCAAAATAATTTAGCAAAATTGAAGAATACGTTTTTGTTTAGAAAATGGAAGCGAAAAAAAGCAAAGATGGCGGAGGCTCATTTAGATTTTAGTCAAGTTAACCTAAAGAATGACTAGAAAATAAAAATGAATGGGTGAACACTTACCAAAGACAAAAGGCAAATGAAATCAAAATTACCTTTAGTGTTCTTTTGTATTCAAAGGATTTTATTAAAGTAACAAAACATTAGTGATCACTTTTATTGAGTAGTCATATTTTCGGAGGGCAATAGATAGCGGCAGAGTCAGCGGTAGTTAGCGAGGGGTATACATAGGTGTGGATATGGAGATCAATTATGGGAGGAAAAAAGCCGAGTGTTTAAGATGAGTAACATATATGAGTTAAAAGTTGTTATTGCGTTCGAAGCGGTAGAACTTCAGATGTGTGAAATGACCGGCGTCAAAAATTGGTTAGCTTTAAGTGCTGATTGGTGGCGGTTTAAGATGTTTATGACAAATCGCCCTAAGTGGTATATATCAAAGTTTGTGAAGAGATAAGGAAATCCGTATTTGAGGTTAAGGAAAAATATGGCTCATTGTTTGGCTTTTTGACTAATAGCAAAATGCAGTATCTGTTCTGATACTGCTTTACCCTTTTGTCCCCGACCAGTGAAGAACGATGTTTTTTTAGACTCAGCAATTTTTATTTATATCCAAATCCTAGTAGCCTCTTTTATAGGGGGAGATAGATCTCCCCACATAAAATCCGACTTTTTTGTCTAACTCTGCCCTCGTAGAGAATCAAGTAAATAAGAGCACTTGTGGTATCCGTTATAATTTTGAAGATGAAAAAAGCAGACAATCTACTAAGCTCTTATTTTATTTTGCTTAAATTGTAGAGAAGGGGGAAACATGTATAATATTCCGAGTGCGTGGGGACATTAGTTAGGAGAGTAGAAAATGGACCTTAGGTTTACCTTCGGCAGCTTCGTAACTCTCGCTTTCCTAATTTTTCATGTAATCCTCATATTTTATGAGCGATGTTTCTGACAAAGGAGAAATAATTACTGTTTTGTGGGTCGAAATCTATCGATCTAAGACTTATCGTTGGCTAGTTTTTGACCTTGAAGTAGCAATATTTTAGCTCCTCACATCAAGTTATTTCATGTCTTGTCTAGAGCGATTTCCATTAAAAGAAAGGTATGACGGTGTATGTCTTAAATTAATCTGTGTCCCAAATTGGCATACTTTGAAAAACCCTATAATTGTTCGATAGAATGTTTGGAATGGAAAATCGCTGTTTCTGTTAGCCATCGAAAATGTTTGTCATGTGTATGTTTTATGTGTATGTCTTATCGACATAAAACGCATTGTAAAAATTAGCCATATTGATAAGAAAGTTGCGTCTTTATAAACCATTAAGATTGATAGCTTTTTTCTCTTTATATACGTGTTTATCTCACATGCGTTGTTTCACCGATATAATTCTTGCTACATATGCTACTGGGGATAAAGGAGATGCTAGTCTAATTCGTTTTATTTTTGTTTCTTATATTCACCCAAAAAACGGCACATTGCAATGTTATGTAAAGGGTTACAGCGAATTAGGGGCCATCTTTGTAAGAGAATCCTAAGTAAGGAGTTGTGCTACACGATGTTTATTAACATTACATTTATATTTCTGCATGTTCTACCGTCGGGGAAACAGAGAGTAGGGAGGCAATTCCCAAAACAAGCAGTTCGAGGAAAGAAACTATCTGAGTAGTAAGCTTTCTATGATCTAAAAACTTCTACAGTTATGGAGGTGGAATTTTGCTGATTAACGGATTAGTCGATGATATATACGTTGAGGGGCACAAGTTCAGCAGGTTTATTGGAGCACATTCCATTGTAGTACTTGTAAAACAAGCACGGCAATGGTACAGAGGCTGGAGCTTGCGAGACAGTTTGGAACCTATTAGATTAGGGATCTTTTGGGACCCTTTCTATGTGGTAGTATTTAGTGTTTGGTGCATCAGCCCAGATGTGGTAATAATATTTGTGTGAGCGTATTATAGATATGTAGGGATATATGATATTGGCAAGTGTGAAAAGATTTCTATCCCGGTAGAAGGAGACCAACTTCTTTGCTGCAGACCTGCCAGTATCTTCTATGTATATGTTTAAATTAATGTTATCTTTGAATGTCCGGCCGATGTGTTTAAATGTTTGACTCTCATATAGGGTGCTATTAGTCATAGAAATCGGTGGTTGAAAATATTTCTTATTATTGTTAAAGGTAAAGTGTTTTGTATTGGTAGCATTAAATGCAACCATCCATTGGTGGCCCTATTCCACTGGAGGTTATTTTCCTAAGATTCAAACAGTTCCTTTTATATGTGTTCTTTTTTCACACATGTCTACAATAGAGTGTGGTGCTATCAGTAAATATTCACATATTTTAGACAACTGCATCAGCTGGGTAGTTTATGAAAATCAGGAATAATAAAAGTTCCAAAGATTGACATCTGGGGCACACCCGCATTAATGTAATTTTCTTTAGATGTACGGCTCTCGTGGACGGTCTGATCTTGTTTTGGCTCAGGAGGATATCATTATAGAAATATCCGTTCAGTAATACTGTACGAATAAATTCTCATGAGAAGACATTCCTACTATGCCTTGCCAAAGGCTGTAAAAATATCAAGCGCTAGCGTACTATCTTTATCTTCTTAATCCAACGTATGCTATATGTCAAATTAATGGATGTTTTCACAAGGTGTAACTTTTTGTCAACATTGCTATTTCAATATATTGGAAGCGAAAAATGCGTAAGCCATCGAATCTTTATCTATACGAATAGTGATAAAAGTGTTTACGAACCGTGTTACTATTTATTTCGAACTCTACGACATTCGAAGGTGATTTTTAATCTTTTAGATAGACGGAAAGAGAGAGTCATTTCTGGCTTGATATTAGGTACTATTTGAGTATGACGGTTAAGTATGTATACTTTTAACCAACGTAATCGATTATTTTCTCGATCGCATCACTACTGTAGAAATGAACTATACAGTCTTTATAAACATTTATTGTATTGGGGGTACATTGAATTTAATAAGGAATACATTTCCCAACGATCGGTTGGAATACGAATCTGTCGCATTTTAATTGCTTCCCAACCTCCGCCGAAACTACCACATGATTTCGTTATTAGCAGGGGTGTGTACGTGTCGACACTAGTCGCCTCCCATATTAACAATTTGTTTTTGAGAATGGAAATACGTTATACTGTCGAGTCGTTTGCCTGACTGATACAAAGATCGACGAGAAACCTCTAATGTCTACGGCCCGTAAGACTACATCGTTGGGAACGATGTGTTGGTATTTACTTCCTTACCAGCGCAGAAAGATATGGCACAAGGCTGGAACGGGTAATCTTACCTATTAAAATTGCCGGATGGGAGGCAAGGTTTGATAGGATGGATTTCGTAGGACTACCCCGCGATGTGATTATAGAATCTTTCGGCGCTCTTCCTACTTACCTCATCTTTCATTCGATTAACCAACTATACACGTTATGACACGAATTACTCAGTCATGAGCGTCTGTTAAGCAAAAGGGAGTAAACGAAAGAAAGGTATTCCGATATATTTACTTTAATTCCATGACCTAATTATTATACGCCATTAAACAATTTTAAATATATGCCTGGTCGATATGCCTGGTCGATTCGAAGCTTTCATTGCAACCCATTTTTTCTCAAGAATTGTTTGTGTGCCGGCATTTCGCTAAATATTTTCATTCTCGCAAATATATTTTAACTTAAATTTACATTACCTTATACACCCAGTAATGTTCAATCAGAAAGTTCTGATAAAAAAAGTTATTTGATATTTGAAAAAGATAGACGCAAAGCAATTGATTGAAATACGGTTTTAAGATCAATATAATATAAATTATTATGTTAACTTCTGTGTTAGACCAATTTAAAATCAACTTGGACGCGGTTTGAATCTAATTAATAGCTTTGAGATCTGTAGAAAAACTATGGTGGATTCTAGTCGTATCAAGTATATTTTGTTTTAATAAACGCACCAATACAGCTGGAAAAATCGTAAACTCAAAATGTCCCCACCACACTAGAAAAGTTCTCACATCTGCCAGTATACTATATCTCTAAAAGCCACCATACACCTATACTTGGAGTATTGTTGTCATATTTAAGCTGGTACACAAACGACTTCTCTCTCCGTCCTAGACAGGGTCCATAAAAGAGTTTATAATCTAATAGGTCACTCACTATCTACTATGATCCAACCTCTGTCACATCGCCGTAATGTTGCACCCCTGCGCTTCTATTACAAGTCCTGCAACGGAATGTGCCCCTACCAACTTGCTGCTATGTTGACCCTCAATGTAAATTCACCAGTCAAACCCTAAAATCAGCTAAATCACACCGTTTCACTGTGAAGGTCCCCAGATTCTGTCGGGCTTTCTACTCTAATAACTTCTTCACTCTAACTGTCAGCATTTAAAATTTAGCTATGCACCCCGTTTCCTTGACTGTACCAAGATGCAGATATGTTAATGTAATGTGAACAAACATCAAGCTGAACAAGTCCTTACTTAAGATCCAACCTAAAAATCTGGCCCTTAATTCTCAGTAATATATTACGTTTAAATGGCAATGTGTCTTGTTTGGGTGAATAAGAGTATTAAAAAGAACATAAAATAACAATACTTTAATCACACCGAGAATTCTTCTCGGATCTTAATGACTCGTTGCTTCTAGGAATTGCCATTTTAATCCTTCTATGGTCTATTTTATCTACTAGCAAATATATGCTCCCTCCGGTCGCATATTTTTGCTAGGCTGCCGCATCAGAAATGAAGGCTCACGCGTAAGCCAATGGAGCCCCAGTCATATTTCTGTGGTGGTTAGACATTGATTTTCTGTGTTTATGACCAAGAATATTTTTAGTTGAAAATAAAGGAAATAAAAATTCGACCCTACCCCGATTTTTGTTGTAACCTCGCCCATAAATAGAAAGACCTGTAGTTTAAAAAGAAAGAAAATAAATGTTTTGTACCCCCCTCAATTTTTTTATATTACCAGTCATTGAAATATTTTTTAGTTAAGAAAAAAAAAAATTTTTTTGACCGCCTTCCCCCAATTCTTTTATCTTCCCCCCCATATACATGTAAATATTTTTAATTAAAATAGAAAAAAACAAACCTAACCCTAACTGTAACGACGGGGGCAAAGTTAGCGTGGGTCCTAAAATGAGAAAGCACCAAAAAATCAAATACAGTGAACACAGTGTGTGGGGGTGTTTGTTTAATGACCTTTTTTTAATTAAACAATTTTATTTTACAATCAGTTGTATAGTTTTCCAGTACAATGTGTTAGTTTAAATAAATAAAACATGGAATCATAAATTCTGTTGAGGTCGTGAAAAAATGATAATATTGGATATGAAAGTATTAAGAAATCAAATACAGTAAACACGAAAAGTTTTTTAATTCTCGGAAAGAAAAAGTTTACCTGAACTGTGTGTGTGGGTGTGTGCGTGCGCACGCGCGTTTTTATATAGTAATTTTTAAATCAATTATTATTTTAATTACACAATTAGATTTAATAAATGTGTGTTTTAAAACATAATGGCTAAGAATAAACAAACTTAGGACGGTTTTATAAATGGAAAACTGAGCACGGTGAATACCAGAATTGTTGTTAACATATTTAACGTGCCATATTAACATCGTCTGCTTAATCAGTTGTATAGTTTTCCAGTACAATGTGTTAGTTTAAATAAATAAAACATGGAATCATAAATTCTGTTGAGGTCGTGAAAAAATGATAATATTGGATATGAAAGTATTAAGAAATCAAATACAGTAAACACGAAAAGTTTTTTAATTCTCGGAAAGAAAAAGTTTACCTGAACTGTGTGTGTGGGTGTGTGCGTGCGCACGCGCGTTTTTATATAGTAATTTTTAAATCAATTATTATTTTAATTACACAATTAGATTTAATAAATGTGTGTTTTAAAACATAATGGCTAAGAATAAACAAACTTAGGACGGTTTTATAAATGGAAAACTGAGCACGGTGAATACCAGAATTGTTGTTAACATATTTAACGTGCCATATTAACATCGTCTGCTTAATCAGATCGCCATATTTAATTACCGGAGGGAGGGAGGACACTACTGATAAAAAGCCAATCGGCTGCTTAATTAGATCGCCATATTTAATTACCGGAGGGAGGGAGGACACTACTGATTAAAAAGCCAATCGTCTGCTTAATCAGATCGCCATATTTAATTACCGGAGGGAGGGAGGACACTACTGATTAAAAAGCCAATCGGCTGCTTAATCAGATCGCCATATTTAATTACCGGAGGGAGGGAGGACACTACTGATTAAAAAGCCAATCGGCTGCTTAATCAGATCGCCATATTTAATTACCGGAGGGAGGGAGGACACTACTGATTAAAAAGCCAATCGGCTTCTTAATCATATCGCCATATTTAATTACCGGAGGGAGGGAGGACAGTACTGATTAAAAAGCCAATCGTCTGCTTAATCAGATCGCCATATTTAATTACCGGAGGGAGGGAGGACACTACTGATTAAAAAGCCAATCGGCTGCTTAATCAGATCGCCATATTTAATTACCGGAGGGAGGGAGGACACTACTGATTAAAAAGCCAATCGTCTGCTTAATCAGATCGCCATATTTAATTACCGGAGGGAGGACACTACTGATTAAAAAGCTAATCGTCTGCTTAATCAGATCGCCATATTTAATTACCGGAGGGAGGGAGGGAGGGAGGACACTACTGATTAAAAAGCCAATCGTCTGCTTAATCAGATCGCCATATTTAATTACCGGAGGGAGGGAGGACACTACTGATTAAAAAGCCAATCGGCTGCTTAATCAGATCGCCATATTTAATTACCGGAGGGAGGGAGGACACTACTGATTAAAAAGCCAATCGTCTGCTTAATCAGATCGCCATATTTAATTACCGGAGGGAGGGAGGACACTACTGATTAAAAGGCCACTCGGCTGCTTAATCAGATCGCCATATTTAATTACCGGAGGGAGGGAGGAGACCACTTATTAAACACCCAATGACTTGGCAATTTTAACAGTACTCGCATTGAAATGATTTAGAAAACACGCCGGTTATGATGAAAATGGCTGTAATTAATTGTATGAATAATTTTTATTAATATAACCTCATCGGAAAATACTGTGAATACATATGTAAATTTTATAATAGCAGTTATAAGTGTATATTTGTAAATATGAATTTAATTGAAGGTTTAAAGGAATGACTTATGTAAATAGGAAAACCCATCTGGTGTCTTAACGGCTTTTAATGACAGTATATAAAGAATTTCAAAAAGATTAGTTTCAGTAAAATTGTCATACTGGAGTTTCGGCTTCAGACAGACAGATACTTAAACTCCATTATTAATAGATGTGAATATCCAAAAGACTCCACCACTCAAACTTCGCAGCAAACGGTGTCCGATCAGATTTACTTTCTGTTTTGGTTTTAAATTAAGAATCAAATAGGTGTTAAAGAAAATAAGGAAACGTCTTGCACTAATTTTAATTTTAAATAATTTATTTTACAAAAATACGTAATAAAATATGTGATTAGTTTGTTTTTTCTTCGAAACGAACTCAATTTGGGGTTAGTAGTAC
>OY744520.1:38041495-38078995 GCA_963556195.1 Sepiola atlantica
ATTATTATTATTATTATTATTATTATTATTACTACTACTATTCCTGTTACATTTAATGAATATACTTATTTATTCAAATTAACTCCAGACAAATTATAAAGACAATATAAACCCAGAATCGCGACACATTTGATCACCGCCCCACCACCATAACAATCAGCCCAGTTTGCACGCACGCATACACACATATACACAATATTACAGTTCACTTGGAAAAATACATTTATAAACTCGACGGTTTTTTGACACCTGATTCGTGCATGTCTACCACCCCCCTCCTTCCCTCCCGATCTGAATCAACAGACGCCCTCTCTCTCTCCTTCTTTTTCCTCTATGTGTCTCTCCCCTCATCATAATTTGTTCCTCTTTCCACCCTATATTTTTATTTATTTATTTATTTATTTGCCCTGTCTGTTTCAGATTCTAGATTTTAGATTTTTGTTTTTTGTTTTTTGTTTCTTAGATTTTTAGATTTTTTGATTTTTTAATTTATAATTTTAATTTTTTAACGGCTTTAATTTTTGAAATGTTAAATTTCTTTCCTTCTTCTTCTCTTTCTCTATCCCTCCACTTCATTCTCTCCAAATATGATCTGAGGTTAAGATCGGATTCTAACTCTTCCTGATGAGATCTCAGTTTATATCAACTGTTGATCGATAACATCGACATGCCAGTGTCGCAGATTTTGTACATGTATGTGTAAATAAAATTATCATATATAAAGCTCTATTTTGATATTGAGCACTTTTTATAAACCCGGTTAAAATTCTCTGGATTACCACCCTGTGGATATTTTTCACCTGGATTATTACCATTATTATATATATATATATATATATATATATATATATATATATATATATATATATATATATATATATATATATATATAGCGAGAGAGAGAGAGAGTGTAACAGACAGACAGACAGACAGACAGACAGACAGCCTGGTCAAATCTACGAAGACTGGTTTTAAACAATACATACTTGCAGAGATTATCAAGACGGATTCTCGTATATTTAATGTCTTGTTAACATGTATGTATCGACTGTGCGGCTGTTTGAAAGCAACCATTCGCGTGACTGTCACAAATACGTTCATTAATCACTTCGATTATCCTTAAGAGAATTTGGATCATTCTGTAACTTAAGTAGGAGCTTAATAAATAGTTGTATGTTTGCACGACGGTATTTCATTTCCGTGATATCGGGAGAAAGGGAAAACTAGCTTTGAAACAGTTGCACTTTTTAACGTAGGATGCTATAAGAAGTAGTGAGCGATAGAGGTTGGAATGAAAGAATAAAAGAAAGAATGAATGAGAAAAAAGAAAGAGGAAGGAAACATAAACATAAGTCATATGAAGCTGATTAAAATTGAAGCAATAAATGTTTCGTTAGTATGAATATGCGTCTGATTAGTTATAGAGAGATAGCAATGTTGATGGACAGGGCTCGACCCCCGGTCAGTATACACTGATATACGAGAGCAGATGACATTGATCGACTAAGTAGTTGGAATATATCTTGATAATAACATTCATTTTGATAAAGTATGAACTAACTTAATTGGAATGGTTCGTGTACAGTCCAGACTAATGGAGCGTTCTCTTAAGATCTTGATAGAAACAACTCTAGTTAAGGAAATTGATCCATTATTCCTTAATAAAAAGTACGTTTGAGATTAACTTAGCTCCGTCTCATTTCTTCTCTATGTGAACGTCGTTCCAGCGACGACGACATAACATGTGGTCAAAACTAGACAAGATGCGAACGAAGGAATCTGTACAGTACAGAAAGAAAGTAAAACTAGAAAGTAATGCAAAAGAAAAAAAAAAGCAAGAAAGTACGTAAGCATCGAAAAAGAGGAGACAATAAAAAAATTAAAACAATAACAAATATAGTAGGAAAGAACAGTAAGGCATGTCTATTATTATACTAAAGTTGAGTTAATAAACCTATATTATCCAAATGCATTTCTTATGTTTTAATCTCACAAAATACATGGGAAAATATTACTCAGTTAAGAGTTATTGAGTTATGTTAAATAGTAAAACCTAATTGAATTGTTCTAATTAGTCTTTATTTAAAATTAACTAGCTAAGTGATCAACCTCTTACTGTGTGTCTATCACCCTGTACCTCTCTCGCTATATTTTATTTGATCTTTCGTTTGTATGTATACCGTTTTTATTTGTTTGTCTTTTCTCTTTCTTTCTCTCACTTATTCTTAACCATCACACGTAATGAAGGAAACGAAAAATACCCAAGCTACTCCTGTTAGTAGAAATGACTTCCAATTATAGCGGGTATCTATTTACACTGTAATATAACATCAGATTGCCAGTTCACCATTTAGAAAGAATAGATAAAATTAGGAATACACAGAAGCTTATTATTTCTATTTAATGTAGCTTATGTCAGTGAAAAAAATGTTGCCTACACACACATATATATATTTATGGTTTAGAAAAATAACGTAACACCATGTGAATGTTGCATTAATTTTTAAACACCTATGAAAATTGAAAGTGCTTATAAAAATGCTTGTTTCGTTTTTTTTAATTTATGGTTAATTTTGCTCTGAATTAAATGGTTAAATGTATTTTTAATTTCAGATAGTGCATATTAGTAAGACAAATTTAAATAGCAGATCTACAAGATTTTTAAATAGGGCGGATGTTAGTGCCTGTATGGAAGGTGCTACTGTACCGGAAGTGGCTGAGATGGTGGCCGTATCGAGAGGAACTGACTTAAAGGTGAAGACAGCCTATCAAAAAGGAGGAAACAATCTTCCTCTAAACAAAATTCTGGAAGAAACGGAAGTTGTGCAAAGAGGTGGTAGAACACGAGTAAGGATTGTGAAGAAAGAAGTACCGCACCCAAAATTACAGCAGAGCTTAACAATCTTCTAGTTTCAACAAAACTGTTTGACGAGACTTTAAAAAACCACGGTCATACACTGTATCAAAATACATTTATTTAAAATTTTAATGTGCTTCAATTATTTTGTCCAACCTCTGTATATATATATATATATATATATATATATATATATATATATATATATATAGAGAGAGAGAGAGAGAGAGAGAGAGAGAGAGATAGAGAGAGAGCGAGAGAGAGAGAGAGAGGATATATAGCAAATAGAAAGCAAGTCATTTGGAATTTTATATTTTTATTTTTCTGTTTAACTGTGTTTGCAATGTCACATCTTCGTGGTTTAAACAATATAACCCGAGCTCAATGGGTGATACAACGAATCAGAGTTTTTATGTAACATGACGAAAATGAAAAGGATAAACAAATATAGCTTAAACAAAGAAAGAAAAAAATCTTGGACAGCCTTTAATGCTCGTCTGCCTGGCGTTATGCGAATTTCACGTCTCTTTCTCTTCGTCGTGTATTTCCTCCTTCGCCATGGAAAAATTTACGCACACCAAGTAAGTGGAATATATGCAATATGAATCTATTTATTTATGTAAAACCATCACTGGCTGGTTTGTTTATTGCTTCATAATTCATATGGGCGTTTATTTTCATTTCTTTATTCAGGTTCTTCCATGATTCAGTTAACTAAATGACTATTTTAAACATATCACCTCTATAACGGCACATAACAAGAAGAAGAAGAAGAAAAAGAAGAAAAACAGAAGAAGAAGATAAAAAAGAAAAAGAAAAAGAAGATAAAGAAGAAAATGAATAATATAAATAAGAAAAAAATAGAGACAGGAGAAATGAGAGAGACGAAAATTGAAAGAACGAAGGAGAGTTGGAATTCCGGGGAAGAGAAGAAAGAAATGAACTGTGTGAGTTTCACGATTAGATATATATGTAAATAAGAAAGGAACCAAAATGATTGACATAGAAAAGGCGTAAACTATCAAAAAAAAAGATGAAAAATACAAATTTATAGAGAAAACCTTAGATGCATAAAAAATGAAATGAAAAGAACATTTTAATTGCACAGGAAGGATTTAATAAACAAAACGATGAGTTTAAGCGATTTGTAATAAACTTGTTTTTGTTATATATTTCCTACAATAACATATTAGAATAGACGTATTCGTAGACATGCATGCTAAAATGTATTTGCACATTTAGCTGGACGAACATTATCCACACAAAAGGAAAATACAACAATAAATAACGGTTGAAACTAATGTTCTCAAATTATATGTCATTCCTGCACGTGTTTAAAATAAACGCATTTCTCTACTTATTTTTATAATTTAATATTAAGTTTAAAAGAGCGATAAGAGTTGACGAAATTTACCAATCCAGCAATTGTAAATAAACTATATATTTAACGATACAGATACTATGATTCTAAAATAAAGTCCAATCAAACAAGAATCATTTAATAAACACTTTGATACATTACAGTGGTATGTAATTAACTTGTACAGTAATTTGTAATTAAATTATTTTTGTTCGTTATTATTTTCAATAACTTTTAATCATTATGATATATATATATATATATATATATAATTATAGCTCCTTCAAAACATCTTATTTATGAATGAACTATGAGTATATGATGTTTAATTAAGAGCTCTATTCGTATCATACAATATTGAGCTAATATATAAACCTTTGTACGAAGTTGAGGACATTTAAATAATATATATATATATATAATTTAATTTTATAAATGCTGTATTCGTTATTGAGCATTTTTTAAATATTGGTTTTATCTTCATTTTGTCAATGTATTTTAATTTGATAAATATATTTATTATTACACCGGCCGTTCAAACAGAAGATAAACTACACCGGTTCTCACTATAAATAGTGCGAGTAGACAATCATCAGGGAGAAAAAGGACAGTATTGTAACTGTCTAGCCGAGTGCCAGTCAGTTTCTTTACCTCTGCACCTTTTATGTTAATACACATGTTATCTTAACCCAACCTCGACTTGACTTCTTTTTACTGTTGGACTACTTCACAACATATATATATATATATATATATATATATGTGTGTGTGTGTGTGTGTGTGTGTGTGTGTGTGTGTGTGTGTATATACATTATTTATTTAAAAGCTATACATTACATATTCCAGAGACGTACAATGGTTTCATTGACATTTGTAGATATTTACTGTTAAGAAAAGGCTTTTATAACCCATTTATAATCATCAGCGACTCACGAAATGAAGATAGATAAAAACAAGTGAAGCCTGTTATCAACACTTTAACCGTCCGGTGATTTCTCTTAAGTGTCCCTTTTTAGGGAAATTACCGAGTTTACTGTCTATATGTATATAGATCTTAATTCTACCTTAGTATTATTTAAATATAACGCAATTGCTGATTACGGAGGCGCTATGCTCATCTGTTTTTATAGCATTTTCGTATTTATGGGTGAGGGTCTGTAGTGTAATTTATTTATAGACCGGGAGTAGGTTGAATACTGGTGTCGCTAACTGTTATTAATTTACAAAGTGCGCATGCATATATGTTATTAAAGGATTTATGTGTTATTTTTTATATTTTTATCTAGGGGGGGGGGGCTTATATTTGAGTAAAAAGTATTATTATATTGCAGTTTATCAGTTAACGGAGGGTTTAATTTCTAATGAATGACGGTATCCTTATGCATGCCTAAGGATATTAAATCTAGCAGATGAGCCACTATAAACTTGCTATATTCATGATATGTATTGGGGTACCTGTATGAGATAATATGGACCCATTAATTAATTCTGTTTACTGTTTCCTAATTACGTTTAATTGATAAGTATCCTACAGAGAAGTTGTAAGTATAACTTATTTTGACCGTTTGAGACGTTTATTAGATGGTGAAAAGTGTTCACATATTAATTAGAGGAATAGTTTACCTACGTTAAATTCAACATTAAGGAGATAGGGGTAAACATTATAATGTTTCTTTTCCCCTTGTGTCTGTGTTGGTTAGTAACTTGTTTTTTTTGTGTACGTAATTGATTATCTATAGCTGTTTTAACAGAGGGTCTAGCTGTAATATAAGGCGGCTTGTTAGAAAATCTCGTGGCTGGATGAAAGGTGATAGATTTTTCTGCTTATATTGGGTATAAGGTTTTTGAAGAAAAGCGGGCAGAATTGGGTGTCAACATATTTTAGCTCTTCAGGGGTTTATCATATAGTTTGAGGAATTTGTTAGTTAGGTCCAGGCGGCGTTTAAGAAGTCCACACTAGTGCGATTTGTATTGATAGTTACCTTGCATCCTAGCTCTTTAAGCAACGCTGCTAGTTGCTGATTAAATTTGTTGAGATCTTGGCTGTTGTTTTTCCGGTAGAGATATAGCCCGTCGTCACGCTAAAAGCGAAACTCTTGGTTAGAAAACTAGGTTTGGAGATAGTATAAGATTAATAGCCCGATCATATCGCACACATCCGCACTCCGTACGCTCCCATCGCCGTTCAAACAGAAGATAAACTACACCGGTTCTCACTATAAATAGTGCGAGTAGACAATCATCAGGGAGAAAAAGGACAGTATTGTAACTGTCTAGCCGAGTGCCAGTCAGTTTCTTTACCTCTGCACCTTTTATGTTAATACACATGTTATCTTAACCCAACCTCGACTTGACTTCTTTTTACTGTTGGACTACTTCACAACATATATATATATATATATATATATATATATATATATATATATATATATATGTGTGTGTGTGTGTGTGTGTGTGTGTGTGTGTTTTTTTTTTTTTTTTTTTTTTTTTTTTTTTTTTGGCTAAGAAAGCATACGCACAAGCCATGTAAGATAGGCAAAAATTTAATCAGTGTACAAAAATAAATCAAGTTTTCTCTTGAAAGCACTGATAGTAGGCGCTTGGATGACCTCAGCGGGAAGCCTGTTCCAGGGGTTGACAGAACGAATTGAGAAGGATGCTTGACGCCTCTGAAGCCGAAATTTACGACAGTAGAGCTTCTGGTCATGACCTCGAAGGCCTCTGTCTGGCGCACGAGTAAAGAATTCGTCAGCGGGGAGATTGATGAGCCCATTCAGGATTTTGTAAACCAGGATGAGGTCCCCTCGCATCCTTCGAATTTCGAGCGTCGGAAGTTGAAGACGGTGGAGTCTTTCTTCATACGAGAGATCGGCAAAGCCAGAAATCATTTTGGTTGCACGCCTCTGTATGCGTTCAACATGAAGTATATCCTTTCGGAGATAGGGACTGCACGCCTCAACACCGTACTCCAGCAAAGGTCGAACAAGCGTCAAATAGAGTGGACGGAACACTTCGGCCGTCAGGTTGATGAAGGAACGTCGAATTTGAAACAAGACGCCCCGAGCTTTGCTGGACATTTCAACGCAGTGACGAGACGGTTTGAAAGAGCTATCCACTCTTACACCAAGATCAGTTGCCTGAGATACTGAGGCCATTTCATGGTTGTTCGGACCGATAGTGAAGAGCTGGGATGGTCGCGCGCCAACTGGAAGATGACTGCATTTGGCTGCGTTGAGTGGAAGGTCCCAGTCTGAGGCCCAGTTTGCAGTACAATCCAGATCGGTTTGCAGGATGGCATGATTGCGTCTTTGCGCTATGAGTTTGACATCATCAGCGAAAAGCAAAACTTTGCCCTGAAGTAAGTCTGGAAGGTCGTTGACGAACAGGAGGAACAAAATCGGGCCAAGCACTGAACCTTATGGTACTCCGCTGCAAGCATTTGCTTCTGCTGAAGTGCATCCACTCACAGAAACTCGAAAAGTTCGTGCTTGTAGAAACGACCTAATCCAGCTGATGATGGACCGGTGAATCCTGTACCGATCAAGCTTGTGAAGGAGCAGGCGGTGGTTTACGGAGTCAAACGCCTTGGAGAAGTCCAGAAACAGGATATCCGCAGCATCGCCATCATCCAAAATCTTGGTTATCCATTCTTCCGTAAGAAGGAGGTTGGAGAGGCAGGATCGCATTGGGACGAAACCATGCTGGGTCTGAGTCAAAGATTTGGTTCGTTCAAGGTAGTTCATCAATGCATTTTTCAGGATTTTCTCCATAACTTTGCAGATGATTGAAGTCAGGCTCACGGGGCGGTAGTTAAGAGGGTCGGTTTTAGCGCCTTTCTTGAAAATGGGGCATACTGTAGCCACTCTCCAGTCCTCTGGTACGACACCGTCTGAAAGTGAGTGATTAAACAGGTCCGCTAGTGGAGTTGCCAGAACTTGCGCCAAAACACGAAGGACTGCTGGATGGATATGGTCAGGTCCTGGGCTTTTGTTGGTTTGAATGCTGGAAAGGGTCACAAAAACTTCTTGAGGAGTGACTTCAATAGCTTGCATTGGCTGAACATCATAAGTCGGCAGTGGAGGAGGTTTTTGCTCGTTGTCCACCCGGTATATTGAGGAGAACCTGTCGGCAAATAGCTCGCACTGTTTACCAGGGTCGCTAATCGTTCTTCCATCTGGAGTTCTCAACGTTGCTATACGGTTCACAAGTCTCTTGTTCCGCTTAACGTGGGCGTAGAATCTTTTACGGTTTGAGTTTACTTTGGATGCCAGACGTTGCTCATATCGAAATCTTGAAATTCTCAGCATGTACTCTGCCCTGTTTCGCTGTTCACGGTACACTTCATATGATGCATGAGTCCCAAGCCTCAAGTATTCGGCCCATGCAATGCCTCTCAGTCGCCATTCTCTTTTGATTCCGCTAGTTATCCAGGGCTGAAGGCGCCTTCGAGGAACAGTGAATGGAACAGCCAAATCAGTCGCCCAGAGAATAGCCTGTTTGGTGGCTAACCATTTTTCTTCAACTGAGGGGAGATTGGCTATGGCATTCCAGTCGATTGTCGAGGCTGCATCAAGAAGAGTGGTATGATTCAGTGCAGCATAATTGCGTATCGGCAACTGATCTGGTGATTGAGTAACAGGTTCCGTGTGTAGGATGAAATCGATGACAGCGTGATCGCTGCGCGACAAGGGTGGCTGGAATTTTACATCTGACACCGTCATATCGTATTTTGAGAACACCAAATCGAGCGTCGACGCCTGTTGACCACGAAAGCGGGTGTTTGATGCAACATGCTGGACGAGAAACTGCTCTTCAGCTGTTTGGAGAAGTTGGCAGTCAAAGTTCGAAGCGGGGTTGCATACATGGTCGCTCCATTCAATAGAGGGTGCGTTGAAATCACCAACAACCAGACAATCAACAGAGGGACTCGAAAAGTCTTCGATAGCCTTGCATAATCTCTGGTTATCGTCCTCGTTTGCTTGTGGGCTACGGTAAAGGGCGAGAATAGGAAAGGAAGATCTGCGAGTCTCTATTTGACACAGAACTGCCTTGAAAAATTTTGTAGGGAGCGCATGAGGAGGCAATTCTAGCTGAAGGGGTTTCAAATGATCTCTGATGTAGACGATAACTCCACCGCCTCGGGCACCTTCGCGGTCGCAGCGAAATGATACAAAACCGGGGATGTCCACCTCGGAGTCCTCGACACAACTCTCGAGCCAGGTTTCAGTTATGACAATGACGTCTGGATTGGATTCTTGAATTCGCAATTGCAACTCGGAAAATTTGCGAAGAAGAGAGCAAGCATTGGTATATAATACTTTTAGGGCAGACTCATGGGTGGGCAGCTCATTTGATTGGCAGATTTTGGGGTGCTGGTGAGCTAGGACTCCACCCGTGTTGGGGATTGGGAGGGGGCTCTGACTATGAGAGGATTGAGCCAAAGGAACCGCTTCATAAGGCGACCGTCCTTGATGAAGAGACCCTTCTCTCCCTTCGCTTGGCGTTCGGTTAACTCGCGTTTTACAGTCCTCCGTTTTATTCTCTCCTCGGGGGAATATTCCTCTCGAAAACCCCACGTTTGGTTGACAGTGCGGATTTTGTCTCCGTTTTTCAGGAATAAGTCAGTTTGTTCACGATCGGCGAAGATGATCTTGATAGGTCTTGGTCGCTGGGACGATGGGTTGTTGTTGAGCGTACCGATTCGCATAACCTTGCGGATGTGCGCAACTTGATCGTCTGACTCGAATGTAGCACCGATGCACTGAGAAACTGCGTTTTTGACGTGCTCTAAACGCTCTTTGTAGTCGGCCGAGGCCGATTCTTCAACCCCATAGATAACGACTGCACAATTCTCAGGCACTGGGATCTCTAGAGGGACTTTGGTTTGGTTAATATTGTGCTTATGATGACGCCCGTTTGTGGAGGTTTGCCAGGCAGCTAGGTCATTTACATTGGACCTGGCACTTTCGAGGGAAACCGTGGAGGGGTTGACACTAGCGGCCTTGATCTCGTGAGCTGGTTGAGTGGCAGAGGTTTGGTTGGCGGGCAATGTCTTTGGCTTAGAGTTCTGTTGGCTTTGCTTGGCTGCTCTCTTCGATTTCGGTGCAGCTTTAACTTTCGTGGCTTTTTTTTTCGTAGCTTTTTCGTTTGCAATTGCGTCTCCCTTTTCTTGACTTGAGGATTCAGTGACACAGGGAGGAGCTTCACAAGGAAAGAGTTCGGGTAACAGTTCTGCATGCCGAGAAGGTGGTGCTAACTGCGCTTCAACTCTCAATTTCCACCGCATTAAGCATTGCAAGTCTTGGCTGAGAGAAGTGATAAGCGAATCGCTTTCTTGTTTGGATGCGAGTAAGCAACTGAGTTGTTCTTTGAGGCGGCAGTTTTCGGAAATAAGTTCGTTCAGTAGACCCCTCAGGACATCTAATTCGCTTGCATCATCATCTTCGGTGTTGGAAGAAACACAGCGCACAGATGTAGATCTTGTAGATGCAGGCATAGTGAACTGGAATCAGAATTTGATGAGATGATGCAGAAGTGATGACTGAATAGATCTGTGTGTATATACATTATTTATTTAAAAGCTATACATTACATATTCCAGAGACGTACAATGGTTTCATTGACATTTGTAGATATTTACTGTTAAGAAAAGGCTTTTATAACCCATTTATAATCATCAGCGACTCACGAAATGAAGATAGATAAAAACAAGTGAAGCCTGTTATCAACACTTTAACCGTCCGGTGATTTCTCTTAAGTGTCCCTTTTTAGGGAAATTACCGAGTTTACTGTCTATATGTATATAGATCTTAATTCTACCTTAGTATTATTTAAATATAACGCAATTGCTGATTACGGAGGCGCTATGCTCATCTGTTTTTATAGCATTTTCGTATTTATGGGTGAGGGTCTGTAGTGTAATTTATTTATAGACCGGGAGTAGGTTGAATACTGGTGTCGCTAACTGTTATTAATTTACAAAGTGCGCATGCATATATGTTATTAAAGGATTTATGTGTTATTTTTTATATTTTTATCTAGGGGGGGGGGGCTTATATTTGAGTAAAAAGTATTATTATATTGCAGTTTATCAGTTAACGGAGGGTTTAATTTCTAATGAATGACGGTATCCTTATGCATGCCTAAGGATATTAAATCTAGCAGATGAGCCACTATAAGCCTGCTATATTCATGATATGTATTGGGGTACCTGTATGAGATAATATGGACCCATTAATTAATTCTGTTTACTGTTACCTAATTACGTTTAATTGATAAGTATCCTACAGAGAAGTTGTAAGTATAACTTATTTTGACCGTTTGAGACGTTTATTAGATGGTGAAAAGTGTTCACATATTAATTAGAGGAATAGTTTACCTACGTTAAATTCAACATTAAGGAGATAGGGGTAAACATTATACTGTTTCTTTTCCCATTGTGTCTGTGTTGGTTAGTAACTTGTTTTTTTGTGTACGTAATTGGTTATCTATAGCTGTTTTAACAGAGGGTCTAGCTGTAATATAAGGCGGCTTGTTAGAAAATCTCGTGGCTGGATGAAAGGTGATAGATTTTTCTGCTTATATTGGGTATAAGGTTTTTGAAGAAAAGCGGGCAGAATTGGGTGTCAACATATTTTAGCTCTTCAGGGGTTTATCATATAGTTTGAGGAATTTGTTAGTTAGGTCCAGGCGGCGTTTAAGAAGTCCACACTAGTGAGATTCGTATTGATAGTTACCTTGCATCCTAGCTCTTTAAGCAACGCTGCCAGTTGCTGATTAAATTTGTTGAGATCTTGGCTGTTGTTTTTTCCGGTAGAGATATAGCCCGTCGTCACGCTAAAAACGAAACTCTTGGTTAGGAAACTAGGTTTGGAGATAGTATAAGATTAATAGCCCGATCATATCGCACACATCCGCACTCCGTACGCTCCCATCGTCACATCAAAGGGGTCTTCAGAGTTTGATGTTTAACCCATGTTCTATTATCAAAGAAGAGTAGATAGTTCGTTGCATGGTGCATGGTTCTATTTCTAGATCGCTGATTTCTATGTATCAGTTGTCTTTGATGGGAAGGTGATAAAATATTGAGTGTTTTTAATATATATATATGTATATATATATGTATATATATATACATATATATATATATATATATATATATATATATACATATATATAATTTCATGATCAATATTATAGCCTTACGTAAACCATCAAACGTTTCAATTCGTATTACCGCATCATGTCAAAGACAGAGCTAAAATATATTCAAAATCAAAAGTGAAAAAGTAAGAAATTCGTAGTCTTGATTTATTAACACATTTGAACTTGATTAATTAACATTGAGGAGGCTCGGATTGTTATTTGTGGGTTTTTTATAAGTTGATGTCGTGTATTCTGTAGGATTGCTGGAGTCGATTAATACGTCGAGAAAGGGGATTTTATTGTTAATGTTGAATGCAGTTGTGAATGTAAATACCGAGTTAGTTTCGAGTGTTTGTTTGAGTTTTTTTAATATTTTCTTGGGATTCTGTGGCGATGAAGATATCATCTACGTAGCGAGTGTATATATGAGGTTTAGATAATAGATGATATCTTCATCGGCCGATATACGGAAAATATTAATATCTAACACGAAAATAATACACAAAAATAACTGCACAAACAGACTTAAAATACTAGAAGCAATATTCATTAAAACTAAACAGCCTAACATTAACAAAATAGCTTTCAACACAGGTACCAACATATTAAAAGTATTCCATAATTAAATGGAAATTAAGTAAAAACAAAATAGATAAATAAATAAATTGATAAATAAATAAATAAATAACAGTAATAATAGTAATAGGAATAAATAATAATACATAAATAAATAATAGCAAAAATAAGAACTAACAAAATAAATAAGTAAACAATAAAACCAAACACACAAACGATAGAATAAAATGAACTCAACCACACACCCTCTTCTCTCTTTCATTCGGCCGTAGCGATAACTATAAAACACTAACTCCAGTCTTCTTATTTAAATTTTTAAAAACAAACAAAACCCTAATCCTGAAGACGACTACGAAAGTCGAAAGCGCTCGAGAAAATGGCCGAATTAAAAACTATCGGCGAAGTACTATACGGATTGCCACCTGAAACCAGAAAGATTGCTCGACGGTTTCAGAACCTCACGAGGAAAATATACAAACGCGAAAGTTCCGTGATGTTCAACAACGCTTGCTTATATATATATATATATATATATATATATATATATATATATATATATATATATATATATATATATATATATATAAGTGGGTTTTATTGGAATGGGAGGTGGAATACGTTTGTCTCAGTGTTTCTTTATTACTCTCAATCTCAATTTGATTCAGTTGATGAGCCAATTTGTAATATAACACTAGGAGTTCCGTAGGAATTTGCTCAGCTTAATTGTGAGCTATCTCACTTCATTAACAGGAAAACATGTAATTTTTTCAATCTCGCTCTTAACTAATGGCACCACTAAAACACCAAGCATTGGTCGTATGCATTAATATATACTATTAGAAAGTTTCAAGTCCGATTATAGTTCGGTGTGATAATTCAATATCATTTAACAATTTTCCTTCAACGAACAAGATTGGCAAGTGATGGCATCGCATCAAATGTTGATCTAATCAAACAAAATGTCCTTGCCTGTTCCCAGCCCTATATTTCTTTTCTATCAAATTAATCGCTAAACAACACACTCCTTCCATCGTAAGCAATGTCATCATTGGTCAAATTTAACAAGATGTAAATATCTCTTGAACTTATTCACAACAGAATCATTCTTTCCCATTACATTACACTTGAAAATGATTTAAAGTTTCCAAATACCATTTTGCCTGACACCAACAATATCTGCTTGTTTCAACGTTACCATTGCATGATCGAATGCCGTTTGTGCTCTCTATTTCGTCCCAGTTCTTACTTCAGGTGGCTTATCTTTGATACTTTCGTCACTGCAAAAGCGAAGCATCATAACCGTAGGCACTTTAGTAGCCTTTGATGTTTCTACAATAGACGCAATAGGCAGTGGTAGTTGATTATATCTTCAAAATATTGCAGTATTATTGAGCGACTTTGGCAATCCCAGCGATTTTAAAAATATATATTTGTTACATCGCTGGTCTATTGTTTAAACTCGGGGCAATGGTAACTAATACATCTGTAAAGGCCCCATTAACCTTGAGTACAACGCATATTGTAAAGACCAACATTTGAATTGGTGCTGTATTCCACCCCCTTACTTCTGTCATTTAATGTACCTTTGTACTATCTTCCTAGACCCTTTACTGGCTCTTCTCTGACAGTTGGTATCATATAACCTCCTATTTCACATATTGCCTTTCACATATGTAACACTTCTTTATTACTTCGCTTTGAATTTAATTTTTGACCACAGAATCAATTCATCCAATCGAATTCCTCCATTCCTTTCAACACTTTACAATTTAAGTGTCACACCATCTATAAATATCTTAATAGGAACGTCAATATAACGCAAAAGTATCCCAATTGTAAAATAAAAATGCAGCATTTTTATGGTTTTATGTCAGCTTGGGTCTACTCTACACCATATTAAAAGTTTGACAAGATTTAAGTAGGGGAAAGTTTCAAATTTCGAATTTGAATATGTTCGACTTACAATTCATTTTCCAGTATGCTGTAAAACACTAATTCAGTCAGTTTTCATGATACACAAATAAATCTTGCATTTGTTCACATTTGTAGGGTCAAACTTTCACATGACATGGTTGCCATGATGTTGAATAAATCCTTATACCATATCTGGGGTTACCGCTACCCACTCAGTGTGGGCCAAAAATGTGCAGCTATTTCGGCATGGATCCCAGGTTATATGTTGTACATTTGCTACTAACACATGGCCTCTTGGAGATAAGAGGAGGATGTTCTGCTTTTCTGGAGTACCCTGTAGTGTTGCACTCAATCTGATTCACATACAGGCATATACGAATACACTGTATGCATATATTCTCAGGGTAAAACATAGAATTCAGCAAACGCAGAACCCTATCCTTTATATGAACGAGCTTTGGACGGTGGAGAAGCTGAATGCATCAATTGTTCAAGCATCGAAAGAGGTGTGAAAGTCCGAGTTAAAGCAATAACTTTGTTGATCCACACCTGACACGTCTTTGCCTGCCATATGCAGAAGCAAAGACGGCCAAAGCAAAGGTAACATATCTTGTGATGTTCACTAGAGTTCAGGTAGCTGATAAGCTCTGACACAACCACCTTTCCATCACCCTTTTGTACGGCGAGGAAGTAGTAATGCTGTTTCTATTTAACTCATCTTCTTTATTTTCTGTAATATTTTTTATTTGATATTTTATTTTTATTTTTTCTTCTTATCCCCTGATGTTATTTTTCCTTCACATATTCTATTATGTTTATCTTATATTTTATTTTATTTCATATTTACTCTTTATTTTTGTTCTTATTTTTATTTTTTTCATTTTTTCTTAATAATCTTTATAATGTTTATAAGGGTTTTTTTTTTTTTTACATCATCATCATCATCATCATCATCATCATCATCATCATCATCATCATCATCATCATCATCATCATCATCATCATCATCGTCGTCATCATCATCATCGTCATCATCGTCGTCGTCGTCGTCGTCGTCGTCGTCATCATCATCATCATCATCATCATCATCATCATCATCATCATCATCATCATCATCATCAGTTGTATCTTTATATCCCTAGTTTATATCTGTAACTTATTCTTTTTTCCAATATTGGTCTATGTACGCCTACCCTCCAATGGATGTTCCTCTAAGACGAGCTTGTTATTTTTTCCGTGAATTTCTGTAAGATGTGATGCTAAAGGCGCTGATGAAGTGACGTTTTGGAGTAGCTTTTGTTGGTTTAAAAAAAAAAAAAGAATGAAATAAAGTATTTCCAGAATGTTTTGGAAACGACCGTACGCCATAATAGACTTGTTGTTCTAATTCACTAAATCTCCTTATATATATGTATATATATATGTATATATATATATATATATATATATATATATTGGCCTGCCTCTTTTTAGAATTCTTAGAATCCGGTCCTTTCAAATATAGACTACCTCCTAACATCGAATACTTTAGATACATAGATGATATTTTAATTTTCCTCCCCACAGACACACAAATCATTCATGTTAAGGATAAACTCAACACAGTAGAACCCTCCATAAAATTCACCCATGAGACTGAAATAAACGGCTCTATTCCCTTCCTTGATACTCTTATAATTAAGTCCAACAATAAACTAGAATTTAAGGTACACCGCAAAAACACTCACAAAAATGACTACATACATTTCTACTCCCACCATCATAGCAAGATCAAAACAGGTATAATTATAGGCTTCTTCCTACGCGCCCTTAGAATATGTAGCCCCCCACACATAGATGAAGAAATAAAATACATTTTTAATTCCCTAAAAACATTGCAATACCCCACACATTTCATATTAAATGCCAAGAAAAAAGCCTTCCAAATATTCTCCAGAAACACCACACAAAAAAAGCAAACCCCTAACACCTCTCTCATAGACAGACCCCTTCTCCTACCCACGCATTCCAATAACACATCCATATGCAACACGCTCAACAAACTAGGCATTCCAATAGTACAAACCACTTCTCAATCCATAAAACAAACTTTAAACACATCCAGACATTTCCAAAAAACACCCACATCCCATGCCGGCTTATACACTGTCCCCTGCAATGATTGCCATCAATTCTACGTGGGAGAAACACAACGTGAATTAAAGAAACGATTAAATGAACATAAAAGGGACATAAAAAACAACAACCCTCTTAGTGCACTTTTCTCCCATGCTCTAGAATATGGTCATGCATTCAAATTTGAACAAGCCAAAATCACTAAACACATCCACAACAAATCTCGGCGAAGATTATTGGAAACTGCCCTCATCACATCCTCCACTACTATCAAGCAGCGAAATGGTTTCTTTAACCTATCACCCTTAATAAGCAAGATCATCCTCACAGAACAAAGTCTTTTGCCTGATCATGGCTAACTTTTATTTTCATCTCTAACCTTATGACACTCTTCCATTCACCCACACCCTTCCCTCTTCTCCCTGAATCTTCTCTTATTTTTTCCTCACTTTTTTCCCTCACATTTTTAATACTACAGTCCAAATAAACTTTCTCATGTTCCAAATATTTCAAATATTCCTCACCCACCCTTTCAATCACCCCCCTCCCCCACCCACTCCAATCCCTCACTCATTGCTATCATTTTCCAAATATTTCAAATATTTCACACCCTATCACGACAAATCCTCCCTCTTCCCCCTCTCATCTGTTTTCTCCCATACCTCTTCTTAAATTCCCTCATCTTCTCCAAACGCTTTCTAAGACCATAACTTTCGCCCATCCACCAAAATCACAGCCCCCCCTCCCTCTCTACCCATCCCCATTTTCCCTGCACACACCCCCCACACACAAACATTCCAACTCACTCTTCCCCTTTCAATCTCAACCACAGCCATCTGGTCAAACACCCCCTCCCCCTCTTCCTCCAATCTCTCTCTGCCATCCATTTTACCCCTGCTCATCCCCCACCTCTTTCTCTCATCGCCAGCTACAGTAGTCCTTGCTCCCTCCACCCTTCCCCTCTTTCTCCCACTCATTTTCATTCTCTAACAAGTACGGACGTCCAGCAAAACGCTGCCATTATTTTTCATTTTATTTTATTTTTCTTCCCAACATGTCTACCCTACATGTATCTGTGCTTGCATGATATCTTTTCCCTATATCATCATCCTGATGAAGTCTTATAAATAAAGACGAAACGTTGATGTACACATAAAAAACATCCAGTTTTTGGTTTTCCTTTTTCATTTTACCATCACGTCGGATTACCTTCATCCTTCTCTTCCCATATATATATATGTATATATATATGTATATATATATATATATGTATATATATATATATATATATATATATATATATATATATATATATATATATATATATATATGTATATATATATATGTATATATATGTGTATATATATACATGTATCTATCTATCTATCTATCTATCTCTCTCTCTCTCTCTATATATATATATATATTGTGACGCCTCTATTACCATTTTCTCTGTACTCACTATACAGCATATCGTCCCACCCATTCCTCCACCCACTGTACCAATGTACTCCCCTCAAACCACTTTGAGCAATTTAATATGATTAAACAATTAAACTGAATCTTTTCTTTTCCTGTTTTCTGATGTTACCTTTTATGATTCGTTAACTGTGTGGGATTCCCGCGAGTGCAGCTAGTTCATGTCTAATTACAAAGCAAGTTCTGTTTCGTTAGGCAAGCTTTGATTTGAAACGCTGTATTGTTTCCCCTCTTTTACTTGAAATGCGTATATTGATATCCATTGAGCTCTGATTAGATTGTTTGAATCAGAGAAAGGTAGGTGTTCAAAAACAGATACATTTGAAAAATAAAAAGACTAAGTAAAAAAATAGCCTCGTCATGTTGGCTATATATATATATATATATATATATATATATATATATATATATATATATATATATATCTTATCTTTCTAACTAGGTATTAAATTATATTACTGTCTGTGATAATATTTCATTTTGATTTTGAGTGCTTTTTTCCTTTTTACTGTTAACACACACAGAGGGATATATATATATATATATATATATATATATATATATATATATATATATATATATATATACATGCAGAGAGAGAGAGAGAGAGAGAGTGAGAGAGAGAGTGAGAGAGAGACGGTGAGAGATATATATAGAGAGAAAAAAGTAAGCGATGAGCGTGAGCAAGAGTGAAACGATGTCGTCTAGCATAAGAGTCGGAGTGTTCTAACAATATATTGAGAAAGACTGAAAGTGATAGATGTAAAATTAGTAAGAGATGTGTGACTTAATGAGATATTTACAAATTACAGCTAATTAGAACAATTAAAATGGAAGTTTTTAAAATATAAATCAATCTAAAAAAAGCATGTATTTTATGTGATTCAAATATGTAGCAAAACATTAGGAAACAAACGTTGATTGATTCGGCTTTAGTATAATAATGGTTAATTTGTAAGGTATTGACCGTATACGACACATACATCCAACGGTTGTAACAATATATTACTTAATTAAAAAAGAATTCGAAGTATGCATTTAAATTAATCAAATTTTGAATATGTGTTTTCTTTTCACAAGTTAGTACAGATAAGAGATAGACAGCCAGTAGTGTAACAACTGAGAAAAACTAGTTAACTATTTATACAATGATGGCCACGGAGAAAATGGAGTAAATTGAAAGTCAAAATTAAATTTAAAAAAAACAAGGTAAATACAAGTAAAATTGGTAACATGATTAGAATTAGTAAAAAATGCAAAATATATTTAAGATAGTTAAAAGAACAGAAACTCAGCTGAACACTTTGGTGAGTCTTTATCATTTTAACACCCATGTGTTTGCCCTTAATTGAAGGCCGGCTACTTTGCAAATGACCCTTTCAAGAAAATGATACCGTGTGCATCTAAGAGGAAGGTGAAGGGAGGTGGGAGGTGGGGTATATCAAGGGTGGTTGGAACTTTTTTTATCTATCATGTTTTGCTATCCATGTTTCAATTTTTTTAACATTTACCTACAAGAACATCGGATTTTCAAATGAACATTTATTTATTATCAACCGCTTAAATAATTTTAAAAAATATGCATACAAATAGCTTTAACTCTAACCCACCGTTTTGCTTATGACATCCGCCCTGTATGTTTTCACTTATTAGAGATATCATTAATATATTATCAAATATATAGTTTCTTTTTCTTTTCTCATTATGGGTTGGGAATTTATAAAGATATACGAAATGACAAAACGCCTGTCAGAGTCACGTTGCAACGTTTAAAAATTGGTCTGAAATGTTTTTTGCTTTGTTCATTTTTATTCATGGGTTGATTTTTTTGGCTACGTAAATTAAAAAATCAATTTAATAATAAATGTCTACGAACACTTCTGTTGTAACATGTTATTGTTGAAAAATTACGGAAAGCAAGTTTTTTACAGATCTTTGTAATTTACGGTTTTACTTATTTAATATATTGTTACATATATACATTTTTAAATCCAGGTTTAAACAGTTTCTCCCCACTTATATGTATCCTACAAACATTAAAATGAAGATATAATAATAAGTCTTTTATCTAGAATACTTATTTAGCTCAATAATTATTATATACTTTTTATTCTTGTAAATGTAAACAGATTAAGGTTACAGTTTCAGGAGTTTAAAAGAAATGTTATTTCATGCAGGCTTGTTTAATTTATATCTAATGACTATCGTAACATTCAATGTCAATCTGATATATTTGAATTTTTAAAAAGTGGACTGCCCTTATATCATGCTCTCTAAACCACTAAAAAAACTAAAATTAAAGGAATATTTATTCATTGATGATTAATAACTATTGTTAAAATTTCATAAATATCGGAGCTATCTTAATTAAAACGAGGAGCTTCTACCTATTATGTTGCCGTTGCATGAAAAAAATTAACGAAATATAGCCCACATTTACCCACCTTACACGAGGCTAATGTGTACAACAATTAATAATGATTTGTTAATTACTTTAGGAGGTCATCGTATACATACACATGTATAAATATATAAACATACCTATCGTTGTTAGATAGAGTTGAAAATTACATGAACTGTGGGATAATTATAAGGTATTAGGAAAACTTTAAACTAGAATAAACACATACCCACACCAAAATTCCTATTCAATGTTAATTATTTGAGTGTACGATAGTAACAATTTGTGTATTCAGAAAGTTCGACCATGTCTTCACCTAGTATACGATGATACGAACTGGGAAACATGATCTTCCACAGTCGCTCTTCGTCTGATATTTTCTTCAACTAATGCTTTCACCTTCTGTTTAGATAAAAATAATATTCTGATTATAAACAGAGAAACACAAATTCTCCATTATAATTAAAAAAACATAAAAATATAGCAGGTATTTATTTTAATGCTGTACATATAGATATGCTTTAAAACATCGAAAAACTTGGGGAACACTGTTGCACAATGTTGCCGAGGTAAATTTCTTATAACATGTACCATGTAGTCAAACGCTGATTCAAAATTAGAAGTTGCTAAAACCCTCTGCTTACTTTTTTTCTGTGTAAAATACATTTTGCGTGATACGATATGTTCAGATACTTTCGAAGTGTGGCAACATAATTTAACAGAAAATAGTCTATAAATTACCATTACTTTATAGTAATATGTACAACAAGTGAAAAGCATAAATTGCATCTATGAAGTCTTATAATATGTGTATATATTTATATATATATATGTATATATTTATATATACATATATATATATATGTATATGTATATGTAAATAAATAATTATATATATATATATATATGTGTATGTGTGTGTGTGTGTGTGTGTGATAATATAAATATTCACATTTATTTCATCTAGATCAGATTGATTCTTGTCGGAATCCAAGGCAAAATGAAGCTAGCTTTTCAAATGTTTAAATATATCTTTCAAAATAATTTATTGGTGTAAAACTGCAGATTCATACCACCAGCGGCTAACAATTGTCAATTGACATGGCATTGCGATGAGTGTGGGCGCATATGAATGTCTCACCATCAATTCGTAACGTTCATTTCTTGTGGTTTGTGAAAGCACTTAAGGCCAAAGTGCAGTTAACGTAACACACGATATGCCTTTCTACTTCTATTAGTGTGCTTCATATGGTTCTTGCCTAAATTGCCAGCCTTTATTGAAAACGATTTATGAAGCGAGGTATACAATATAAGTCATAATATTTTACAACATCTTTCCTCGTTACTATGGTTATGTGTATTCTTGTGAATGTCAAAATATGCCATGAATACAGAAATATATGAAAATAAAAAGATAACACATTACCTTCAGAGTTAACGGTCAATAGCTTGGCTTGACGTATATATATATATATATATATATATATATATATATATATATATATATATATATGATGGACTATCCCGTCGATTTCGACGTATGAGTGCCCCACACGGGGCTGCCCGCGCTTGAATTTGTAATTGCAAGGGTTGCACAATCATTAACAACCGCTCCCCTGAGTCGGCATTGCTTGATTCCAATGGCAAGTAGTAATACAAGACGACTAGAAACAATGCCAAGATAAGCAGCTGATATTCCCAAATGGTCACCCATATATATATATATATATATATATATATATATATATATATAGAGAGAGAGAGAGAGAGAGAGGCTAACAAGCCTTCAAAAACCATGTATTAGATGCGAGTAATTAAATCAAAAGAAAAATAAAAATATTTCGAAACATTTAATAAAATATTTCGAAATACCTTCCGTTTTTGTTTTTTTTTCTTCATCTTGATTTTTTTTTTGGCTAATATTTCGCTAATATTTCGCTAATATGAAAATATATTTGAAAAATTAAAAATATTATCACAAAATAAAACAAAAACGCCGCTATAGTACTGCATTGCAAATAAAAGAGCTATAGTAATAGTGAGATTATACAATTCGATAGAAAATTATATTCTGTTTATCTCTTTGTATAATTTCACTATATTATACTTGGAATATCGATGACATTACTTTATGGGATTATGTTTTATATGTGTAAATGAGCGTCTTTGTCTAGGGGTTGCTTTTGTAATAGAACTGATTTCTTTTGTGGTTCATTTTGGCCCAAACGTAGTCTTTGACTTGTGCTGGTAATTATTTACATGGAGTTGGTCTGTTGTATACTGTTACTTGAAATTGGAATGGCCTACATTCGCAGTATGGCGACTGCGTCTCTATGTTGGCTATCAAATATTATCGTGCTGATCATGACGCAAAGATTTCTCTGCTGAGCCCCATGGTTTTGTTTTGTTTTCATTGTTTTTTTGTGTATGAGTCTTCACGAGACCAGGCTTATTACACCTGTGACCTTATTTTACCTGTGATTATCAACACACATATGTAGAAATAACAGTGCTTTTCACTAACATTGTACGCGGTAAATATTTATGATAAAGAATGTTTATCAGTATTTACTTGAATGGCCTATTACTTCGAAAACCAAATGCTTCCGGGTAAATTTAGATAGTGGACATGGTCCCGAAGGTATGCTGTCGATTTTCCAAACATCCTCTATACATATAAATGTGTGTGTGTTTGTTTGTATGTGTTTATGTTGGTTGAAAAGTTTAATTCTAAACAGAGTTTCCGCGCGTAGAATTACAATCAGATTAACATTTGATTCAACGAGTTTTACCTACAACACATATCAATCAAATTGAATGCAAATCATTCGGTATGTTAATCAATTAATTTGAAACCTGTCGAAATTCTCTTTCCAGATTAAAGCTTGAGTGAGTGTACTCGTCGCGTAGAGTACCCGAGAGGCGTAGCTGGAAAGACGCTACATTAGTCGACAGCACAAAGGCCTAATCAACGGCATCGTTGCACACATCTCTGTCGGCGTCAATTTGTAAAGGCAGCCCACAATACTGCCAGGAAACTATTTGAACAGAAAAGAACGCAGTGCTGCAAGTAATTAATCGACAGAGACGTCTTCCGATTTCTAGAGGAAAAGAAAAAAATAAAAAAAAAATAAGAAGAAAAACTAGACGAAAACGAAGTAAAATATAGAGAAAAATGAGAATTATAATAAAGTAAAAAGGCGGTGATAATAAAAAGAATGAAAGAAAAGAAAAGAAGTAAAAGAAAAGTTAAGAAAGAAGAGCAATAAAGAAAAAAAAACGAAGAGGCAACATAGGTAAAATGATGTAGGGAAATATATAAAAGAAGATAAAATAGTCGAAAGACGTAAAATACAAAAGAAGATTAAGAAAATAAAGAACAAAATTATATAAACAAAAAAGAGGGAAATGGAGAAGACGAAGGAGGAGAAGAAGAAGTAGAAGTAGAAGAAGAAGAAGAAGAAGACAAAAAACAAAGAAAAAAGGAGAAAGATACAAAAGAGAAAGAAAAAGAAATAAAAAGAAGTAAACATGAAGAAGAAAAAAAGAAGAAGAAAAAGATTGAAAAAGAAAAATAAGAAAAAAGATGAAAAAGGAAGATGAAAAAGTACAAATGCAGAAAAAGAACAAAAGAAAAACAAGAAAAAGAAAATAAAGAAGAAGCAAAAAGAGAAAAAAGAAAAAAAGAAAAAGGACAAAGGTAGAAGACGGAAACGAATATGACGAAGAAAAAATAAAAAAAAACAAAAAAGAAAGAGGGAAGAAGAATGCATGGAAGATAGAAAAGTAAAACAAAACAATAGAAAATCAAGAGATATGAAGAATAGGATAAAAGGGGAGAACAATAAAAGGTAGACGAAGAGGCAAATAAGTGCGAAGAATACAACATGCAGAGAAGATTCAATTTTCGAACAACACATTTAAGTATAACAAAAATGAAGAAAAAGAAAAAAGGGATACTTATAGAAGGTGCACAGTCTAATTACTACAATGTGTATTCATAGAAATAGAAAAATGTGCACGTTTGTGACGAGAAAGTAATACTCAAAATAGCTTAAAGCATAGAACTATTTAATCGAGAAGTCATGAGATCACTTACAAACTCTATAGAAAAGTCACAGATGGAATAAGTCTGCCACATTCGTGGAGGTGCCGTTCAGAGCACTGTTTCTCTGCTTGACAAAGTACAACATCGACTTAACAATCTAGTGAGGGGTAAGCTCACCTCTGTCTTCTACAGTCCTCTTCTCACAGAAGAGACCTGGCTAGTATGTCTCTACTCAATCGTTATTTCCATGGAAGATCCTCAAATGAGCTTTAATCTCTAGGTCCTCCTTATAAGACATTCATAGAAAGATCACTTGCTACAATAATTTGAAATATTTTTTCACTTCCTCGATATGATAAACCTCAAACGGTATGTCCATGAAAAGAGTTCATTTCTACGATCTTTAAATATGTGGTACACATTTACACTGGACTGCTTCACATCAGACTATAACATGGTTAGATTCAAATTCAATGTCTACAGCAACTCATTATAAACCATCTTTCTAAGTAATCAAATTTAGTTAATTTCATTCATTAGCTTCAATCCTCTCATAATAGTTTTCATAATTTTAACTGACAATCCATTTTTAAACTTTCCTCACTTAGTGGTTTTTGACTCAAATATATGTTTACTCATTATTATATAAAACGCAACAACAAATAGATAAGTAGTCTATCAAACACGCAGGGCAAAAGAGGTGAATAAAGATTTAACCATAAAAAAAGAAAACAGCTTGCAACAAAATTAAACAGCAGAAAGTCAATAAAAAGAATAAAAACTTGCGAATTACTGTTGGAAATATGCCGTAAATACTTCATGAACTGGATAAAGAAGGAAATAATTAATCAAGAGCAAATAAACCAATGTCTATACGTATGGTATTAAAACATCTTTTTGGGCGACTTTACGTAAAGAGTAAATAAAAAGGTAAAAGGACATTGTAATCTATGCAATTGAAGGAATACTTAGTTTAGTGTTAACTCTTATTCTTTGATGAAATGCGTACGATATCACAGGGATAAGCTGATTAATCGCCGCTAAAGACACGAGAAAGACAAAAACTAGAAGAAATTGAAGGCTTTTTGTAGAAGAGACCGTTACTAATAGAAAAAATAACATTTAAAGAAAAAATAGCCCCGCCAGTCATGTGCAATGTCAGTACAGTCTTTTAACCTAATTTGGTGAGTTATACATAGAAATGTGTGGTGTTATGGTTAGTGTGTAGATTTGGTTTAACGTTAAGTTAGGGTTTGAGTTAAGCTGTACAAAGTCAAGAATAATAAACACTGCGGAATGGTAGACATTTATCTTGGTGATATTCTCTAGGGGCAGAAATATAAGGGACACGATATTTATTATGCAAATCCGTAATGGCATGACTAAATTCCACCCTATTGAGTAAGTAATACTACTATTATTTTCTTATAAAATGCAGTTTGTCTGCATTTTATGGGGGTGTGGTAGTATTTGTGGGCTGGTCTTTTCACAAACATCTGAAATTGGATCAGAGAAAACAGTGGAATTAATGAAAATAGCTAATATTGTAAAATACTATTAGAGCTCGGAAACCATATCACATGATTAGAAGACATGGTACAACCACATGAAGTGTTTGATATATTCATTCTATGTATAGGTGTTATTTGTTTATAACAATAATACATTAAGCAATACAAAATCAGAACCAGCTAATTCAGTGTGAAGCAAAATCCGGTTTATCCGGCCTCTGACATCAACTATCACTTTAATCATTTTAAACGGCTTTCAGTTGAGAACGTTAATAGTGTATGAAATAAATTAATTGCTCTATATATTCTTGTAATCTTTTTATTTAGATTGACAGAAAGGAATATTTCAAGTGCAACCATCTCATTATTTGTGTTCATATGCATACTCCAGAGAGGGTCGCTACATGCTTGAGAGCACTCTACAAAAACGGAATGGAACTAACATCCGGGATTATCACAGAAAGTAGACACGGAGAATTTGTGAGAATATGGAAGGACTGAGGAGGAATAGCACCACATACACCGCGACTATAATGGGTCGCAGTGTTCTGGATTATCTGATGTGGTGTGCTGTCACACAGTATACAGTTTAACCCACCGTAGTTATTAACAGACAAATAACAAATAACGACTGTTGTGGTTACTCGAAATCACTAATAATAATAATAATAATAATAATAATAATAATAATAATAATAATAATAATAATAATAATAATAATAATAATAATAATAATAAGAAGAAGAAGAAGAAGAAGAAGAAGAAGAAGAAAAATGCTACAAACATAACCACAAAATCCTCTGGGATATTTATGTACAAACAGATACACTCATACAAGCAAGGATACTGGATGCCATAATAATCGACAAGAAGGATAAATCTTGCCAAATCATAGACGTTGTCATTCCAGCTGACTACAGAGTGAAGATCAAGCAGACGGAAAAAACGAAGAAAATACACAGAGCTTGCAAGAGATCTGAAAGGGATGTGAAGCATGATGAAAGTCAATATAATCCCAATAATCGTAAAAGCTCTAAGAACAGTCAAAAAAATCTTGGAGAAAAGACTGGGAGAAATTAGCACCAAAGGGATCACTGAGACCAAACAATGGACGGCAATGATGAAAACAGTTGCAATCTTCAGTAAAACTTCGAATGCAGAAATCAAGCCCGCATAAGCTATGAATAGTAACCAATCACATCGAAGTTACAATAGGAAGAAAAAACACAGGAAGAACACCATCTCACGAACCAAGGAACAGAAAGTACAAAGAAAAGAGGGGCCCCCTCAGAAAATAACATAGGCCTCAGCTGACACCACACAAAATAGTCGTAGAAAGTCCAGGAGGATGGAAAGACCGGGGAAAGACAGCAACTGGAAGAGTGCGGAGAGTGCTGGGACTTTGATGAGGCTTATTGATACCAAAATCCCAGGGGAGACAAATCAATGATAGGCGGCTGTTTGCGGTGGTGATCGAAACGAGATGGAGAGTACTGGAAATCTGGGGAGGCTTGTTGTCACTCAGAATCCAGGGACCACCACTGTTTTTTGTCGGTGAGCAATAGCTGACGATGACTTGTGTGATAACTCTTAGTATACAGAAGTAATAATAATAATAATAATAATAATAATAATAATAATAATAATAATGATAATAATAATAATAATAATAATAATAATAATAATAATAATAATAATAATAATAATAATAATAATAATAACTCGTGTTATTTTATATGGTATAGCGATATAAAATTATTAAGCTATTATAAGTATCTCTTTCTCTGTGCTTTCCCCCGTTTGCTTTACAGCCTACTCGACGATCCTGGTCGAATAAATCAATTTTCTTCTCTAAAAACGTGTATGAGTTGGTGTATGAACTGATCATTAATGTAAGAAGAATGCAACCAACGTTTTGGTTGCAACGGACAGATAATCCTCGGTTTGAAAGAAAATGGCGACAAACGCGTGGACACTGTAACGCCGACTGACGAAAAACGAGATATGATTTAAATTTAGTTTGAACTGTTAATTTCTAATGGTATATTATGATTAAATGGTCACGTGAGTATCAGAGAAAAATATACCTTCTTTTAGTATGTAACAATAACCGATGCAATACACACCGGGAAAGAATGTCTTTCCAGTATGAAAAATTACACTTTAATATTTACCAAATTTTCGTTTTGTTATCATTTTGTGCCTCACCATTTTTAACTTGATGACCTTTAGGTAAATAGAAGTTTACATTTGTTAATCTTAGAATTCTAGGTACTCATTAATAATTTAACTTAGATGGAAGCTAAAAGCCTGCTCCATTAGTTTCTGTATCTAATTTCCTACAGGAGAAAGCACTGAATAACTTTTTAGTTTAGTAATGTTGTTTTTTGTAGAAGTAATTTGTTTTCCACAGAAACTCAATCAAATGTTATAATCTCTCTCTAAGAAGAAAATAATGTGCCTATCTGTTTTAGAGTTCGTTAGAATTTTCCTCCGGTGATCCGAGAAATAAGCTGCTGATTCTAAAAGAAGAAACCTATCAAGACATGACAACGAGAATGAATCCTATGATAAGTACTATATATTATACAGCATCAGGAATCAGTTTAAGAATGGAAGCTCGTTGTCTATAAGAATAATAAATTAAACAACAGAAAACAACCATGCGAGAGAAAACAGTACGAATTAAGTGTGGTCCAACATTCAGTTTATCCGGCCTCTAACATAAACTATCTCTTAAAAAAGTACGAAGTACTTTAACTAATTTTTTGCTTAATTTATTCCTACGATCTTTTTACTATACTTGACAGAATATATATTTCGTATGTCACTACCCTGAGTATTATTTGTTCATGTATATAGGTCAAAGAGATTCACCACACCAACAAAATTTCCAAGACAAGAAGTCAAGTTTATATGAATTGTATAATTCAGACAACTGTGATTATCTTGAGTATAGTACTCACAGTGTTTCAACCGCTGGTCAGAATTTCGAACGGAACTTTTTTTATTTAATCAACTCGTTCCATCAGCACTGACTTCGTATTGCCCGCACCGAGATATGTATATGTATATATTACTAAGTACACTTTATTTCTAAGTTATAGGTCGAAGGTTGAATCCCCGGTACGGGCGATACGATGAATTGTGAATTACTAAATACCTCTCTCAGTCATCGCGGACGGAACGAGAGTATGGATGAAATAAAGGGTTCCATTCGAAATTCCGTCCAGATTCCCGAGTTCGACAGAAATATTCCCGAGTTCAAAAAGATACACCTGAAGAAGGCCGGGGGTTACGGCGGCCGAAACGCTGTGAGAAAAACCATTCAATATGAGACAGTACTCTTAATAATCCAAATCCTACAAAGTATCAATCCTCATCTAAAAAATTCAGAAACATAGAAGTCAAGTGTTTTTTTTCTGTGTAATCACATATGAGAATTAGCGGATATATTGAAGTATTTGCTAAACTCATCTTTAGGGCTGGGTGAGTCTACGACTAGCCAAACGGGTAAACTTTAAACTATTACGGTTCTCATTGGTATAGTGCACCAGGAATGTTCTTTTACAGGCTGCGATGTTCTCTCTTCCTAAGCATGTATTTGCCAATCGTCGTCACAGGAACTACAACTACGGGTAAATAATAGAGGGATTTCTAACTCCTAAAGATCCGCCGTGTTCTGTCTATGTACATGCATACTACAAGGCTTAGCTTGTGAATTATGTGGCTTTTTACTGAGCACAGACTTCCATTGCCTATTTATAGGCTATATTAAGCGCATCGCATAGTGCTGGGATTGAATTAAGACTGGGTGGGGATTCCACGAATATGTCATATTTCAAAGGTGATACTCATCTACTTTTGATCATATATATATAATAAATGAATAAATAAAATAAAATAAAATAAATTTATAAATCAAAACTAAACTTAAATCAATCTAAAGTAAAATGGGTAACACAATTAATAGAAATTATGGATAATTTCAGTCACCACCTGATAAAATAAGGTCATCCTTTAATTTGACACAGGTGCGACCAGCCGACACCGAAACAAAAGAAAAGGATTTTTAAAAAGTCAACCAGATTTTTGTTTGAAAAGAATTCTACCATTGGCTAATGAAAACATTAACCCACTGATAGTAATAACAGTGAATATGATTGGTTAGTTAGTAAAAGTAAACATGACTTAGATATTAAAATAATCGCTAACGACAAAAAACGTGCATTTGGCATAATAGTTCTCTGCGCGAATGAAATATGAAGTACTCTGTGTAGTTTAGTTGGCATATATATATATATTTTATACTACTCGCCATCTTGTATTTGTAGTAAATAATTGCTTGTTTGGTGTATTCGTACACATTTTCAAGTTGATAACAAAAACTCACATATGTGTAAGGACCTACTCTTTTAAAATGTAAAACAAATAATTACTTATGTTATTTACTTCTTTTAAAAATGTAGATTGCAAAAAAGGCGAGATTTCATTTGTAAGGACGTAATATTTATTTAGAAAATGAATGTAGCTTTATTTCTCAATTTTCATATTATTTATTTTCTGTCTAATTCCTCTATTTCTCTCTTTCATTCTCTTTCTTTCTCTCTCTCTCTCTCTCTCTCTCTATATATATATATATATATATATATATATATATATATACTAATAGTTGAATATGTAATACATTCAAAACATCATTTATATATTTAAGGTTATTTAAACAAAGTTTCCTAAAATCAATGACACACGCATGCTCTTTTGCTATACATATGTTTCTGAGATATGTTACTTTATTTAAGTTTTAACATTACAGTTTTGTAACCATTCTATAAGGATATCTGTCTCTTTTCTCTCTCTCTTTCTCCCTTTCTCTCTCTCTCTTTCTTCTATGCTCGCTTTCCTATCTCTTAATTGCCCGTCTTTTCTCTGTGTGTTTCTTTAAGTCTCTCTACACAAGCGTCTATTAATTAAATTTCCCTTCTTTCTTTCTACTGTATTCTTCCATCTCTCTGTCTCTTTTTATTGACCATTCGATACTTCCATGACCTGACACTCACATGACAGAGTATCCTACTGTGAAAGAAATGATGTCAAATAAAGTTGTCCGGGTGACTTAACCAAGCAGAGAATTTCGATCAATTGAAGTCTGTATATTCGGATATTCCAATAAAGACACATGGAACACAACGCTGGTCGACATGACCCATCATTCCCCAGTAACATACCACACCGGATGGCAGTGGTAAGACAACATACAACAGCTGAACAGAATTAAGACATATCGCTTGGTTTATATTTTGCAAAACTAATAAAAAGTTATTTTAAGCTTAGTAGTTAGATAAAAATATCAGTAAAAACATTTGCTGATAAATCCAATCGGTTACTAGCCCAATAAGAGTTCTCTATGTCAGGAGACTAGACGAATTATGGTACTGTTCCAGATGACGCGCCTAATTTCCGTGACTTCGCGTCGACAACGATTGTGCAAGTCGCGGAAGCGCCCGAGAGTTGCCTAGACAAAAACGCCAAGCGTTAATGGAAGGCTTGCAGACGATAATATAAGACGAATAAATTCAAAGAAGAAATACATAGATAACAAACCGAACAAACTGTAGGGTGGGGGATCAAATAGACCATTTTCAATCAAATGTGTAGAAAGAAATGTTTTTTGCTTAAGAGATTTTGTCAATGTTTTCTATTTCATTTGTTTCGCTGTTTCTTTTTTTTCTTTCTTGCTGACATAAAACAAAGAAAGAAAGAACGGGAGGTTCTTAGCGATAGCCAAGCCTTGCATTCAAACTGCCAAGCTCTAACTGGAAGACTGCCAGACGCTAATATAAGTCGAATAAATCCAAGAAAAAAATACATAGATTAAAATCATTTTCTTTTTGTGAAAATAATGTTTTTTTAAGGGGACGGGTAAAATTTTGTCAATGTTTTTAAAGAAAGATAAATGATATTATTCCGTCAGCGCTCGGATGCTTTCGCGACATGCCCGATCGTTGTCGACGCGAATTCACGGAAATTAAGCGCGTTAACTAGAACAGTACCCGCATTATTATTTAGAACAAATACAATATGTAGAACACGATATGTTTTATATTAAATCTGGGTTAAGTCAGGTTTGTTTGTTTTTTTCAGAGCTGTTTTTTGAAACATAACCCATACAGATATAAATCATTACACATGCAAAATTCCATTTAGATTAGACAACTGGAACGTGTGTTACTATATATGTTTAGCATTACTACAATGTGTTTACTCGATATGTTTATCATCCGTAAAAGTATGTTACTATATATGCTTATGCATTACTACACGTATGTTGTTCAATATGTTAACATCACTTCAAGTATTTTACTCAAATATGTTGATTCTTCACTACAAGAATGTTATTCCATATGTTTATGTATTACTACGTGTTACTTCAAATGTTTAGCATCACCACATGTATTTTACTATATATGTTTATGCATGATTACATGTATGATACTCCGGATGTTTTGCATCAGTAAAAATATGATACTTACTCCATATGTTCATGCATGACTATAATTATGTTACGCAATATGTTTAGCATCACTACAAGTATGTTATTCCATATGTTTATGCATTACTACAAGTGTGTTATTCCATATGTTTATGCATTACTACAAGTATGTTACGCCATATCTGATGCATAATTACAATTATGTTACTCCATATGCAAACTACAAAACCGGCAGTAATTATTCTGGAATTCTAAGCATTCATATTTAAGCAACTAAAATAAAACAGGATACAATTTCGTAAGGTTCTAGAGTCAATTTGATTTTTTTAAACTGTCATAAAACTATGTTTCATTGGTGTATTTTATTGTTTATCAGAATACTAAATTATTTTGAGAGTTTGGTTATTAGCTGCTCAGTAATCAGCGGTGAAATAAAAATATGTATCTTTTTTACGCAGTTTTATACGAATAAGTACCATATATTCGGTTAATCCTGTATTTCCATGGTGTTATTGGTCGACGAATAATGACTTATGACTAGAGGGTGTAACCATAAACTCCCCCCTCCGCGCTTAAATTAGTAAACAAAGATGAAACGACACTTACTTATAATTTCCGGAACACGCCTTAATAATCAGACTAAACACACAATTTAAAATGCTAAGCGAACATTTTATCTACGAGGCAATAACGTTCGGAGAATCGGAGTAAATTCAGCTTTAATTTTATATATACATACATGCATATATTATTCGAATATTATACAATATATATATATATATAGAGAGAGAGAGAGAGACGGAGAAGTAGATAGATGAAATAGGTATCCATGGTCACGTGTTTTACCGTTACTGCGGCTAATCAGCGTGGCTGACTGTTATGGGGTAAGCTTCTATCCTTATTTCAGGAATAAATGGACTTTCTAAGACATTATAAACACAGTAACATCTACGCGTCAGAGGCAGAGAAGTGTGGCAGTTATGGCCCCAGGCGCACGACACGTATTCCTGTGAAATACGTATGTTAATAAACTTTTGTTAATTATATCACTGTGTTTGTCTTCATTATTATCGGCCTGTATGATCACAACACTGGCGACAGAGGGTTTCGAGACTTACATGCTACACCACTAGCGGCAAGGAATCTAGAATGACATCTCACAACACTATCGATGAGAATTTGTACCAACATTAAACCAAAGAACCAGATCTAACATTCAATCAAACAGTCGAGAACTGCCAACGTTTTATTAGCAAGCGTCAGGATTCGGAGGATATCGAACAGTCTGGAGTGTCCCAAATCAGATAAAAATCAACAACGAGAAAAACTGACTTCACCAGTTTAATTTGATTGTCAAAAGAGAAGTAGTCTTCCCTCTAAACCGTAACTTAGTTGCAGACAGATGCATTGGTACAGAGATGGTCTTCATAAAACCAGGAAATGCTTTAAATGCAGTCGCACAGGGCATAAAAGATAAAACAAAACAGATTTTTATCAGAATCGCCAAGTACAGCGAAATTGTAAATGTTAGAAGGTTATCTCAAATTAAAATATTAAACAGGAACACAAGAATTCAGTCATACCTAGGGTTCAATGTATCTATCATTAATCTGCACACAAAGAGAAAAAGCGGCAAACTTACTTTATTGGGGACTAACAAATTTCCAAAAAGCATAACCGGAGAGAAAATCAAATTCAAAGGTGAACTAATAGCGACTGTCACACTTTAAGGAAAAACACGGACACTAAGATTATATTTGATGTATGACTCGAGATATTTATTGGGCACATATTTCATAGATACATTTCAACTATGAGATTTACCCAAAAAATATATTTGCCAGAATATCAAAATTAAAGATTCTGCAAATAAATTGAAAAAAAGAATGGAAAGAAATGTTACACAAGCTTTTGTGGTGAGTTTAGTGGATGTAATAAAATGATTGCTACGTTTAAGTTGAAACCGGGTATATAGCCAACTTTAAAAAAGAAGCGAAATGTTCCGTTCATGTCAGAAGAATAAATCAGAATTGGATAGGCTCGATACAGAGGGAGTGCAATCAAGAGTTGAATATAATAAATTGACTTCACCGACAGTATATGTAAAGAAAAAGGAGCGATTTGTTGATACTTCTAAAAGTGCGTTAAAAAGCGTGGGGTACCAACACGGAAAACGCTATAGAGTATTGTTTACAAATATATAGAATGACCCCCTAAGGATTAGGTTCAATCTTGCAGGTTACTAGCGATAGCTAGATTCACAAGAAATATCAAGACGAGTTTCGACAAACTGTTACTGAATCATCAGAAAGCGGAGAGTACAATCAATGTCAAAAAAGGACGTTGGTAACTAAGAAAAAAGTTTTTTTCCGAAGGTTTAAGAAGAATAAGTCATTTTTAGAGATTGGGATTGTAGATGGAAGAATTGGAAATGTGCTCTCTGTTGTGAAATGTTTAACATTTACCTATACGATACATTTAAACGTAGTCAGAAACATATATTCCGATACTGTACAAGGCAACAGTACAGAAGAATGTACACCGTGTATGACACGATCGAGACACAAGTGCAACAAGTAATTTCTCAAATGTGAACGTCAGAGAATAAAAGAGAAAAATAGCGACTTCATGGAAATCATCCCCAAGAGATAATGGCTCCTTACGGAGCAAAGGCTTAAAAGGGGTAAGCTGATCTACCTATTTTAGTAATACATTGACTGATCCAGGGACAATAAATAGAGTAACATCTAAGCGCCAGAGGCAGCTAAGTGTGGCAGTTATGACCCCAAGTGCTTGCGCATACTTCTGTAACATACTTCTATTAATAGACTTTTGTTAATTATACCACGGTGTTTGTCTTCATTATTATCGGCGTGCTAGTCCACAACACTGATAATAGCAAAATGTGAAGCCTCGGTCACAGGGACTATAGTCAGGTGCTTTATCACTAATCTAGGAGTGTCCTGTCTTAAATACGTGACATGTATGTATATATCATGATGCTTAGGCCGTAAAATCATGCCTGTGAAGCAATACTGCTGGACAAGCAACAGTTATTGTATAAACATTTTTCATTTTAGACGGGATCTTTATAGCTTACATATATATATATATATATATATATATATATATATATATATATATATATGTGTGTGTATTCAGGCAGCATATCTTCATTTAGGCAAACATTATTAAATAACATGGAGTGGTTTTGTTTGATGCGACGTTTTTTTTGTTTTTTCAATTTTCCGAATTGTCCATCTAATGTTGCGGTCAAATTGATGTAAATATGATCCATGGGTTTCTTGTTCCATTCTTTTTTCTTTTTTGCAAGTACTTTCGATTTGAATCGCCAAATCATCTTCAGGCGGTATTAGTTTTAGTGTCTTTACAAATTATGACTTTACTCTTGTGTTCATTTTTGAATTATAACGGCAAGTAGTTTATAACTTGAAAAAGCGTCTGTAAAGTTGAAATGTACATGAAAGCGTGATGGCGTTCTCCACATATGAGAGATTTAAAAGTTTGACTGTTTAAACCGTTAAGAAATTGATGACGTTAAAGAAAGCGCATGCAATTCAAATGCATAACTACCTAATGGCTTGCAAAAAAGAAAAAAGAATTGAACAAGAAACCCATGGATCATATTTACATCAATTTGACCGAAACATTAGATGGACAATTCGGAAAATTGAAAAAATAAAAGAAAGTCGCGTGAAACAAAACCACTCCGTGTTATTTAATAATGTTTGCCTATATATATATATATATATATATATATATATATATATATATATATTTATTTATGGAAATAAAAATCGAAATTTAATGATACTAAACGTCTTGAAAATAATTATTTTTCTAATTTTGATCATACACCATTACATGATTTTAATTCTAGAAAATGTCTCAAATGTAAGCCTTACGTTTAAGGTGTTTTTAAGAACGAATTGAAATTCAGAGAGTCTCAGTTGGTTAGTGTCTAATAGGTATGATTAGAATTCAATGCAAGTCTGATATATTTTGATTATCAAATAGGAAGGTGTTACCATATTATTACCTTCTAAAATCATTTAAAATACTCAAGAGAAACTTGAATTTTGGGAATATTTATTCATTAATGTTTAATACTTATTAGTAACTTTTTAAAAAAGGTGTTGATATCTGCTTCTTACCCTGTCATTAGCAACTTTGCGTAACATTTAATAATACAATATGGACCATACATTTGTACCCATAAGCAGTAGTGTTCATAAATTCCAAAATTCATAATGATCGGTTAATAAGTTTAAGAGAAAATCCTGCACATAAAAATGTATGAACATATAAAAACAGCTACATTTGTAAAGATATATATATATATATATATATATATATATATATATATATATATGAAGAAGAATGAAAAGGAATTAGAGAAGCAAAAGCCAAATCAAAATTCAATTCAATTGCTCAGAGCAAGGTATATTCCGCAAGAAGGCAATTTATTCAAGTTAAATTTTCCTTAAGCCAGGCTTTTCAAAGATCAAAATCTTATCATCAGAGGAAGTCGCTGGGATAGATAAGTTGGCAATGGCCAAGATTTAAAATTTGAAAAAAAG
>OY744520.1:38083995-38143995 GCA_963556195.1 Sepiola atlantica
TACTAATTTCAGCGTAAATGTAAAAGTGGCTAATATCAGAAAAAATTTTATAGCGATGCAACAATCACGAATCTAAAAAAACAACTCACATCGAACTCATCTTCATTGAAAAAGAGATTTAGAAATCGCTACCTAGAAAAAGCACCCATCGTGTATTATGACGAAACGCTATAAAAATATACGCACAATATGTCCCAATACAAGTGCTAAAAGATTAATAGAAAACTTGTTTGAAGATTAATAGAAAACTTGTTTGAAGATTAATGACATTTTTTTAATAAAAACTACTTTAATCAATATATAATTGAAAGTCATTATAGGAATTTCGTGATTTAGTGTCAAATTGGAGAGAGTCAATTGAAAGTATATATGTACGAAATTACATGGCACTAATCATCGTGGAAAATAGTTTTCTGGAGACAGAAATTACAGCGAATTTGTGTATATTCATGAAAACTTAAACGGAAAATTATACAAATTACCAAAACACAATTCTAATATCTTTTGATTGAACTATTAAGATTTTTTCTAAGTTCTTATCCTTTACTGAAATATTGTATTTCCAATAAATAAATTCAGCCTTTCGCACATCTGCGGCAGTAATAATCCATTAGTGTTACGTTTGCCAACTCCATGTCTCCTATACATTCCAAGTAATATACTCTTTACCAACTCTTGCATTAAAATCATCTTGATTCTAAATGACAGAAGGCTCAACGTTGAAGTCTAATCACCGTTAAATTATGCGCCATTTCTATACACATTTGCATCCGACAGAAAACGTTCGTGTAGCCGTGTAGCAGCACGCAACAACTGTACATAAAATTAGCGAACCAAACTAAATTATCGATTTTATGCACTGATTCCTATTCTGTCGGTCTGTCTTATACTTCTGATGAGTTGCGGATTGGTGAATTGAAAGGGTAACTTCAATAATGGCTTTGAAACTAGACTGGCTTATGGTCATATGAGAATTGTGGCAGTTATCGAATTTTCGTTCTTTAAATCTCTGGCGTATTTATCGTAAAATACGGCAGTGTGAAATTTACACATCGATTTTGTCAACTAGTATGGATTTTACAAATCAATATTTGTAGAATTATCGGATATACATTTTTTAGGGGGTCCTAATAAATTTCACTATATATATATATATATATATATATATATATATATATATATATATATATATTTATATATATATACACTAGCAACACAGACAAAAACGAACGCTTACCCGTTGTAAAGTATATTTTATGTTTGCGTGTAAGACCACAGTTTTACAGATAAGAAAATACCCTGTGTTCATAATCTAATATTTGTGAAGTTGAAATTAATTTGCATTCGTGAGTGACTGATTTGCATGTGTAGAAGTAAACTGCCTTTAAAAAAACGGATTAAAATCAGAGGAAGAGTTCATTCTTTACACTTACCTACTTCCGAGCCTATTAGATGTATTGCGTGTAGGACCACTGTTTCTCAGAGAGACAAGAACTCGTGTTGATAATGGTAGAATGTTATAGTCGGAACTAATTTGCATGCGTGAGTACATAATATGCATGTGTAGACATCAACTAATATGCATGTGTAGAGACAAACTTACTTTTCAAAAGATCAATTAAAATCCGACCGGGAATTGGATATGTTAAAGGTAGAATAACGCGTTGGTGTTGAAATTTGGTTGTTGCTGTTACAGTATTGGGTGGACAGTGTTTCCTTATGATCTTTGAAACGTCATTGTAATTAATTACGCCTACATGAGGTTTACATTTATCTCTGTTTCTGACATTTTGTTTTAGATACAATGCCAGTTTAAAGTGAAAATCCAACTACCCTTTTTCAGAAAAAGGACACTGGATAGGAAGCAAATGTTGGCATGATCAGTCACGTTGCAATTACTCGGTGTGGACAACTCAGGGATCAGTTATAAACCAACGCATTCCCAAATGAGGGGGTAATGCGTGGAATGGTAACAATCTTCGACCAGAACACATATTACATTTAACAATGAACTTCAAAGCAGAACATTTATTTAAAGCAGTGGTAAGATAACAATATTTTATTCCTGTTAAAGTATTTTTAATTAACCCTTCCTATTTCTGCGGTCACTAAAAAAAAACTGAAAATGATTTCAACTGCTGTATGATAAACAGGTTTTCTTATAAACGAAAGACAAGTTTAAAGAACCGTGAAAATGAAAGGCAGGCGTGGTTTAAGTAAGTATTTATCACAGACTCAGCGGCAATAATGTAATCATCAAATACTTAGGAAATTAGAAGCAAATACATAACGATAAATAAACTTTTTAAGCTTGACAAAAAAATGTAAAAATGTCTTAAAAAATGTAGATTGTCCTCATTTTCTTTTCGTTCGGTTTCACATTACACAGAGCCGGAGAACGTATTTTCTCCAATTTGCTTCAAATGGCCTGCTATTACGTGTGTTACATAGTGAACTCACTTGGTAAATATGTATTATTCTGAATACAATTCTTATCTTGTTTCATCGGTTCTTCGCATTTAATCTGAAACCTTCTTCAGGTTAAACTTTTTAATTTGGAGACGCTATAAACAATTTTCGAACTTAATATTTTATTTAGTCAATAAGTGTAGATTATTCTCGTTCTGTCTTCCATAACGCTCCAAAGAATCATACTAAATAATCTACATGCACATTTTGCGCAACGGATAACATCGTTCATTAATAATTGACAGACTTCGGAAAGTCAAAGATTCAATCGATATTCAAGGCGGTAATAATTAAAAGAAGATGCCCGTGAAGAAAGTCGAAGGTTACATCAGTGAAAACGTTGTGAAAATCGCAACTAACTTTAAAATAGTAGCCAGACTAATTAAAATGATACAAATTGTCAATCCTCATCTAAAAACTGCCGAAATATAATTACTACGTAGAATACCACTATTCCCTATCGAAGATGGGAATGCATTGGTTAAATTAAACATTGATCGTCCGCAATGGTGTTATATCGGATGTGCCCATTTGCAAAGACTATTTGCCCTACCAAAGCTTCAGAGTCTCGTCTAAGCTATTCTTAATCATAGCAAAGGAAAGGAGATAAGTTCATAGCTTTCCGCTGGGTAACAATTACAGTGTGTAAGAATATGAAGTAGATAGTGGACAGTTTAGTTCATAAACAGGGGCTACATTGTATCAACTCGAAACCACGTAATGGAAAGAGAATAATACAAAAAAAAACTCGAACAGAATTATTCTAAAAAAGCAATAGAATGATGTTGGAAATCACAAGATTTCCGCACCTAAAGTCAATAAGGCGACGATGGGAGGATTAGAATCTGGTGGATAGTGGACGAAAACATTTGGCGTGATATAATATAGAACCTAATAATATAAGATTATGGAAAAACAACAACAGGAGAGTAGGTAGGGGAGACAGAGTTTAGCGAATTGAGCTGGAACGCCACGGGTCAGGGGTCACGCAAAAGAACGGGAAGTGCCCCCTTTTCGTGTCTGTGAAATTAACGAAAACTATGTTGTTTTATTTATTCAGGGGAAAACATTGCAATCTAACAAAAGGAAAGTTCGAATCGTGTTATCTCGTTTACACCCTAATTAATTTCATATTTCTCGACTAGAAAAATCTTATGCTCATCCTGTAACAAACGCAACAATCATAGTCTGCACTGGTAACCATTGCAACAAAGTTGCGTTTTTCTTATTTTGCATCCCAATAACACAATATTGAATAATTATGTCACATGCAAGTTGATGTACACGATTTCAATGAAACGGGGCATTTAGGAAAATCAGTTGACACGCGAATTCCATAGGAATGTTCCTTAATATAAACATATCGATTATCCTGAGTAAGAGTTGTTATATTAAAAAAACAGCTATTAAGATGCGTTCAACAATTACTACACTTTAACCTGCTTATCAACATATGTGTTTACATATCGCAACACCTGAGATGTTCTAAATTATGTGGCGAAGCTCTCCTAAGAGAATATTCCATCGTTTTTTTTGCTTGGAGAACAGTTAAGACAATCTGCAAAAAAAGTTTGCAACGATATATCCACGGTAGTTAGAGAACAAACGTGTGTATGTGAAAATGGGGCTAAAAGACAGTTACCCAAAACGGGACCATTTTGGTTATTGTTCGTTTTCAGCGGAAGGTCCTTAAAGTTTGGAGGTCACCTCTTACGCAAAGGCGAGGCTCTCGTGGCCTCCTTCTCTTACAAGACTTAAACGAGGAAAGACGTGTTTATGCGTGATGCCCCAAAATAAGGAAATCACGTTTCGAGAAGCTGATTCAGTGAAATCTATCTATTATCTCTCTCTCTCTTCCCCTCCCTGTCTATATCTCTATATCTTACGTGCTAAGGTTCTGTATCTGTTCTTTTCAATAAACCTTTATAAACCTAACAGGTGTCGTCATGTGTTTGTATCAACGGACACAAAATCAATCTTTACTTACATTGATGACGACGACGACGACGACGACGACGACGACGACGACAAGAACTCCAACACGGTTTATAAAAGATTAATACGCCCGTCGATAAGTGGATATATACAATTGCAAAAACATTATAATTTCCTCAACCTCTTCTTTCATGTAGGACTAAAAGGTAAAGTGTGGTATCAAGATGTATAGTACATTTTGCTCCAAACCAATAGGCTGGGTCGTAAATTATGTAAATGTTTGCAATGCAATCCATACAAAATATATTTAGTTTCATTGACAACAAATAACAACTTAATTATTAAGTAATTAAGTTAAGTAATGAGATGCCTTTTTGTTGTGGACCTGGGTAAAGCTGAATGAATGACACAGGAACACATGGTTTAAATGAACAAAGGTATATATTATATAATAGAAAGAAAGATATTACAAGGAGATGTTGCTCTCAACCGCCATTGCTGGTTTGCCTGGGAAGAAGAGAACAAGTGTCACGTGCTTCCCGTATTTATAAGGTGGACGAGTCCATTAGTTCTTTGTAGGTAGGTACGGCAGCATAACACCCCCCCTTCCAAGCCTTACCTCCTCAGGAGTCTTAATAACGTTTCCTTTTCGGATCTATCTCTAGGTAGTCCGGAGCCATTCGTTTTCTTTTTGGTTGTCGTTTACGTGTGACTACCTGGGGTGCTGGTAAGTTGAAGGTGTCATATATCACGTCCATCACGTCTTCTCCTTGTGGGGCGCTGTCAGTGTCATCTGACAGTCTTTTTCTGATCTGATTTAGATGTCTCTTATGCGAGAACCGTGGTCCTTTTATGATATAGACCATCGATCCGATCCTCTTTTCAATTGTACCGGGTTCCCAGAACGATGCATTGTTTTTGAACATCTTAAAATATACCCTATCTCCTGGGTTGTATTTTTTCTTCGGTACCGTAGAGATTCGGTCATAATTATTATGTTTAGGTAATAATTTATCAAACACGGACTTCACATTCCGCGCAAACATCATCTCTGCGGGGGATAATGATGATGCTATGTTCATGTTTTTTGTAATTCTATATACTTGTAAGAATTGTTGTAAAGCCTTCTCCTTAGGAGTATCACCGGCCTTTTTAATGCTCTTTTTAATGTGTCTACGAAGCGTTCCGCCTGGCCGTTTGACCTAGGATGATACGGGGGCGTCGTTATATGTCTGATTTGAAACGTCGCGCAGAACTCCTCAAAATTTGATGACGTGAACTGTGTCCCATTATCACTCACCAAACAATCCACTACCCCAAAACGGCAAATAGTTCATGTAGGAATCTTATCGTAACCTCTGACGTGGGACTCTTGCAACGTAGTACCTCGGGCCACTTTGAAAAACTGTCGACTACGATTAAGTAGTAAAATCCTTCCAATGATCCCGCGAAATCCACGTGAATTCTTTCCCACGGACGGTCGGTCTTTGGCCATGAGCTATGCTTTATATGCGGTGCTTTTGCCGCTAAGGCACAGCCTTTACAAAGCTTTACTGCTTTTTCAATGTCATTGTCCATACCTGGCCAGTACACAAAACTCCTCATTAACCCCTTCATCCTGGTTATCCCTGGATGGCCAACATGAAATTCTTTCAGAATTTGCTTTCGTAGTTTTTCTGGGATGACCACCCTTTCGTTATGCATGAGTACGTCATCACAGAGTAAGAAACTCTTTGCCGCATGTAAATCCTTATCTACCAATTTCATTTTTGTTCTGGTGATAAATTCATCCTCTTGAGCTTCTTTTTTATCTCGTATAGTGTCACCGGGAGCTCTCTCACTGCGTTGCACAAAATCTCTTTAAAATCTCCTTCTGTTTGAAGAGACGCAATCACTGTGTCTTCTAGAGTCTCTCTCTGTTTTGGCACTAATCTCGACAATCCATCTGCATGATAGATTTTATTTGAATGCAAATGTTGTATTTTAAAGTTGTAGTTTAATAAGATAGTTCCCCAACTTTGTAGTCTATTAGCTGTATATACAGGTAGGCCTTTTTTAGATCCATAAATTGTAATTAGCGGCTTATGGTCTGTCTGTAAGGTAAATTGTCTACCATGTATGTATCGGTGAAACTTTGTTACTGCAAATATTATTGCTAGGGCTTCTTTCTCGATTTGAGAATATTGTTTTTCCGTTGGGAGCAAGGTCCTTGATGCATGTGCAATGGGTTTATGGGTTCCATCAGGCATTTGGTGTAGGATACATGCTCCTAAACCATATGAACTAGCGTCGCTAGCTAAGATTATGTCCAATTCTGGGTTGTAATGCGTTAGAAATAACTCTGACGTAAGTCTTTCTATGATTTTATTAAATGCATCCTGACATTCAGGTGTCCATACCCAGGCTTTACCTTTTTTTAATAGCTCATTTAATGGAGCACGCAAATTATGCATTTCTGGGATAAAAGCCTGGTAGTAATTTGCTAGGCCCAGAAAACTCTGTAATGTCATGACGTTTTCTGGCGCCGGCATGTTTTTTATTGCGGTAGCCCTTTCTGGGTCTGGTCTTCTGCCGTCCTTGTCGATCACATGACCCAGATATTTTATTTCCTCCAGGAAAAAATCACATTTTTCTTCTTTTACTTTGAACCCATAATCTTGGATTCTCGCAAACACTTGATTTACATGTTTTTGGTGTTGTTCGATATCTTTGCTGTTGATCAAGATGTCATCGAGATACGCTATTGCGAAATCGAGTCCGCCCAGCATTGTGTCAATTACTTGTTGGAAAATGGCTGGCGCGACCTTAACTCCGAACGCTAATCTTTCGAATTTATATAAACCACGATGTGTGTTTATACATAACAGCTTAGAACAATCTTTATCCACCGGTATTTGTAGGTATGCCTCACTTAGGTCTATTTTTGAAAAAAATCTTCCTCCATTTAAGCTTGTAAACACTTCTTCCGGGGTATGGAGTGGGTAGTGATAGTCCGCGAGGGCAGTATTCAGTCCTGTTGAAAAATCTGCACATACACGAATCTCATTAGATTTTTTCTTTACATAAACCGTGGGTGCTGCCCACTGGCTGTGTTGTACTTTTGATAAAATACCCATCTTTACCAGTCGGTCTAATTCAGCGTTTATTTTTTCAATCGAGGCGAAGGGTACTTTCCTTTCTTTCCTAAATACCGGCAGTACATTTTCTTTTAGACGGAATTTTGCAGTCATTTTAGTGCAGCATCCAAGACCGCCAGAAAAAACCTCTGGAAACGAGTTTTTTAATTCTCGTTGTAGTTTTTCCGATTCTGTTGCGCGACTACTTATTTTTTTACAAAATGTATTTATCGGCAACTTCCATAAATCAAATGCCTGCATAAAATCTGAACCAAAAAGATTATTCGAATCCTTCAGTACCAGTAGTTTGAGTTTTTTAGTATTTCCCATTAGGGACACATTTGTGATTAATTCTCCTTCAAATGTAATTCTTTCACCAGTAACTGTGCTTGCCAGCCTGTTTGTTCTTGATAGAGTAGGTTTATTTAATCTCCTCCATGTATGTAAATTTATAATGGAAACGTCTGAACCAGAATCCAATTGCAATTTTATATTTTTATCCAGGATTTTCACCTGTACATATTTTCTTATGTTCATGCCAGTTTCCTTCTTTGTCCTAGTGGCTTGAATCCGCATTTTATTTCCTCTGCCCGTTCTGCAGTGCGAACTTTTATGTCCAACTTTTTTGCATTTCATACAGGTTTTAAAACGGAATGGGCAATCATTGTACCAATGTGGATTACCACAGCGTGAACAAGGGCTTGGTGGCAATTTATTTATTTTTTTACTGGTTTGGTTTGTCTTTGTTACATCAAAATTATTATTTCTTATTTTTCTATAAGGTTGAGCTTTTGTTTTTTGATGTACCTTATTTATATGCGCAATGCCGGACAATTCAATGTCTTTTGAGTCCTGTTTTACATTTACAAATCTTTGACAGTCCTCAGCCAACTTTTGCAGCGTAAGGCTTGGTTCATTCTCTAATTTATTTAGAACTCTACGCTTTATCTCCGTGTCATTTCCTGAGATTAAACCTTGTACAAAAATTAGACACTTGAAATTATCTGCACTTAAATCAGCTAGTCTAAAATCGTCACAATGCTTGTTCACTATCGATGCAAAAGTAGCGTAATCTTCCTCATCTTTCTTTACCAGGTTCATGCACTTCCATCGTTTGTGGAATAGTGTAGTTCTTGGACTAAACAGTTCTGTCAATAAACCAACCGCTTCTATGAAAGTTAGCTCGCTAGTTTTCCGAGGCAAAATGAAATCCACGAATTTGGTATGTTCTGTGGTATTTAGTTTTCTAAGAAGGAGGCGTAGCTTCTTCGCATCACTCCAACCACCGCAGTCAATTTTATATAGGTCTTCATATCTTCGGAAATATTCTTCAAATGTATTATTTTCCGTGTATGAGTAATTATCAATACTGTTCCAAATTTCGTTCTGCGAAAACGTGTCGTCTTTTTCATTTTTTTGATCACTGCGCGATATTGTTTGTATCAGAAATTCCAATCTTTCATCATACTCTTTTTTGTGTAATAAAATATTTTGGTTCTGTTGTAATAAAAGCTTTTGAAATCTTTCCTCAGTTTGTTGTTGCTGGGAGATTTGGAATTTCGTTAGTTCGGCGATTATAGACTTAATATCTTCCATATTCAACCATTTAGTTTCTGATTTTATTTAGAAAATTAATATTTTCTTATTATCTTATGATTTTATAAGAGTTCTTTTCTTTAAATTAGCGTTTGCTAGGCGCCGTTTTAATTATGAAAAGATTATGAAACTTTTCCTTTTCTCTATATACGCGTATATACACTTATTTTTTTATTTTTTTATTTTGAAAATTAATATTTTCTCGTTATTTAATGAATTTATAAGAAGTTCTTTTCTTTAAATTAGCGTTTGCAAGACGCTGAGTTTTAGTTATGAAAAGATTATGTAATGCTTTTTTCTTATACACGTTTTTAATTTTAACTAAGAGAGAAAAAAAATCTGTTTCACAATTAACTCTTTCTGCATTTTAAAATATTTCAGTACAAGTCGGAAAAAAAAGAAGAGAGAGAAAATAAAACTGACCTTTTTTTTTATCGTGCGTCTTTTTTTTTTATAGAGTAACGCACGTGTGTTCATTTCATGTTTTTGTTTCATATCTGTTCTTAAAATGAAGCACGTGGTGTCGGTTTCATTTTTTTTTGTGTGTGTTCGTCAAAAAAAACTCGCTGTGACGTTCGTCTAAAAAAAAACAATACTCGCTTAATCTTGGTGTTCGATATTTCTTTTGTTTTGTTTTTTTTTTAGTTTTCCAACCCAGAGAAAAAAGACGCACATTCAATTTCAGTTGTTTTTGTTTGTTTGTTTTGTTTTTTTTAACTAGTTTTCCCAAACTAGAGGAACGCGCACCCAATTTCAAGCTGTTTTTTTTTTCGATAAGCAGTTTTAAAACTTAGAGCACAACATATCCATTTCAGTTTTCTTTTTCTTAAAAGAAAACAATTTTCTCGCACTTAAGAATTCAACGTGTTTTTTTGTTTTTTTCAGTTGAGTTCTCTTTTCTTCTCTCGACCGTACGGCAAAAACCTTTGTTTTGTTTTTTTTTTTTTTTTTTTTTTGCGTGCGGTTTCCTGCATTAACTGTGTGAGTGCATTTTCACGTGGTATTTTCAGTTTTTTTTTACCCAAGAGTTCGAATTGCCTCGTCGCCATTTGTTGTGGACCTGGGTAAAGCTGAATGAATGACACAGGAACACATGGTTTAAATGAACAAAGGTATATATTATATAATAGAAAGAAAGATATTACAAGGAGATGTTTCTCTCAACCGCCATTGCTGGTTTGCCTGGGAAGAAGAGAACAAGTGTCACGTGCTTCCCGTATTTATAAGGTGGACGAGTCCATTAGTTCTTTGTAGGTAGGTACGGCACCATAACACTTTTATTTTCGATTGCAATAGAATTGAGAGTCAAATATTCTATAGAACGTTTAAAGTGATAGTAATTATTTCGTCTCTCTAAGACGTGTATTGTAGACATATTTATTCTCTCACTGTGAGTTTGTGTGTTAACAAGATTTGTTATAGTTTCTTATTGTGTGTGCAGATGGCCGTCGTCGTTGCGATAGTTTTAGTTCGTGCTCTGTAATGGCCGCTCTAAGAAACTCCGAAGCCTGAGACTGGAAGCTGATTCATTTGGTTTAAGTTTGGAACAGGTCGGCTTCTAGCGGAAACCGATAAATATTGTAACGTTTCTTTTTAAAATATATATTCTCTGCCCTTCTTATTAGTGGAACGAAACTATTATCGAATCAAAAGTTGATGTGTTAAGTAATATTTAATTGCTTTTGCTACTTATTAAACAAAGTTGAAAGGCGTGAGAAAATAACTAACGACCATAATATTTTATAAAAGTTCTTGGACGCATCTAAAATTTAAGAATCTAAAAAATAATGAAGGACGTCATTCGAGAATGGAGGGAATAGTGTACGAAAAATAGGAATAATTAGCAACTGATAGGTCAGAAGGATACCTCTGCGAATAACCGGAAGTTGGGAATCCGGACAGATCACGAGGTGAGACGAACACTTCAATGCAGAGAGGCCGGCAAACAATGTGATAATATTAGCGTAAGGCCGTCCAATGTCTCTCTAACTCTCACTCCCCGTCTTATTCACTCTTTTTTATGTATATCTCGTCTCCGTTGTCTTCATCCTATTTAATTATGCATAAAACAAAGTCACGTAGATATAGACATCGGTGATCACCCCAAAATTCAAAAGGTTATTGGCGAGCGAATAATCTAATAGCCTAAGTACGATATCGGACAATGCCTATTTCTCTCTCTCTCTTTCTCTCTCGCTCTCTCTACTTGTCTCGCTTTGTTTCTATCTCTTAGTCTAGTGAATAATTTGATGTGTATCCCGCATATTTCTGTAATTTTCTTGAGACGTGAACCTCATGCGTTCTCTACCTTTTTTCCTTTCCCTCACTGTGTACAACACTTTTCACTGTGTTATTCTCTCGTTTAAAATGCTCGTTATCGCTTTTTTTTTATTCATTTGGACCCTTTTCTCATGCGAATAAAGCATCAATCAAAAAGAAGTAAAAATACCGAAATAAGTTATCACCCCTAAAATGTAAACAATGTAATGACCATAATGATAGGCAATGCCTATTTCTTTCTTGTATTCTCTCTCTCTCTCTCTCTCTATATATATATATATATATATATATATATATATATATATATATATATATATATATATATATCTTTCTCTATATCTTAACTCAGTAGTATAATTTCATATGTGTTTCTCTCAGATTACTGTAACTTTTTTTAAACGTGTTTTCATGCGAATAAATCCTCCATCAAAAATAAGTCCTGTGTGGTTATGTTAATCGATCGATAACGGAGACGATACGATACGTCAGTAACATCTGTAAGGGTGTATGATGAGTTATACACGCATCAGGATACGCAACCACTATATAACTATAATTGACTACATTCATGAGCTAATTTGAAATTGCAGATAACAAATAATTATGCCCTTAGTGAAATATTCCAATGAAACAACTGTTAATGAATACTTTGCTAGGTGCATTCCGCAGCTTAGTATTTTCTCGAAACAAGGCATAAACAGGTCGTCCTGTCTTTACAATATTTTCTCCAGCATTTACTAATAAAATTACCATAAAAACAGACCAACGAATAAACAGTCGATTTCTCAGACAACCGACTTGATCAAGTAATTTCCTGCTTCAGCAAGCCTGCCAACAATTCTACTTTCCAATATGGCGATTCCCGCTTTAATGTTCTGTGAGGAAGCAAAGAGCCGTTGATTTCCAGTAATCATGTCGTTACAGGAAGAGTCGCCCGTCATAAATCGTTGGTTTAATTTTGTCAGGCAGAATGATTTATGGGTTAATTAATAAGTATCCCTGCGTTTGACAGCTACGTAGAGATCGCTGGTGCCGCATGAATAACCTGGTCAGGTTTGGCAATGGATGTGTGCTTGTTAAAAACGGTAAATGTCTGAGATTATTAGTGCAGTGAAACGACCCCAATTTGTTAAATGCCGGCGTATAAATAAATAGGTGCCACTAGGAATAATATCAAAACCCTTTCTATACTAACACAATGTTGATCTTTTAAAATTATAATTATAGTCACATTTTCTGCCCCCCCCCGCTCTCGTTAACCTTCTATTTCCAAGCAAGTCCTCCTCTCTATCTCTCTCTCTCTCTCTCTCGTTTCGGTTAACATCCAGATTATTTGTAAAAACACACATTCGGTTAAAACCTTCGGTCAATACTTAAACATTCGGTTATAACCCCCGGGCTTTGTAATGTAAGAAAAAAATTGAAGTACTTCGCTTCTTCTATATTTCTAGTTTGGGAAGACAGATATAAAGGCACTTACACCCTTGTGATTGTTTTACACTAATACGGGGTAAACATGTTAACCTTAGGGGTCACATGTCATTGATTGTATTATTAAGACCGGTTTGTTTTGGCGAGTCTTTTGCTTCTGCATTTTATACACACGTAAATTTTCTTCTTTTCTTTTACGCTTGTTTCTAAATCTTCACCAAAGATTAATTTACTTGACCTCAGGGCAGAGGACTCTTACTCCGAAATGCAATCTGTTGCAATATCGATCACTGACCAAGAAAGTTAAGGTATTTTCCTTTTCTCTCTCTTTTCTCACTCTATATATATATATATATATATATATATATATATATATATATATATATATATATATATATATATATATATATATATCTGTATATATATATATCTGTATATATATATATATATATATATATATATATATACATAAAATTATCCTTATATTATTTTATAAAACTTTATACGCAAACAAAGTTTACAATTGTTTCAAAATATGCATAGCAACCAGAAAGTTAATGTAGTTTACTATTTAAAACAAATTCTTCAGATTAAACAGAAAAAGTTCGCCGGATGGAAAAATAATTCGAGTCAAAAGTTCATTGGTCCATCTCTTAAAAATGGAGGATTCAACAATGATTATGACATAAGTAAGACAGTAAAAAAAACAGCAGCGTACAAATAAATAGCAAATTAGTTTAATATTTGTTTAAATAAATGTATATGTATAAACACTATATTTAATGTTGAATATTGAGCTTGTTTATTGAAACTTTATCTTTTCGGGAATTATTTGGATCTCTATGGATGTTATTTATATTGATATAATCTCATTATATGTATATATATATATATATATATATATATATATATATATATATATATAGAGAGAGAGAGAGAGAGAGAGAGAGAGAGAAAGAGAGTGAGAAGAAGAGAGAGAGAGATGAACACAGAGAAATAAAAATGTGAGAATGACAAATCTATTACGTCTTTAATTATTCAAAACAAGGTATATTCAATAAAATAATATGTTTTCTTTTCTAAGCCAGGCTTTTCAAAGAATTTTATTTATCACTTGAGGAATTTTAATAGATAGATAAGTTGGCGAGGAATAAAACAGAAGTTATCATTTAAAACAGTCATAAAATGTAGATGTATGTAAGTAAGAAGAGTTGAACAAAATGCAAAAAGTGTCCAGTGAAAAATAGGTTGAGGGTGGAAAGACAAGGATTCGCCGTTGGAAGGCTCGCGGAGAATGCATCAGTGGGGTAAAATACTGTAAATTCAGGAAAAGTTAATCTATCAGAATAATAGGTGTTTCTGCAATAGAAAATATTTATTAGTGACTAGGAATTTAAGGCCATCATAATGCTTCGCAAATAAATGTTTAAGGATGTGAGTCTAAACTATTGTAGAAATCTAAGTAGTTTCTAAAATAAAGCAGGTTCGCAAGTGTGTAAAATGTTCAGGAGAGGGAATGAGATCGTTAGGTTAAATTCATGCCGGTGACAGGTAGGGATGGAGTAGGGCGAGACGAGGAAGGGGAGGGTTGAAAGAAGTATACACTGACTGACGCGTAAGTTTAAATGGGATGAGGGGTAGCTTGGATACAGTTTGTCCTTAGGGAGTAAAACTGATTTTAATAGCGGCTGATTGAAGAGATTTGGCAAAGCAGGGAAGAAAATCAGTAAATGGCTGGAGTGAGGTGCTAACAAACTAGTAAATAAGCATGACGAACGTTAAGTGAGAATGCAGAGATAATTAGTCATATTGAAAAATGGGGGATTAGAAATTGACAATTTAACTTAGAGTGTTAGATATTATAGGGTGATGATATAAGCACATTTGAAAAAGTAAAGATCTAGTGGGTAACCTGTTTAAGCAACACCATTAGTAAATTTTATATATAATTCAAATAATTTAAAGGGGTTCATGGTTTATGAGAACTCAATTATTAGAGATGTAGGGGGTTACGCGTTCAAGTAGTAACTATTAAGACATTATTTGTATTTCAAACGTGTAAATATATATATATATATATATATATATATATATATATATATATATAGTTTGAAAAGTTACACATTGAAAACGTTATTGGAATGGCAATAATAAGGAGAATATTTATTTTAAAAAATATTTTGAAAACCTGGACAACGCAAATTATTTTTTTTTTAAATAAATTATTTATTTACTTTAAAAACTTCTTTTTTTAACTTTAGTACTTTCGATGATAAAATCTTTGTCAGAAGTATAAGCATATTTTTCTTCTCTTCTTTTTTCGTATAATCCTACCCGACTGAGACATATTTATCGAGGTCAAGTTGAAATTCGCCTTGATGTTATAGACGATAAATGTTGATATGCCGTTGTGTGTAGCACGCAGTTACATGGATAAGGTAGTTTGAAAAGTCACACATTAAAAACGTTGCTGATATGGCAACAATAATATATAACAAACTATATATATATATATATATATATATATATATATATATATTTAGGCATAATTTTCTGTATAATATAAGTGTTGAATATTACAGACAACTTATGTTGGGATATTCTTGTTTTGGTCTTTACCATTTGCTGTATCAGGGTTTTTTGCTTCGATGGGGAATTGGCTGATTAATCTGATATAACTCTAGGTGTCCCAATTACTTTTTAGCCTATCCGGGTCCATCTTCAGGGGAATCAGATACATACCATGATGTTATTGCTGATATCAATATATAGTTTTGGCGGGAATGATATTATTAATACGATACTAAAGTTAGAAGTATACACATTTTAGAATATTATCACTAGTGTACATGATTTGAAATGCCCATTGGGAGACTGTGTCTCAGACAGTGAAAACACATATACGTTGGCTTAACTACTACAACATTTTCGAGGAGATTAACAATGCATGCATTCCCTACCGGCGCCATAGCTCAGCGCCTTACTAATCAACATTCTTGCCTCAGGTCCAAATTTAGATAATTCTTAGTAGAAAACAACAATGTTAGAACATAGCAATAATAAACAAAAAACCCTATGTACATCAAAACCAAATAAACAGCCAGGTGTTTTTATATACACGGCTAGCTTGTTAACCAATCAGATTCTTAGTTGTTCTTTCAGCCAATCGCTAGGCTTCCCATAAACAAAGGTGTGGTTAGTGTTACTTCCTATATCCTGTTCTATTGTTCTGTTTTGTATTGGCCGATATCATGTTTCTTTGTTGTATCAATATAATGGGTGAATTTATTTAAACACGTGGTTCCTTGTATTTCTATTTTAGGTTTTAATTTTTAAATTGTTGGTTTTTGTTTAGTTTTTTTTTATTTCTTTGTTTATTTATTTATTTATGTAGCGTTAGCCTATGGTAAACTTATTTCTGTTTAGGCAGCTGTTTGCTATTTCACTTCTACAGTTTAATAGTTGTCGGGGGTCTATAGAAAACAGAACAATAGAACAGGATATAGGAAGTAACAATAACCACACAATAATTCCATGCATTTTTAGCCTGGCGATTCCCTCCGAAGATGTAGCGTGGAAGTCTCTATGTAGCTTAATTTCCATAAATATATGTTCATAGCTTGCTACCTAGCTCTACTTACGTATCGAGCACTGTTGAAGTAAATACTGAAAATTGATACATAAACAATTATATTTCCTTATACAATTTTATGTGGATACATGAAATAGTAATATATATATATATATATATATATATATATATATAGGTATATACATATAAGTGTGTGTTGTATATTCTACATACTATGCTAATTAAAAATATGTATTCATTTGCATACTTATAAATATAAATAAATATAGGTAATTTCATCCTCTCACGCAAAAGTTAGCGAGTAAAGTACGTGCTTTTTGGTCTTCGGATGAAATCATTTCCAAGTAACAAATCAGACAACTACCTTTGCGAGTTCATATGAATATTTTTGTATTATACTTAGATAAATAGCGAGTGTCATATATTCATATTTGACGAACATTCATATATCTTTCTTCTAATGGCATTTTCCTGAAAGCAAAACTGCCGTTTTGTTAACACAAAAGAAGAAAGTACTATCTATTGTCCATCATTACAATATTTTTCTTCATTTAAAATTTAGTCTGGAACTGAAACTATTCATTATTTTGCACTTTTCGAATGGTTTATTTTTCATTCCAAAATATCATACAATAACTCTATATTATTTTGAAAAAAGGATTTGAAGTTGATTATTATTTCGAAAACCTACTTATTACTTTCTGACGAGAAGAATATTTTCCTTGAAAAAAAATCGGGTTTCATAGGAACTATAGGAACCGGGTTTTATTGGACTCTATTTTGTTCTGTTACGAAATTATGAAAATAAATATGTAATTATATGTGATTCTCGTCATACATTAAACAATAAAAATAGTCTATTCACAATATTTAGCAAACATGTATCGAACAAATAACGTTTAATAATAGTTTTCGAAAATGTTTATGAAAATACTCTTTCATAATACACACACACACATATGTATATATGAGAGTTTTAATTATCTACCTGGAGAGTTTTAATTAGCTACTGGAAATCATTCTTCAGTGTCTTCGGACTTTGTACAAGGGTTTGCCAGGACCACCTGACATGAGGATACTTCACCCTACAAGTACACCCTGACCAAATATTCAAAATAACATAGTATTCGAAGTCCAAATAAGACCCCCCTGACATGATAATACACTGGCTCAGACGAGTGATGCTGTACCTCCTCCAAGTAATGTTAACTCAAGTAACAGTACGTAGCTAGATATTCCACCAGACAAGATTAATTCTTATCCTGGAATCCGGTAAAACCAAGAAACCACAAGAAAGGTATACTATAACATAGCTAACTGGTCAATTGGAGAGAGGAAACTTATTGTTCTTCACTTCTGTACTAACTCAACTTTTGACAAGTAAAAGAGAACATCAATGGGATATTAGAATATATACGTATCTCATATTGAGATCAAGTGTTAGCCCCAGCAAAAGAAATTCATATTTTCTGAGAACTTCGACTGAAGTAAAAAAAATGAAACAATATATATATATATATATATATATATATATATATATATATATATATATATATATACTAGGATACCCCGTGTCCCGGCGTTGCCCGCTGGCAATAAGCCACAAAGCGGGAACAATTCGGTAAAACAAAGCCCCCCTCCTATTTAAAAATCTATATTTTATGAAACGTATTTACTATTTAGAAGCAACTAAAATCAACTTTTCTGATTATTTTCTGTTGTGTGTTCAGGACATTTTACCTCTCGTTTTAAATAGGGGATAAACCCCCATCCCATATTTTGAAATAAGTTTTTACTCACTTAGTAAATTGCGGAATAATAAACAGTAGAGTAATTGTTAAATAACAAAAACAAAAAAATGACTTATAAGAAACGCGGTAGAATTTCATTATCTATCGACCTGTATACGTTTAATGTGCTGAAACTGTGTTAAAGTTTTTGTTGTTTTTAAACACAGAGTAGAAAAACAAAGGGCTGTTTTTTACTTAACTAAGAAAAGGGCTTAAGTTCTGAAAATATGTAAAAAAATTGACTCATCCTGCTACTAAACCTAAGTTTGAGTTGCAAGCCCCCGAACGTAGTGTTAGGCATAGTAATGTTTTCTTTAAAATTGTAATCAGATTTTTTATTTCCTATAATACAATCACATTCTTTATAATTGATTCGTTTTTTTATAAGTATCTCTTTTATTTGTGTTTATAATTTATCTTGTTCTTTGTTTTAAAATACTTTACAAAAATGTTTACTGTATGTTCAAGTAATATAATCATTTTTAATGAATATCAATTAGATTAACTAATTTAAAGATTTATTGTAAATAGTGAAATTATCAATCCCCAAGTCTAAAATCTGAAATGTTTTGTACTTTTCTAATTCCTTTTTAGCTGAAATATTTTAATGCAGATTACACGTAATCACCACCACTCCCCAAATATGGATCTTTATTATTTCTTAGTAAACTACGCCTTACATAACGAATATACTTGTTTTTAACATGATTTATTTTTGGTTAAAAATGAGAATATATTTGTAAAGTGATCAAAGTCAAAATGTTTTTGGATTTTTTAATGTTCTTAAGCGGATATATTTTAGTACTGTTTAAAAGAAAGTCGTTAACAGTTAGTAACGGATTGTTTTGTTTGTTTTAATCAATGAATGCCGGTCAAAACCTGTAAATACGATATCGGGATGTTTAATAGTTAAAGAATACAAGCGTCAAAACGTAATAAAGGATTATTTGGTTTGTTTGAATCATCTAATGCTGGGCACAACAAGTAAATACCGTATGAGAATTTTTATTAGTAGAACAAATTAAAAGTAGTTAAAAGTTAGTACAGAGCTTTTTCTAATCAATTAAAGTTGGTAAATCACTAAAATACGATATCGCGTTGGTTATTAGTAAGAAAAGGTATGATTAGCGATATTTTGGTTAAGTGAAATGGAAACAGTCGATCAAACATAGTCTGCGGTTCTTTGTTTGTTTGAATTAAAAGTGTTTTAAAAACTGTTTCCCACAAAACCCCTAGGAGTTAAAATAAAACGCCATTATGAATACTATGTGAGATGTTCGTTAATTTATTTCTGTATTGTGAAAAGTGTATTATGAATAAACGGATGACATTGTAGTAATACGGCCATTTCGATATTCCTTTATTCTTTGAATACAGTTAGGATGCTAGATAGAATGTACGTGAATTTGAGGAAGCGTTTGTTATTTATTTTATAATATAGTGTAGTATCTAATAAGTAGTACACGTTAACACATGGACTAATGCTGACTTTATAGTAATTAAACTTATGTAAAAAATAACCAGGTAAATTTTAGTGGCGTGCCAGAAGAAAAGTGTTACAGAGTGAAATTGTTTGCCATGTTCTGGGTGTGAATACGTATTAGAAAGAAGCAGATAGTCGGAATAAAAGTAATTATATTTAAAAAGAAAAGGAAATGTTCGCATTTTTTCTTGAAACACGTTTTAGGAAGTGTTGTAAGTTGTTAGTTGAAAATATAAGCATTCGAAGTAGTCAGTTATTTTCTGATAATGTCCTCAGGCGATCGGGAAAAATACATTATTTTATTATATAGATGTACGTATATATATATATATATATATATATATATATATATATATATATATATATATATATATATATATATATATATGTATGTATATATATATATATTTATATATATATAACATTTATAAGGCTGAGCTCTGTAGCGAGTAGTATTAACACAGCCGTAATCGTAGCTTCATGCGATGTTCATTTCAAAAGTCCAGCTCTTTAAGACTGCTGCCTTTAAATAGGATGAACCTCTCTCTGATTTACCGAGTTCTTGACAACGGCTGTGTCGGCTAGAACGTTGGAGTGCGAAATATTACTCGTGTTCCGGGGTTCAAGTCCGCCGACTGATGTGAATGATTATTTCTTTACACTACGATTCCTGTAAGGATGAAACTTATACGTATATAGATAAAAACAAATATTTATGATTATATATATATATATATATATATATATATATGTGTGTATCTTGGCATCATCTTTTGTTTTATACAAGTATCATTAAAAATAACGGACATCTTGTGTCTGGATATTTTTTCTATGATCCTTTCTGTTTTTTCTGATTAGGTTCTTAGTTTCAGACGGAAACTTGCTGATAAAATTGCCAAAGCTTCCCAAAGCGCTTTCGGACCCTTCCAGGTCCATCGTCAGTTGAGTAATGTTAACCAGGCATAGACCTAGGAGTGAATATATATTCTATTTAGGCGGGAAAAATAAAGGACTGTGTTTAATTTAAATTTATATTGATAGACCTGGAAGGGTCCGAAAGCGCTTTGGGAAGCTTTGGCAATTTTATCAGCCAGTTTCCGTCTGAAACTAAGAACCTACTCAGAAAAACGGAAAGGATCATAGAAAAAATATCCAGATACAAGATGTCCGTTATTTCTAATGATACTTATACATATATATATGTATATGTGTGCATTTAGCCTGACGATTACCCCCGGGGATGAAACACGGGAGCCTCTGTTTAGCTTGATTGCCATATATATTTTCACTGCTTACTATGTATATATATATATATATATATATATATATATATATATATATATATATATATATATATATATGGGTGTGTGTGTATGTGTGTGTGTGGATGTGTATATATATATATATATAATGTTCATTTTACTTCATTCGAAGTTCTCAGAAATCAATAGTTCCTTCTTTGGGCTTACATTTGATCTCTATATGAGATACATATATAATCTAATATTACATTAAAATTCTCCTAAACCTGACAAATGTTGATGTAGTAAAGAAGCAAAGAACATTCATGTTCCTTTCTCCTATTTACCAGTTAACTATTTTATAGTATATCTTTCTTGTGTTCGCTTAGTATTACCGGATACCAGGGCAAGAATACATCTAGTCTGGTTAAGTATTCAGCTAAATGATGTTACTTTAGGTAACATTACTTGAAGAAGGTGCACCATTTCTCTCATGAGACAGTGTATAGGCCTGTCGGGAGGATCTTAATTAGGCTTCGAATACTACGTTATTTTGAATTTTTGGTTAGGGTTTACTTGTAAGGGAAACTATTCTTCTAATCTGATGTTGTGCTGACACACCCTTGTACAGAGAGACCGGACACTTGAGAATGATGTCTAGCAGGTTATTCAAACTCTACCCTCGTATATATATATATATATATATATATATATATATATATATATATATATATATATATATATATATGTGTGTGTGTGTGTGTGTGTGTGTGTGTGGGTGTGGGTGTGTGTGTATATATGTATGTGTATCTCTCTCTCTATATATATATATATACATATATATATGTATATGTTTTCAAATCACACTGGCATAGAGCAAATTCTGCCAGCCCCCTCTCGCACATCAAATCTATTCTGACTAACATCAGTTATATTAAAAATAAAAGTTATTTGTACCTCTTCTGTCTGCCCTCGCTTCACCCCATATACTTTCACATTTTAATGTAAATGGTATCCTTTTTGGTGTCGTTATTATATTGCTTAATTTAGAACTTTTGACTTTACTTATCTATCTATCTATCTATCTATCTATCTGTGTCTGTATATATATATATATATTTATATATATATATATATATATATATATATATATATATATATGTATATAGAAGTATGCGTGTATACATATATGTATTTGTATACAGATTTTAACGTTCATGGCCATTTATTTACTATAGATTCCTGCCTAGTATCACATGCCTGTCTAGCCACACTGAAGAATTGTGATATAGCGAAACAGCCTCTCTCGTGGTTACTATATATATATATATATATATATATATATATATATATATATATATATATATAGAGAGAGAGAGAGAGAGAGAGAGAGAGAGAGTAATTGTCATAAATATAGTTTCATAGCTTACTACCTTGCTGTACTTACGTATCGAGCACTGTTGAAGTAAATACTGAAAATTGATACATAAAGAATTATATATCCTTATAAAATGTTATATTGGTACATGAAATAGTAATATATATATATATATATATATATATACATATATATATATATATATATATTTATATAGTAAACACCAGAGAGATTATATATATATATATATATATATATATATATATATATATATATGTGTGTGTGTGTGTGGGTGTGTGTATGTGTGTGTGTGCGTGTGTGTGTGCGTGTGTGTGCCTATTTTAGACGATTTAAATCATTTTCAAACAAAATGATTGCATTCATGTGCGATAAATATTTCTCTCCGCTAGCGAGAGTTCGTTGCCGAGTGGTAAGATGACAATACTTCAGTAACTGTGGTTCAATATTTCAACCTTGCTCCAAGTGAAACGGGCAAAGCTGTGTCCGGTAATGTTGACATAACACCGGGTACAGGGGACAATGTTTCCCTGTTAGCATTTAGGTAATGATTCCACGTAAAACGATATTTGAATACGTTCATTTGTCAACATCGCAGAAACAACAAACAAAATTGTAACATTTATGTGCGATAAATCTTTCGCGCTAGTGTGTGTTTGCGTGTCTCAGTTGTAAAGGCGCAGGACCACTTTCCCTTCAGTCGAAATGGTGTCGTGTAACAAGTCATCGTAAGTTTATTAAATTTATAATGATTTCCGTTCTGAGAAGCTTATTACAATTATTTTCACCAGTAAACATATGCTTCCGTTTAGTTACTAACAACAAAAATACGATATAAAATATTTTGCACGTGCTTTCTGTGTCATCCGATCTTACTTTTATCAGTTTTCAAGCGTTCATTTTTAATTCATCTTTACACGTAATGCGATGCTCATTAAAATGTATCTAAACATTAAATTTCATTTAGTTAATAAAATACTTCTGAACAAAAAAACTACTTAACATGCACATTAATACATATAAACACACAATTATACACATAAGAAAAATTCCATCAGTCAAAAATGATTTCTTCAGAGACAGATTTCGGACAAATACAATAACATAGATTATGAACAAAAAAATAAGTATTAAAAATACACTCTTCTATTATTATTTTCAATATTTCTGAAAAGTACTGTGTTTATTTTATTTTTATTAAGCAAATTAAATTGAACGTTAAGGTGGAGTATCTGTTGTTTATAAGTTCGGGGTGGTAAACATAATGCAATAACAATTGTGTATATACGATAAAAACGGTTTCTAGGTGTTTGTCTTTTTACAATGATATTTAATGAGCACCCAATTCGACTTAAACTCGATTCATTACAACGCATGTAATCTGAAGAAACACGCGTTTGAAATATGTAAATATACTACTAGAAGCATGAGTTGCCTCTAACGAAATTCACAAATAGAATCCACTGTCAGAAATGTACGTGATTCAAATACGATTTACCGCCCAAAAATTGCATAAAACATTAAATATGTTAACGGTAATTCGAGAACTATCACCAATGTTGTGACGAGAACATTGGGGGCTGGCATTATTTTTTTCTCATCAAAATTACTCTAATTCTGCTTTAAATATAAATTAGAAGGTACGGTATTCATTTACTATCACATCCAGCGTATTTTAGCCCCTAAAAATCTTATTTTATTTCTTTTGGGGGGCGATTACATGTAAACAGCCTGAAACAGCCGCAAAGTAGGACTGAGAATTAAAATGAAATAATTTACATTTTAGAGCGAGTGATAACTTTCATATATACATGAGCACCTACTTCCTGAACAGTCATCGGTATATCGAGACATGTAATCGATTAGAGTTGTATTTGAGGGGCGGAAGGATGAGGGGGAATTTTTTTTTAACTTATTTTTAAAAGTTTTCTTTTGTGTTTTAAATATAAATGGAGGGTATTTTTATGTCTCGGTTTAACGCTAACTGGCCAGGAGTGGGTGCTCTTTTTAATCTTGAATTTATATCCCCGCTATAAAGTCTAAAATATATTTGTATTCCTTTTTGCGGATATCTTTTCAGGTTGTTTACATGTAATTGTAGACAAAAGTTTTAGAGTTTTCAAACTACACCTGTACGGAAAGCAAACATTTACCAATTTTTCTTCATGAAAAATATTGTTTTTAGACTTTTGGGGTAGGACGTATTTTAAATCTTGAAATCAGCTACTATATAAATAATAATCGACTACGATGGAAAATACACGTGTTTAGCAAAGTAAAAGTGATGATAACGAACGTTACCGAACTTCATCGAAAAATCTAGACAATATACACAAAACTGTTCTTGTTTTATTCTTACACTAACCTAAGCCTAACCTAACCCGAAACTGACACTAACCTAACACGAAACTAAATCTAGTTTTAGTTTGCAATCTCGGTTTAGTTCGGTACTATTGTATAGAAGCATTGGACATGCACTCATCATTCTCCGAAAGGTCGCCACGGCATATGTCACGACTTAATATTTCTCAATACCTATTGCTAAAAAAGCAAAACAATAAGTACCCTACACCACAAACAATCATCCCCGAGCAACTCCAGGACACAAATCCTGCTAGTACGCATATACATTATTTAAAAAGAGAATGGTTTAAATGTTTGAATACACCTCGGATGTTTGTATTACAAAAGGAGACACACATTCTGTATTATTCACTCTCTAATTTCTTTTTGCTGAGACGAATTTCACATATTATCTACATTTTGTCTGTTAAATGTTGATACTTAAAACATTTCAGCTACGTAAGATGAATATTTTTCCAGGAAGCTGAAAACCTTTATTTGAGCTGTAATTTGAAACCTAAATAAAGAATTGTCAGAATCATGTGTTTTGCAATAATTCCTATACGTATTATTATTTCTAGACCTGGATACAAATTTATTTTAAATATGTATTAACTATTAATTTATAATTCCATAAAACATCTAACTTGTTTAACTGATTAGCTATTCGCATTTATCTCTTTGCAGATTTGAAAAATTTCGAACAGAAAACTGAAAAGTCAGTTTCTGACCTATGCGATTCGACGTTTATTCGTTTAATATCATATTTCATGAATTCACATGTTTTTCCTTTGGGCTTACTTAATCAGACCTGCTAAAATTTCTAGAAGCATTTATCCCCGTTATCAACAGAAGTGTCTTCCTATTCTATCAAATAATAAATACATACGACAAATGTTAGAAGCATAAACGCATTCTACAACACTTTAAGATAGAGCAGGGTTTACTATTATACAAACATGAATATACCAAATTAAGTGTCAGATATTAAAGAACAAATTACCTCTGATAAAACTCAACTACTACTGAACACTTTAACAAATGAAAAGAACAAATACGGTAGGCTATAAATTCTTCTGACTGAAAAGCCTTCAATTTAAGTTTACCAAAAACCACATACCAGACCATTTTTAGAACTATATAATACAATTAGCCAAAAATGAAAATTTAGAAATAGAAAATGTAATAACCGTACTTTTAGACAAATAAACAAATTCTCAAAATCTGGTAAAATAATAACAATTAAACAGTCCTTGCGGATAAAACAAAAAAAGTCTTAAGAACTAACTACGAGGAATATAAAATAATTATAAAGAATGGCATTCAAAGTGCAAAATAATACCGACTAATACCATTAATACAATTAATATAGATGCTAAATCCATTTAAACTAAGCTAATTATATACACAAAAGAGAAACCATAATTCTGGTGCCCCCAGGCTTCACCCTGTAAATCATAAGCAGGACATGAATAATAATCCAGCCTATTAAATTGATATAACCTTCAAACTTTGACATATGCACTTTCAGTGAAAATCTACTTGATACAATTATTCCTAAAATAAGGAATAGCATAAATAATCCTCCTCAGACATCTTTAAACTAAGTAACTAACGAGATCTCCAAACGTAGGAATACAAATAACATATCAGTTTTAGTATCACATAAATGCTAACAGTCAGTCAATATCGCTCATGGCCTTTTATAAGGCTCTGAAAATGTCTAAAAGAATCACTGATACCACATAAAAAGATATTGATTGAATTCTTTTGGCCTGGAAATCTATAATTATATCTGACAATAGAAACTGGACAAGAAGTAACACATTGCGCCACTTCAATATAATAATGGGTCAACAGACTCTGCCCCAGTAACAGACGGCGTCAAATTATTCATTTTAAATGAAATATAGCTATCATTCGTTGGAGAGAGGAGGCTTGTATAAGGACGATGCGCTATTCACTATATATATATATATATATATATATATATATATATATATATATATATATATATATATATATATATATAGATATATATATATATACTTATAAAAGATTATATAAAAGATTTAAAAAGCTACATAGATTTTTCAACCAATATGCTATTAATACAATAATAGATATTGCCAAGTAGTAGACTTCTAAGTCATACATTTGGTCTTTAACAACACCACTTATTGCCTATTTGATAAGCCTATGAAAACCTTACATTATGTGCCTAATATATCTAATCATCCAATATTTAAAATTCAATCTTTTTTAAAATCCCGAATAAAATATCTAGACTATCATCACATAGAAATATATTTTCATACAATGAAAGATTTTATAATAATGCTTTACGTAACTCAAGCCAAAATAATATCGGAGAAATATAAAATAGGTCTAATAAACCCTAATATTGTAATAGAAAAAACATAAATAAATATTTACAATATTGACGCAAATCGGAATAATACAATTAAAATAAAAGTATTAAAGCAACAATGAAGCAAATAACATAAAAAATGTGAATCCACAGGACTAATCATGAGGAAAGTAAAGCTGACTAGATATAATAGACACTTTATAACTTGGTTGAAACTGGCATATACCAAAACGACAAGACCCAATATCCAAAGGAAACATTATAGGATAAAAGATAATACATCAATAGAAACCCCTGCATAAATACAATAATATTATAAATTAGAACACGAGAATAAAATGCTACTCTGCAAATTTAGAAACAAACATAATATTATCTAATTATAGTAATATCTACAAATGCCAAAATAGCAATATCCATACCGCATCAAATACGGCTTGAAACTGTATGATATTAGATAGTTGCATTTTAGAATGACTCTGTGCTCAATAATGTCGTATGTAAATGTGTAGTAAATGCAGGAAACAAAATATCGTAATAATAGTAATAACGTATCAAATGCGGCCTGTGTCAATAGCCATAACAATGATAACTATTCATAACCCAACAGGAATAAAGACAATAATCAAAGTAATGATGATTACGTAAATACCAATCACAAGACACTCATGCACATAGTGGTTCAACTGCAGCTTATTAAGCTTAGTATAGCAACACATAAAACAATGTAACGAAAATCCTTCGAACATAACATCCTTATGAAAATAAATATAGCAACTTAAGAGAAAGCTAATTTCACACATCTGATGATCATGCACGAAGAAAACACTCCCATTAGCGGGAAAATACTGCAACATTTGTATAGAAGAAGCATTAGTAATTATGAATCGAAATCATTTAATCCTTAGTTTGTATTTTCAGAAAAATAATACAAATCCGCCTAATGCAAGTAATAAGACTATGTAACTAATAAGGACAAACAGTTAAGAACATTTCCGTGAGAATTTTTCACGAGTAAATCCTTTAAGAGAGTAAAGTACTAACATGAATTATGGGCAGAGCGAGACTCTTGTTAAACTGTTAAAAATGGCCACTTCTTTTCAAAGGGGGGTCACTGTATTTTCAATCGGTGTGTCAGTTAATTGAGAGCAAAAATCTATCTATAGATTTGCAATTCAATAAGTTATAAAGGAAATGGATTACTTATTGTTGGTTTAAACTTTGAAGCCGTTTAAATTTAAATAACATATTTAAATAATCAGTTCATATGAAGCTGAAGTTAATTATACTCTATAGACATATGTTTAATTTAGTGCAAGTAATTATTTCATTGGGGTTGGAATTATATTAAAAATACTGTTTCAAAACTGTTTTCTAAGTCAAGAATTAAAACGCATTATATAGTATTTGGTTATTTTCTACTATTTCGAAACACTATAATTATTTTTATAATGACAAATACGCTAATGCTACTTTTCTCCTCAAACATATTTGGCACATTAAGCACAGACACATCCCATACTTTATAGAATGGGCAATCTTTAAAAGGGTTAATCTCTATGAACCAGGCTCCAAATATAGCCATCGTTGTATGAATAAGGCCTTAGTTATTATGAATATAGATTTTAATCTTCTAAATGAAAAGAATCTTTAAATTATCTCTTCTCACCCAAACGAAAGCAAATTAAAATATGATCAATTAACGATAACATAGATGAAATAAATAAGATACAGGAGGATCAGGTTTTTATTTATATAAATACACATTTATATTAACAATGTAAACGACACAAATACGAAGCATGAATTATTATCAAGACAAACATCAGCTTTCAAACAGAGTTGAGACAAGAGAGGAGAACAAAATACCAAGGTATGCTGAACGCGATTAATAAAAAAATGGGATCTTCAGAAGATCTCAATCATTCCAGTAATTATTCCTGAGCGCCACCGGGGTAATCTAAAAAAATGATAACTACCTGTCAAATACACTCGTGGAACTACAAGAAAGAGAGATACAAACAAGTCCACTTAAAGAGACGGTTAGAGTTCCAAAAAGATCTCTCAGTTGAAATCTATGAAAAAACAGCTGAATATCTGACATCTGTTAGGATGCTCCATCTCATAGGAAAACAAAGTGAAAATTAAATTGAAAATAATTTGCCGATTAAATTTACAAATTTACCGTTGATAAATGCTAATTCAAACTCGTCAGATGAAGGAACATATACACGTGAACATAGTGAAAAATCATATGTAAACATTTAGCGCAACGTACTGACATAGGCTCTTTTAGGGATGCATTAGCGCAATCTATATATGCTACTTTAAACTAAAACGTGATATTCCGACCGATAAACGGACTGCCCTTGTTTCAGAGATGATTGGACGCATCTGAATACTGCCAATATTCTTCACCGAGGCGATTGGGAAGTTAACTCAGGGGAGAAGGCGACACGTGCTGCGAAACAGAATGGCGGGATGAACCCGTTAGAGAACGCCACATTCTTTTACATGTTATACTGAACATCATATCTTGGCTTCCATTAACGTTACACCGTTGCGCTTTGAATTAATTGACGCCATCATGAAAACGAAATTGGTAGCCGTGTTTTTGGAGTTATTACTTACCCAATGCACGCTAATGGTTTCAGAGAATGTCTTGTTCATAAAGAACGAACGCTTAGCTATTAACTATCTTCCCTGCTATGCTTCTCTCTCTCTCTTCTTATACACACACACACCCAAACATACACCCATATATATATATATATATATATATATATATATATATATATATATATATATATATATATATGTATATTCATATTAATACATAGTTGTTATTTTTCTATAAATATAGTTATCAATGATTTGAAATATCTATTTCTTAAAATTTTATAACTTTTTTTTCGTTGCCTATCTGTGCGTTCATCTATCAACATATCTATGCGTTTAACTCATGTTTGTTGGGCAGTCACTCAGTACACACACACATATATATATATATATAGAACATTATGAAAATATATATATTGCAATTCAGTTAAACAGACCATATATATATATATATATATATATATATATATATATACACATGATGTTTATTCTAGCTAGTTAACTAATATAATTCTTTGTTATTCTCTTAGCCAATCGTTGGGGTTCTTACAGACAAAGGTATGGCTGATGTTACTTCCTATTCTGTTGTTCTGTTTTCTATAGGGTTGCTCTTCTCTGCTTTGTCGTTGTGTCAAAATAATGGGTGACCTTATTTTAATACGCGCGTGCTTGCATTTCTATTTTATGTTTTAGTTTAGTTTTTATTTATTTATTTGTTCATTTATTTATCATGTATTGTTAACCTAAGGTGAATTTTATTTTATGTAAGCTGTTGTTTGCAATTTCACTTCCACGGTTAAATAATGGTTTGCTAGAACTGTTTTAATTCGGCGTTTTTGTTTGTAAATGTGCTGCTGTGGTCGTAATATCTGGTTTTAAATCTAGAGAGTTCATATTCACGTCGTACTTATTGTAATTCGGTTTTTCCTTGGCAAATATTGTGGGTTGGTTCAGCAGTTATTTTTCAGCTTTTCTCTTTATTGCTAGCATTTTCATTCTTATTTAGGTGATTGCTATTATGATTTGTGTTATTACCATTTGTAGTGCTAACATTCTTGTTCTTTCGTAGTGCTATTTTGCTATATTGGTCACTTTTCTTACGAAATTTGTTATTTAATCTCCTCCACAGTTCTTCTTTAAGTATTTTATTATTATGTGCATTAATTATCATTTCTAAGATTTCGCAGCAGCTGTATGCCAGTTTTAACTTATTTTTATTGAATATTTTATGCAGGGAATATGTTACGAGGAAGCGTTTTTCAATGAGATTTAAGCATTCTTGTCCAGGAAATACCAATTCTTTTTTTAGCATCTGATTATAGGGCGCGTATACCAGATTTTATTTGTTGTTTCTCTTATTCTTTTTATTATAATTATTGGTGTCGTGGTTCTTATATTTAATTTCGATATTATGGTACCCACTATTGTTTACAGCTGTATTGTAAATTTTGCTTGATTTTTAAAATACATATTCGTCGCTAGAGTTATTGATGAGCCTACGTTCGATAGAATTATGGATCTCTTTTATGATTGAAAAAATACAACGCTAATCTAATATACGTACACCCAAAGTCCAATCACCTATGGAGGTGATTGGACTTTGGGTGTACGTATATTAGATTAGCGTTGTATTTTTTCAATACGGCTCGTGTATATTTTCATTTAAGTTTAAAGTGACATCTAAAAAGTGAGTTATTTTTATGTTAACCAGTACTTCTACTCTAAGGACTAATTTTTACATTTTCATATCTATAATTTTCTTAAAGTTTCCTCACTTGACCTTGTTGGAATCCTTTATTATAGCTAATCTATCATTTTTACGTAGGCCGATACATGTATTATGAAATATATTTGTGAGTGTATATAAAATAAATTCCCTCACAAGTTCTTATGCCTCTACATGGCCTAATCAAACGAGTTTGTATTTTTGTTTGTTTTAGCCATTGAACATTATTATTGATTAAAACTGATCTTCTACATTTTTTAATGATGTGGAGTTCATCCTTGGATACATCACGGCAAACTCTAGGGTGATTGAAGTTCTTCGGATATAGATGGATAGAAATCCACGATGTCAAATTGTAGGATGGTGCATTAAGTTTTATTTTCGATATTATTAAACAAAGTGATTGCTTTGGGACTGGTTTACTTCTAGGTATTTTTCATTTGCTTTTCAATTATAGATAGAATTGTTTTAGTAATTCTACTTATTTCTGCTTTGGTCGGATTAATTAAGCGGCAGATAGGGTTATTGTTAACATTACCTTTGTGGTCTTTAAATAAGATACAGGCTTCCTTAGGTATTCATTTACTAATTTTGTCGCTAATTCGTAGTCTATCGGTTATTTGTTTAGCATGTAGCTTAATTGCAATGAATATATTCGCATAATTTACTACCTAGCTCTACTCACGTATTGTTGAAATAAACACTTAAACTTGATACATAATCGATTATAAGATTATATTTGGATACATGAAATATGAATATATATATATATATATATATATATATATATATATATATATAGTAAACATTTTTATTTACGCAAAGAGTTTTGCTGAATGTGTGCAGATACGTTTGGTTTAACCTCGCCTGACAAAGATGTTAGAATGAAAACAAAAATTTGACTTATTTCGATAGGAGGCTTTCAGTAAGACGTGACAATTTTACTAGAATGACTTTACTAGAATTTCGTTAGATATTATCTTTTTAAATTATATTGATTTATTATAGTATTTCTTTAAAAAGTTAAAAGCAATAAATACAAAAAAATATACCAAATAAATATATAGCTTGAATCGAAGGATTCGCTGGATTAAGTCATATGAACGAACACCAACCATGAGTATTTACATGAATAAATTCAAAAGTGTGTTCATTTAGCACAAATATATTAGCATCAACACACCTCTATGTTATTTAAATCAATAATACAACATGGTGCTCTGCAATACTGTGTATATACTAGAGAGGGTGGATTCAAACACAAATATTCGTATTCCTAATATGCACAAGTATTTTAACAGTTGATAATAAATTAATGTTTAGTCAAATGTTATTATGTTTGTTTCTAATGATATTATCCGTGCCTTACTATATATATATATATATATATATATATATATATATATATATATATATATATATATATATATATATAACATGCACTTGGTACATGGTTAGTTGATATTCTTAAGCCCGTACTTACTTTTTATTCGGACTATTGTATCTATATTTCCTTTCAATTGGTCTTACATACAAAAATTATCTCTCTCAAAGGATACCGAGTTCGTTGACATTAGTAGTCTGTTTACCAATGTACCTTTGCGTATTTAATCGCTGTTATTAATAGCATTATCAGACAAGATCGGGTATGTCTGTATTTCGTGCTCATACGTAATTTTGATAAGTTCACATTGCCTTATTATTTTGTGTTAATATATTATAAATCGAATATTTATTGTTATAAAAAATGAAATAAACGAAAATCAAACGAATTTTAAAAGATCATATCAAAAATGTACACATGAATATATATTTATTATTTTTCTCGAAGCGTTCCATTAAAAAAAAAATCACAAATAAACAGCTCGTATAAATATATATATATATATATATATATATATATATATATATATATATATATATATAAATAATAATATTTATAAATAAATATTTATTAAATATTTTAATACCTACGGACATCGATGTTTCATGCTAACGCAATCGTCAGTGTAGGAACTAATTCTCTACGTTCGGTGGGCGCGAACCCCGATCACAAATCGCCACTGATTTGTAGACGGTCTTATCCCATCGGTCATAGCCAATTAGTTAGTAAATAGCGAGGAATTTAAATGTAAATAGCGAGTCGGCGGCTAGATTTACCCAAACAGTTTAGAGTGATCTACGAACGGCATTCGGATCGTGCATGTAGCTATTTGCACTGCTTGTTATTAAAGTAACTCGAGAGTGCCCTGCCTTTGTTGGAGGGGGCTGATAAATAATAATATTTATAAATAAACATTTATAAAATATTTTAATATATATATATATATATATATATATATATATATATATATATATATATATATATATAACTGAAAATTCACAAAAATAAAAAATTATATTCAAATATGTGACTACAAATGTACACAATTCTTAGCTGATGCCGTTTTTAAAAATCAACCAACAAAACCACGTCGATAACTCACATATTTTGTTTTATGGGCATTATTAAACAAAATGTTGTCATATTAGAACAACTATAATGAATTTGTTACTACGGAAATATATAGATTTACATTCGACAAGATGCTATGTATTAAATTGCGTTTTTGTCGCCACACTGCATTGCCTAAGTGATACCGTAATTAACAAGCACGTGATTAATCGTGTTGGTCATTTGGCTGGAATAAAGTGTAGTATCTGTTCAATGCTGCACTTTTTCAACATTTCAGTTTTTCCCAGCTGCATTAGGGGCGAAATAGAAGGACAGTGGCAGTGAAAACAAAGATAAGTAATATGGTGCTATAAACACAGAAAAATAGTACATCGTGGTTTTCCACATTCAATCCCGAGTAACACAGTGTCTTTCTGCTAGCTATATGTACACAACTAAATTGCTATTAATGAACAAATAATTATCAACAAATATATTAAATGTAATAAATAGAAATAAATAGAAAACGCGCGGACTTTGTTCATTCTGAGTGTTATTCGTAAAAAAATATTTGTTGTTGTTTATTATCTACGGACGTATACGGTTCGTCTCTTTTCAATCGAGACTCTTCATCGGAGAAGTATGACTATTCACTACTTGTCACACGGTTCGAAACCCTGGATTATAAGTATTTTACAACTCCAATCCAACGTCTTAAACCTAGCAGCCAATATTTGAGCAGCTGATAAAATGTGGTAGTTTAAACACATTTAAAGCGGCGATGACGACACAGGCATTCTACTTATATTAAGGAATGATGCATTATAAAGCAAATGACGCCATGCTGTATTTGCACTACCACTAAAGTGCTCTTCTAATTATGAAGGAGCGACAAATATGAAAAAATATTTGTTGTTGTTTATTATCTACGGACGTATACGTTTCGTCTCTTTTCAACCGAAACTCTTCAGCGTAGAAGTATGACAATTCACTACCGGTCACACGGTTCGAAATCCTGGATTATAAGAATTTTTCAACTCCAATCCAACGTCTTAAACCTCGCGGCCAATATTTGAACAGCTGATAAACTGTGGTAGTTTAAATACATTTATAAGCGGCGATGACGACACAGGCATTCTACTTATATTAAGGAATGATGCATTATAAAGCAAATGACGCCACGCTGTATTTGCACTACTACTAAAGTGGTCTACTAATTATTAAGGAGCGACAAATATGAAAAATATTTGTTGTTGTTTATTATCTACGGATGTATACGTTTCGTCTCTTTTCAATCGAGACTCTTAAGCGTAGAAGTATGACTATTCACTACTGGTCACACGGTTCGAAACCCTGGATTATAAGTATTTTTCAACTCCAATCCAACGCCTTAAACCTCGCAGCCAATATTTGAACAGCTGATAAAGTGTGGTATGAAACATACAAAACAATGGTCTTCAAATAAAAAATCATGGCGATTTTGAAAGTTTGACTGCATTTTAGAACACATGTTAATCTTGTCCGAAGTTAAATTCAGTCAAACTTCCGTGAACGTATTATGTTTGTATATGCTTGCTGTTTAGTACGACTATATATAGTTTTTCCCGACAAAATTTGAAGTTAGGTGTAAAACAAATAAAACTAAGGCGGCCTCCAAAGCGCTTCATCAACGATCTCTTCTGAAACCCTATGAAATGTGAGCTCAACTTGCTCAGACATTTATTAGTTACATAATTGTATTCAGGTTAGTCATTCAAGATGTGTAATAATCAGAGTCTGTTTTTATGGAAAAACGTTTTCGGCTTCTTTTTGGCATTGTGTTTTCTGCTGTCATTGTAAGCTTTTGATTCGTTGAAATTAAACTGCATTGACCTGAGACCGGAAGTGCAAACAATAGTAGCCATTTTCATTTTCGATTCGTAATTGTGTCTGAAAATATTTTGTTTGTTAGGACGGAGCGATAAGAACGATATTAATCTTTGTTGACTTGCTCTATTTTTCTTCTTCCATTCTTAACGTCTTTTATTCCTGTTGATTCTAATTCCTTCATTCCTTTCTCCTGTTGCATAATGGCGTTTTTTTCTGTTTTTATTCATATATCTATATCAGTTTTTCTTTTCTTTCTATAATTATATTTTTCGCCATTTCTTCATTTTTCTTAATCTGTTTGTGTCTTTTTCTTTAATTTGTTTCTTTACACTATTTTGTTTTCCGTTTTAATCTTTTTTATTATACTTTCTTTCTCTCACATGTCATTCTCTCTATATCACTTTTCTCTTTTATTACCATTTTATCAAGTCTCTATACTTTTCCTTGAAAACATCCCAGAAACGAACCGTTTTAAAATGAATTATTTTAGATGAGGATATATAATTTATATTATTCCGATTACTATTCTTTTCTTGGTTGCTATTTTCACAACGTTTCGACCGATGTAACCCCCGATCTTCTTCAGTTACATCTCTTCGAACTTTGGAATCTTTATGTCGAATTATTGAAAGAATACGAAATTTTGAACTGAACTTTTTCGTATAAACCTACGGGGTGGATTCTTCTCGTTCCATCAATCATAACCAGGTTGAATATGTAAGTGGGAGGTTACATCAACTGAAATGTTCTGAAAAACTCAAGCAATAATAGAATTAAAGTACGAATCATTTAAATAATATAAACTATATTTAGTGAGTAATTTCAATACCCTCCATCTTAAAATAATATCCCCGTTTTAATAGTAATGTAGTTTTGTTAGTATTTCACTTCCCTCACATATAAAATGATATCACGATTACAGAACAGATACTACACCAGCCTTCATCAGAAACATAAGGTTATGCCTGGGAGGATGTTATCATGACGAACGAACATATTAGTTATGCGACGATTCCAATAATTTTCCCGATTCCGATATAATTACCGATCCCGATTCCGATTCTTTTTTTAATTTCTAAATACTTAACTATAGCGTTGTTGTCGGTTTTAAACATGTCGTCGGATTACCTTAAAACCCCATGTAATATGTGCATATATTTTCGCAAATGTATAACTATACGTATTGGGATTATCCATAGATTTTAGTTTCACTAAAAAATAAATAAATATTTATCATTTTATCATAATACTAAGTAATAGAAAATTTTGTTTTAAACAAAGACAAAGAAAAGCAAAAATTAAAAGAATCGTTTTTGGCATCGGAAAATAGACACAAATTTGTCCGAATCTCATACCGATTCCGATACCGCAAAAAGTTTCGATTTTCCCCGATTCTGATTAATCTTCCCAATACTTGAACATATACTACACTAGCCTCGTCTCAGACGAAGAGGTGATACATGAGAGTATACTTATGACAGAACAGATATTACACAACCTCTTTGAATTAAACATTTAACCATAGTGCATTAGTCTAAAATAGTATAGTAAACAGTATTGTGCTTGCAAATATATTGTTCCTTAATAGAAGTTATATCATAGTTTCGGATACAAACAGGCAAATAACAAATTTCTATGAGGAACAGATTCTTCCGATTGTTACCAATTCTGTCAATTGTTACCAATTGTAATTGTAACCAATTTTCCGAAAATATCGTCATCATTGATTTACCATTATTGAAGTTTCACGCTCGCTTAAGATACACAGAACAATTTTAATGGATGTCAAGTTTGGCTTCTTCTTTTGCTTTGTATTTTCCTGTCATGGACCGGAAGTGCAACCAATGGAAGCCATATTTATTCATGACATATTATGTGTCGCAAGATATGTTTTGTGCTTTCTGGGAGCGACATTAACCTGTGTTTCTCTCTTTCTGTGTTTCTAACTTGGAATATATTTTTTTTTAATTTTTATTTATTGCGTTTATATGTGTGTTTTTAGTTTCTATATATACTTACTATTTTCTTTTTTCATTCCTTTTTTACAATAATTCCGATTGCATTTCGCTAAACAATAAGCAACTTTACAAAATACTTGTCAAAATTCTCGTTCAAATAATCTCAAAAGTTAACACCATATACAGAACGCAATATTATAATATTCCCAACGTCTATAAATTGGAAAATCTGTTCCAAGTTTTACAGTTAACGTCAGTGATAATTAAAGAAAAACTATATTTGTTCATGCTAAAATAATTAATTTCAAAAATTAGATCCATTGCTTCTACTATGGTTTGCTTCTCGTAGAGTCGGTTATCTCTATCACTCCAAATACTTCCTCACACATGGGACCATGCTCTATCTTTACAAATTTACTATCAGACCTTGCATGTAGTAACGTTGTCATATTTTGGCTGGTCAGTATCAGTCTAATTTTAGGTTTCTTGGTAAGATTCAGAAGGATATCTGTGATTAAATACATTGACGTAATTGCCAAGGCTGACGCAAGTACCGTGCTAATAAACATATCACATCTGTCAATATCCTGTATGTCTACAAAGCACCCATCCGCCCATGCATGGAGTATTGTTGCCACATCTTGGATGGTGAATCATCAACTAGTCTATCCTTTTTAGACATAGCTAAAAAAAGAGTCGCTAACTTAATATGGCCCTCACTATCCACCAAGCTCCAGCCGCTGTCCCATCGCAGCAATGTTGCATCCTTGTGCTTGCTTTACAAGTACTTCAATGGATTGTGCTCTGATGAACTGGCTGCTTTTGTGCCCCCTTCAACGTAAATACACTAGACCAACCGGATAATCAGCTAAGTCCCATTCATTCACTATGGAGGCCCCCACATTACGGATAGCCTTCTACTCCAATAGCTACTTTTCTTTGTGTTGCAGACATCTGGACTCCCTCCCTGCTCCCTGTCCCCCTGCCTGTACCAACATGCACACATGTAAAACTAATGTAAACAAACATCTTGCTGCACACCTCCCAAATTAGGATGACCCCCCAAAACTTCCCACCTTATTCTCAGTAGCTCCTTACGTAACAGTGTCTTGTTTGGGGTGAACTATGATAAAAAAAATGGTTGGCCCCACTCTTTCTTCTTTTCAGCAACCTCTCTATAAGACATGGGATCTTGCTAGTGTCGCTATTCTATACAAGTATTAATATGGCATGGCTTGTTCAGAATGGTCTGATTACTTTCCTGATTCCTTTGTACCAGCTTGTTTCACTCGTTGATCTAGTTCTTTTCACCAATTCGCTGTCCAATTACCTTGTTGTAATAGATATTCCTATTTCAAGTCAGGTCTTTCCAAATACAGCGAGTTTATGGACCTCTTGTTCTGCTTACTGGTTTCATCCTACCTATAGACTTAGTCTTTTGAAGACTAAAGTAAATCGGGGAGTTTTATTCTCAAATTATATAGCTTTCTTTTTATTCCGTAGTATCATAAATACCAGTACAACCAGAATAGAAGATTGACAAATAACGAACACACTTTAGTCCGTATTTATCCAAACGTAATCATACGTAAATTCTTCCAAGAAGGTATTTATTAACATTAGTACTTTTTCTAATTCTTAAACGCAAGTTAAATAAATAACTAAAAAAGTAGATTTTACTTTTTAATTCGTAAGCAATCACGTAAAAATAAAGTTTTATAAGAACGTTATTCAACTTAATTACACACGGATTTATTATTTTTAGAACTGTCATTTATAATTCTATATTAATTGATACACAAATAAATAGTTTAAATAGAAAAAAATGTTTTTGTTTTATTATAGAACTAGCGGGGTTACCTAGAGTTGTATGAACCCATAAAAAATAGAAGTTAAATAGTGTGTGTAACATCTATTTAAAAATGTTTGTATGTGTTGTGGGTGAACCTACCTACCCTTTAATAACTAAATGGGAGCAACCTGCTACCATAAATACCGGCTTTTGCCGGGAGAACAAGGGTACCACACTTTGGCACTAGCACTGCCAACACTGACTTGTGTATAATTTCACTGTTTAATACATGTCGCTATTATTATCTCTACACCTGTTGTTCTTTTATTTCATTGTTGGTACCCTTAAACAGGTCCACAACAGTATGTCTGCCCCCCTTCTCTCACGCTATCCATATATCTGTCTCCCTCTCTGTTCCCCCTCTCCCCAACACTCTCTTTGTCCTCAGACACACGCATTCATCTCTTTTGTTTTCATGTATTTAAAAAATGAACAAAATATATAATATACTTCATTTACCGGGGTATCGATTTTATTGCTCATTGACAACACAGAGTATTGATTTACTCCTCTCCAGGAGTTAGGCACACGGCCAGTTTTTATCTTACTCCCACAAGTAAGATGTGACCCAAGGTCGGGTCGGGAAAGTGGGGTTTAAAAATTGCCTGGGCAGCCCCGTCGGAATTACCCGGTAGGGGTGCCCCAGGCAGTAAGCATTAAACTTACTCCTCCCCAAAGAGGGGAGGCGAATCCTGGGAGGGTGGACCTCCTAGAACTGCACAGGACAGACACATAGACCGGCGTAAATCAAGCCCCGAAGGTCAAGACAATACCAGTCTATGGGGTGCAGTATCCATCGGAACAGATACTACACTTAGCGTATAATTCCGTCCCCCTACCTGCTTTCACAATACTATCAAGTGAAATGATGTTGATAATGGAAGTAGTCCAAAAAGATGTAAATGTAATAATGCAATTTAAATTAAAGCCCCACGACTCCCAAGCATTTAAAATTGTAATGACACAACAGTTTCTAAAACACGAGATTTGCTTTTTTATGGGATTACGTGTTGCGAAAGAAAAACAAATATTAAAAATTTAGAGTGTGAAATCAGATCCGACCGATTTTTACTCCGGACAGTGTTTTTAGAGCATATAGCATTTTTTGGCTAACTTGTATATACTTAATAATTCCCCTTGAAATAAACTTTATTTTAAATACAATACACTACGCAATACCTACAAACACGACATTTTCTAATGTTTTCTGTGTTAGAGATCAATATTGTTCGTTACATAAATTGCTGAAAATATAATCTATATGTGTTATTTCTTCGTATTTGTGCACAAATAATTTAGCTCTTCCGTAAATGCATTTATAATGATAGAAAAATATTAATGTTCGTAAAATTAAAAGAACAGGATACTTAAGAATAACCGTGGCTTAAAAATAACGTGCTTTTAAAGCATCTTCCGATCGTTTACGTAAATCACCAGAAGATGCCTAAGCACTTCGCCAATCATGCGCTCACTCCAAAAGAAAATCCGCCAACTGAACCTAAAAAGCTGACATTTCTCAAGCACTTAACCCTTACCCTTAAACTAACCCTAACCCTTAACTAACTCTGACCCTAACGTAGTTGTGTTTGTTAATTTACAAGATGTACCATTATCAACAAAAAAAACCAATAATATTTTTTTGTAAAAATCGTTATTTACTGTAAAAAATTGTTCTTGCATTCTTTTTTCGAAAGAATAAACAAAAATATCGAAGAAAATCAAAACTTTTCATTTTTAACTTTCCCGTGATAAAAAAAAATCTAATTAATTTTCTTTGTAACAAAAATTAATAAATTGTCATAAAAATAAACATACGGGGAGTGAGTTTCCGCTAATTATTTTTTCCATGTTGCAATCCCCATCGTTTGGATTTGGACACCGGTTCCTTTGTGATTCGGTTTTTTCCGGGTGCTTACGTAAACGACCGGAAGATGCCGAGTCGGTTTTGCTTTGTTCAAAAGTTATACCATCACCTTAAAAGTAATAAATGTTTATAGATTTGTATAATAATTTAACACTTTTCAAAACACAAAAAAATATGCGTGGATAATTAGCAACCCTTTGCGTATACCTGTATTTTTTCTTTTCACTAGTTGCATTGCAAAGTATTAATATCCGTTGCAAAACTGATCTAAGGGTCATTAGCGAAAGAGAGTAAAGCAAAACACGAAATGAGATTAGCAAGGAAGACACAAACAGTATAGATACACATAAGCGTAGTAAACACACAATTACTCAAAGTAACACGCAAACACAACGCAAACTCAACACCGTATTTTCCCTGGATTATACGGAATAATTTAATTTATCCGAACGTCTTATTGGTTCGTGTTTCGCACGTCTTAATTTTTCCACCTCTAGGTCTATTTTTTACTGTTCTCGTGTCTATACCTATTTTTTCTGCTTACCCATTCTCCTTCGCAAATCCCGTTCTACCTCATCATATCTATTTCGGCACGTATTTTCGTACGTAATAATCAAAACGAGATCACACACTGTAAAGAAATAAAGACAATATTAGCTATTCACAGCAGTTTGATTTGATTTCCTTTTGTATAGCATGCAGTTACTAATTTTTCAATTCATTTTTGAAACACACACACACCCATATATATATATATATATATATATATATATATATATATATATATATATAAATAAATAAATAAAAAAAATATAAACATATAAAAACACATACACCCACACATGCGCAGAAACGCCAAACAATAATACATTTCCTCAATTGAAAGAACACTTTTTCAAATCGAATAACATTTCTCCAAATGGATTCACATATCGGATGCGCGTTATCAAATTATAAAATGATAAAATGACAAAATAATAAATAAATGTTGAAAATAACTTTTTATAAATGTTGGTAGCCTTACTCCTTTATTTATATATATATATATATATATATATATATATATATATATATATATATATATATATATATATATATATGCGTATATTTGCGTTTTATTTTGCTTCAGTTGAAGTTCTCAGAAATAAACGGGCCTCTCTCAGTACGAACATTTGATCTCTATATGAGATACCTTAATATTCGAATGTTCAATTACATTTCTCCGTTACCTCTCAAATGTTAAATTACTAAAGAATATTTAAACCTGTTGTGGTTGCAAGGTTGAACAATAATTAGTGAGGAATACAATGAAGACGCAAACAACAAGGAGAATGCAATAATAAGTGTATTAAAGAAAAGGTATAGTTACAGTATGTACAAATGAAGGTGTCGCGTCAGAGAGTCTTGGTGGGAGGACATGTACGCTCTTCGGCGTCACTTCCGGTGGCATTTAGGTAACACATACTAAGGCCAACCTAGGCTTGCCATTTATAGTGTAACGTTATTCGTATATGCAAATGCCACCACAACACCCCCCTCCCAAGATTTGAAGTCACACAGATTTCAATATCTTTTTCTTTTTGGGTTTACCATCAATGGTTCATTAAATTTTCTTTTCCTACCTGATCTTCGGGGTTCAGGTGTATATTGAGGCGGTTCCAAATTAAAGGATTCGTATATGATATCTATGGTTTCCTCCTCTTCGACTGTTGTCGTATAATCATCATCTTGGATATGACGTTTTTTTATCTGATTTAGGTGCCTTTTATGTATACTCTGTGGACCTTTAATCATATATGTACAATCACCAATGCGTTTAGCCACTACTCCACATTCCCAGTAAGATGTGTTATTCTTGTAGCACTTAAAATATACTCGATCTCCCGAGTTATATTTCTTTCTTCTCGTGTGTGTAGTGTTTCGGATAATTGCCTGTCTTGGCAACAGTTTATCAAACGCTGATTTTACCTTTCTGGCAAACATTAGATCAGCTGGTGATATGTTTGATGGTGTACTAGGATGTGGTGTGATCCTATAAACTTGCAAGAATTGTTGCAAAGCTTTTTCTGTTGGTGTTCCAATGAATTTCTTTAACGCTCGTTTTAGCGTGTCCACGAACCTTTCCGCAAGGCCGTTCGACCTTGGATGATACGGCGGAGTCGTGATGTGCTTCACTCGGAACGTGTCGCAAAATTCCTTAAACTCTGCGGATGTGAACTGCGTTCCGTTGTCAGTGACCAGTGTGTCTGGTAGACCGAATCTTGCAAACAACTCGTGTAGGAACCCTATTGAGTTGTTCGTTGTTGGATTCCTGCAACGCATTACCTCCGGCCATTTTGTGTAACTATCCACTACAATTAAATAATAGTTTTCTCCTACTGGACCAGCGAAGTCCATGTGGATTCTCGACCACGGTTGGTCGGTTTTCGGCCAAGGTTTGTGTACTATAGGTGGGGATTTTGCTGCTAACTGGCATCCTTTACATTTATTTATTGTTGCTGCTATGTCAGTGTCCATGTTACGCCAGTACACGTAGCTTCTCATTAACGACTTCATTCGATTTATCCCCGGATGTCCCATATGAAAATCTCTTAACATCCTATTCTGCAATGTTTTGGGTATTACCACTCTCTCACTGTACAGTAACACATCGTTACATATGGAGAACACTTCCTGCACCTTTGTGTCCGTTATAATTTTCTCTTTTATGTCCTTTATGTATTCGTCTTTCTCGGCTTCCCTTTTAATGTCCGACAAAGTTACGGGTAGTTCCGTAATGATGTTTGCTACCATATTTTTTACTTCAACATTTGTCCGAATTGCTGCAATGACTGATTCTTCCAGATTGTGTTTCTGTGGTATCAGTCTTGACAGTCCATCCGCATGGCAAATCTTTTTTGATGCTAGATGTTGTAGCTGGAAATCGTAATTAAGTAAGATTGTACCCCAGCGCAGCAATCTATTTGCGGTGTATACCGGCAATCCTTTTTTTGATCCATAGATCGTGACTAACGGTTTATGGTCGGTTTCAAGTAAGAATTGTCTACCATATAAATATTGGTGAAATTTAGTCACGGAAAAGATTATGCTCAATGCTTCTTTTTCGATTTGTGAATATGCCCTCTCGGCTGGTATCAGCGTTCTCGAAGCGTGCGCTATTGGTTTTCTAGACCCATCCAGCATAATATGTTGAATGCATGCTCCTAAGCCGTAGGAACTAGCGTCACTAGCGACGACTATTTTTAATTTTGTGTCAAAGTGCGTTAAGAATAATTCGGATGTTAGTGCGCTCTTTATTTTGTCAAAAGCGGTTTGACATTCTTGCGTCCAGTTCCAAGGTGTATCCTTTTTAAGCAGATTATTTAAGGGGGCTCGCAAGTTATGCATTCCTTCAATAAAAGATTGATAATAATTTGCGAGTCCTAAGAAACTCTGCAAGGTTGTTACGTTATCAGGCGCTGGCATATTTTTTATTGCCGCAGATCTGTCTGGGTCTGGTCGTCGTCCATGTTTGTTTATTATGTGTCCAAGATACTTAATCTCGCTCATAGAAAAGTCACATTTACTTACTTTTACTTTAAAGCCGAATTCTTGTATTCGAGTAAATACTTGTTTCAAATGTTCCTTATGTTCTTGTAGGGATTTGCTCCTGACAACAATGTCGTCCAGGTATGCACATGCGCACTCAATACCACTTAGCATGGTGTCCATCGCTTGCTGAAAAATGGCAGGCGCTACTTTGATGCCAAAGAGCAATCGGTTGTATTTGTATAATCCCTTATGCGTATTGATGCATAGTATTTTTGAGCAATTTTCCTCGACCGGTATTTGCAAATATGCATCGCTCAAGTCTATCTTGAAGAAGATATTACCACCATTTAACTTCGTGAATATTTCCTCTGGGCTTGGTAGAGGGTAATGGTGGTCTTTTAATAAGGAGTTGACCCCGGTCGAAAAATCTGCGCACACTCTAACTTCGTCATTCTTTTTCTTTACGTATACGGTGGGGGCTGCCCACTCACTGTGTTCTATTTTTGATAGAATTCCTGTCTGTTCTAATCTATCTAATTCTTTATTAATCTTTTCCAACCCAGCGAACGGAACGTTTCGCTTTTTTCTAAAAATTGGGCTGGCGTTTTCTTTAAGTTCAAACGAGGCCTTGAATTTATTACAGCGACCTAAGTTAGTCGTGAATGCTTCAGGAAATAATTCTTTTAAATCGTCTTTTATATTTACTGTTGTTGGAGAAGAACATTCTATTTTTTTACAGAATGTATTGATTGGCTTATCCCATAGTCCAAATTTCTCAATTAAATCTATTCCAAATAGATTTTCACTATTTTTCAGTACGAATATTTTTAATTTCTTCGTAATCCCTTTTAATTTTATCGGAAGGACAACTTCTCCTTCAAATTTTATACCACCACCAGTTACCGTCCGGGCTGATTTACTCGTTTTCATCATGGTTGGTTTTTTACCCAACTTTTTCCTTGTATTCAGGTTTATAATAGAAATATCGAAGCCGGAGTCGAGTTGTAACTTTATTGGTGTTTTAAATATTTCCACTTTTACGTATTTTCGCCGATCTTTGTATAATTTTGTATTTGATTTTGTTTGCTGTACTCTCTTTCTGGTGTAATCTTTATATCTGCAGCAATCGCTTTTGTGTCCCACCTTCTTACAAATGTAGCATTTTTTCTTTTTATAAGGACAATCTGATTCCCAATGCTTTTCTGCACATCTCTTACAGTTATATCTAGGAAGAGGCTTGTTATATTCTGTCCTATATTTATGGTTATTAGGATTGTAATATCCCGTTCCATTTCGATTGCTTTTCTTTGTAAAGTTCTTGGTTGGTGTGTATGGTTTTCTAACTTTTCTTACATATGCCACTCCGGATTCTTCTATATTTTTTTAAATCCTTGTTTAGTGTAATGGCCCTTTCACAGTCCTCTGCTAGTTTCTGGAGGGTTAAATCTTGCTCAGATTCCAGCTTAGACAAAACTCGTCTGCGTATTTCTGCATTTTTCGTGGAAACTAACCCTTGTGCGAAGATTAGACATTTAAAATCTTCTACCGTTAGTTCCGCAAGCTTAAAATTATCGCAGTTTTTATTGACAACTGATGCGTATGTCAAATAATCTTGGTTTTCCATCTTTCTTAGATTCATGTACAGCCATCTTTTATGAAAAAGAGATATATTTGGATTAAATAATTCTTTTAGTAATTTCACAGCTTCCATGAACTCTAATTCCGCAGTTTTTTTAGATAATATGTAATCTATGAATTTGCTGTGTTCTGATGTACCCAATTTCCTGAGTAAGAGGCTCACTTTCTGGCTATTTGGCCAATGTTTGCAGTCCAGTTGAAAGACATCCTCGTATCTTGTATAGTATGCTTCAAAAGTCTTTCCTTCCTCCGGCACATAATTAAATGTGTCCATACTATTAAAGATAGTTGTATGGGAGAAATTAACACTGTCGACATTTTCTCAATTACTCTTTAGTAGTTCCAGTGTTTTAGGAAAACGTTCATTTTGTCTTTCCTCGCAGTCAGCTTGTGCCTGATTTTGTCTTTCCTCGCGGTCAGCTTGTGCCTGTAAAAATTGCATGAACATTTTTTATAAGTCTTCCATTTTTTTTTTCTTGACGTTTTACTGTATTATCCGTTATCCAGTGACAACTTTAAAAAAAAATCCTTTCCTTGAGCTTTAATTTCTAGCTATGGTATTTCCTTTTAGTACCGCCGCCAAACAAATTATTAATTAAAATATTCCTTTAATTGTTGTTTTGCTAACGGGGAGCAGTAATTAGAATCCACTGGTGAACTTTTTTTTCGTAGGTTACTTCCTTGCTTTTCGTAATACGAGTCTGACCTGTCGTTTTGCAACAGAAGAAAATCCGCTTTTCGTTTGCAAGTTGGTCCTTTAGTAATACAAAACAGATTTGTCGTTTAGCGACAAAACAAAAATTCATTTTTACATTCGTTTGCAAGTCGGATTCCCAGAAAACGGCGTAAATTGTCGCTTTTGCCACGTTCGAGTTTTTTTTTTTTTCACTTAAGTTGAAACTTTTCTTTAGCGTAAAATCCGTTTGCTCGTCAACACTTTGCATTGTACTTTCTTTTTTTTTTTGATAGTTCTACGTCAAACTGTTATATTTGACGCTTCATATCTCGTCGCCAACTGTTGTGGTTGCAAGGTTGAACAATAATTAGTGAGGAATACAATGAAGACGCAAACAACAAGGAGAATGCAATAATAAGTGTATTAAAGAAAAGGTATAGTTACAGTATGTACAAATGAAGGTGTCGAGTCAGAGAGTCTTGTTGGGAGGACATGTACGCTCTTCGGCGTCACTTCCGGTGGCATTTAGGTAACACACACTAAGGCCAACCTAGGCTTGCCATTTATAGTGTAACGTTATTCGTATATGCAAATGAGTGGTTGCCACCACAACAAAACTGTTCTTTTTCTTCTCACTAATTGACCAGTTTCGTATGTTATATATATATATATATATATATATATATATATATATATATATATATATATATATATATATATATATATATATATATATATATTTCTTGTAGTCTCTTGGTCTGACCGAATTCCAGGACAAGAATGTATCACGTCTGGTGGAATATCCAGCTTAGTAGTGTTACTGTATGCAACTTCACTTTGAGAAGGTGCCATATTCCTCGTATAAGCCAGCATGGAGTAGCCGTACCGAGGGGATCATATTTGGGCTTCGAATACTATGTTATTTTGAATATTTGATCCGGATTACTTGTATGAAGAATATTTCTATGTCAGGTTTTCCTGACAAAACCCTGTACGGAAAGATCTTATACACTCTAGGCCAGTCTCTAGTAGTATTTAACTTCTCTTATTTGCGTTTTTTGATGATATTTTATTTACTACTTAACAGCAGGTACTGCAGCCACGTAAAGATTGATAACATTCGACTAATTGTTAAAATACTAATATCCGAATTTTGCCAAGAAACGCACGTAAGGTATAGGAATGCATATATAATTTGCTTAAGTTATTTTTGTGTGCAAAATATGACATGTAAAACACACTCATCAAAGTTCAGAAAGAAAGAAGTTGTTAAAGCTAATGAAACTTATGCTTTTGGATTAAGTCACTATGGTTTATTTAATGCAAATAGTAGATATTACGAATTATGAGTTCTGTAGAGTCTGAACTCGCATTGGACATTGAAAGTCAGTATTATTTAATTTTTTTGGTTTAAAATATAACAGTTAAGAATAATATAAAGTAAAAATATAATAATCAAGATTTTTATGTAGTAATATTAAGATGCGGTTGTGTAAGATTAAGATAAAATCGGAAATTTCTACGAATATAAATAATGGATAATTCCCTTAGAAGTTTTAAGTTTTAGCATTAGCTTTACGTGGCAGGATATAAGTTAACAAACAAGTCCGAAATGTGACGTGGCAAAGAAGAGAGCAATATCTGATTTTTTGGTCTGTGAACTGACTGTTACGATGTGTTTCGTAGCTTTGGGGGTTGTAAAAGAATAATACATAAAAAAGGATAACGCCATTGAACGAATACGTTGGCGTTTATCTTTTGAGTCACTTGAGCCATTTGGCGCTGGCGGCAGCTGAAAAGTAGAAAAATAAAAATAAACCGAAAAACAATGTATTCGAGGGGAGGCAATTATATGCTTAACTTTAATATTGAAGACTATTCTTTATTTTTAAATGACTGCGATTGAGTCACTTGAGCCATTTGGCACTGACGGCCGCTGCAGGCCGCTGCGGGTTGCTGCGGGTCGCTGCGGGCCAGGAAAAGTGCCACCCTAATTATATGTTCTGAATAAGAAATAGCACGATGTTCTTTTCATTGAAGTACGCATATTTATCTACTTATATTATTAAAAAAAAATGTGTTTTTAGACGTGAAATGGCGAAATCACAGTATATTCTCTGCGAGTCGCATGTGTGCTAAAGAAGAGAACCATGAGTGGCATGCCTGAATTAGAGGTAGGTGTTATGTGAAATAAATGAAAAACCAAACTGACCAAACCAGACAGGCGTCACGCTGAAGACAGGAACAAATAAAATGCTATAGTCATAAATGCTTTATTCGGTACTGTCTACGATAACTCAATCTCAGGAATTTTAGCCTTCTTCGAGATTTTTAGAAGTCTACCCACATATACCAACACGCACATATCTACGCTGCGACGTAAACTGGAAACAATTAAATGCTTAAATAGTACAAGCTTAAAGGCGAACATTTCTATCGGTCGTACTTACTACTTTCAACTGGTACATTTTTATGATAACTTTACCGTTTTTTAAAGTCTTGATATACTAACTACCACTAATATTAGGTTTCTGTTCATTATCAAAAGAAAATGAGACCCCGTTTTTAAGGTGCCTGCGCATGGAATCAATTTCGTAGCAAGAGTTGTGCAATCTCTAACCAAACCTCTCCTGAATCGGCACTGATTGGTTCAAGTGGTAAGGCGAAGTGCAGAACGACCTTAAACAATGCCAAAATAAACAGAGAGCTCCCCCACATACACCAGCTTGTACTCCGTTATAGTCACCCATAATAGTAGTAACCAGGCTCAAAGTTGCTTAACTTAAGTGATATAGCGGCAGCCGGTGTGACAACGTGATTATGTCGTGATGTTATAAACGCTGATACATATTGTGAAAGAGAGTGAAGGTTGATGAACGCAAACAAAATACCAAATCGGAATAGACGCAATTATCATGACGTAAATATTTTCTGACCACGCATTGACCCAAAAGTAACAGAAATACGTGTGCTGACAAAGAATGATCGAGAAATGATATTTAACGATCATAACATATCATCGACAAAAAGAGGGAATCATTCACGTAAACGACGATGGGTAAATGTCAAAAGGAAAACTGTTGTTTAAGATGGTATCGTACGTTTACAACTCTGTAAATACGTAATAGAAAAAACATACATATTACTAACATGGAGATGCAAGTGTTACGTACGTATGTGCTATACACACTTAATTGTTCGTCAGCATTTGATCTACAAGCTTCATTCTTCTTGTGCAATCGACCTACATAGACATTTCCTCTTCGTGTGATCTAAAATCTTATCCGTCTTCCGAATCTAATCTAAAAGCTATATGTTTATTCAGTGTTTGGTCTACACGCTTTATTCCCATTCAATGTGTGATATATATGCTTTACCCTTCTTCACTGTGTAGTCTAAATACTTTATTCGTGTTTAGTATGTCGTCTATAAGCTTTAATATTGATCAGTGTGTGGTACATAAAATGTATTCATTTCCTGTGTGTTATTTACAAGCTTTATTCGTCTTCGGTATGTGATCTACAGGCTTTATTATTTGTCAGTGTATGGTATATAAGATTTATTCTTTTTCGGTGTGTGATATTCAAGCTTTATTTTCTTTAGTGTGTAGTCTAAAAACTTTATTCTTTGTCAGTGTGTGGTTTACAGGCTTTATGTTTCTTTTGTGTGAGGTCTACATTTTATTCTTTTTCCAGTGTGTGATCTACAAGCTCTCTTCTTTTTCTTCGGTGTATTGTTGACAAGCTTTATTCGATGGTTGAATCTGGCCTACTAACTATATTCTTATTAAGTGTGTTGGCTACTAGTTTTATTCTTCGTCAGTGTGTATCCTACAAATTTTATAATTCATCAGTGCTTGACCTACACACTTAATTTTTTGTCAGTGTGTAGTATACAAGCTGTATTACTCATCAGTGTGCGGTCTACAAGCTTTATTCTACTTCACTGTTTCGTCTACCATCTTTAATCTTTTTAAGTTAATGGTCTACAAGGTTTATTCTCCGTCATTGTTTAGTCTACATGCGTTGTCTACCAGCTATATTTTTCTTAACTGTACGGTCTACCAGCTTTATTAATCGCAGTGTGCGGTATCCAAGCTTTATTGTCATTAATCGTGTGATCTACGAGCTTTATTCTATATAGTATGTGGTATCCAAGCATTATTATTTGTAATTGCTTGGTCAACAGGCTTACTTATTTTTAGTGTATTGTTGACAGGTTTTATTCTTATTTAGCCTATGGTCTACATGTTATATGCTTATTTAGCTAGTAGTCTATAAGTGTGTATACTACTTTAGCCTGTGGTTTACATGTTATATACTTCATTAACGAGTAGTCTGCACGCTTTATTTTTCCTCATTGTATGGTCTACAAGCTTTATTCTTCTTCAATGCGTGATCCACAAGTTTGAAACTTCATGGCCAAATCACGCATAAACTTAAGTTATTATGTACCAAATATGATTTGATTGCAGAAAAGATTTTGAGTTTTATAAACGATTCTATGTGTGACATTTTGGCGTATCAGCATATAACTACAGTTCTTTTTACAAGTTGTGGTCTTCTTTCTGGTGTTGCTTTCAAACTATGGATTTGTTTATGTAGTTACATTTTCGTATATTTCGTTTTTGAGTGGGCACGTACGTATAAATTAAAACCTAATTGAGGCTGATAATATATAACAATTTAACTCGATCACAAATGAATTGACTTAGCAAAAGTTCAAACAATTCTTGTAAATACTTACATTCTACGACACTTTCTCATCCGATAATGCTACTCGGAAATATTTTGACTTTCCGTTTGCAAATATTAAATTTGTTTAATATAAGGCAAGTTGATTGATGTTAGTGCATTGATGTAAAAGGTCATCTAAATATGCAGATTGTCCTAAGGACAAACACGATATCCACATAAGGTTACATCAAAGAATCCTTTCGAACCCAACCGATTTCCCGTCGTGCTCTTGTTATCAGCAAACATATTTTATCTTGTTGACACATTGTATATTGTCGACTCAATAGGTAGTGACGTCTCTTTGTTTAAGTAGTAGTGTTATCTTTTTCTTTCATTTAGTTAACTAAAATGGTCACCAATAAAAGAAAAAAACACCAACAATATTCTTGCACTTTGGTGTCATGTTCTTGTGTAGCTATATTTATTTACAGCAGTGACAAGTAACATAGTATATAAGCATTTCATTATCCGCTCCCGAAGGGGGCGAAATAGAGTTCCGAAAAAGACGTCTTAATTATTCAGTGTACTTGCCAAAGAGAACATTTTGGATCTTCTTCTTCGTTTTATTCGAGACTTTATGGCCATGGCATCATATATTTACACGTATCTCAAATTTGAATGTTTAACTTCTAATGCAATTTTCCGATAATAATTTCTGTTTAATCTTACCTTATGTGGAATATTCTTTTTTTAACACACTCACGAAAAACTATTGTAACATCCACCCGTCTTAGGTACCAATGTTACATGATAATGTGGGATAAAGTTAAGCCACGAGATAAAAGAACACGTGTGACTGTGAGGTTTAACGAAATGAAGATAAGACGCTGTGTGTAGCTAGCTAGCTCACACTAAACTCGCGGGAAATTGTGCCGCAAGGTCGGACGGTAGGAATTGAAAAGCAAGCGCAAAAGAGAAGCTGCACTCTGATCCACAACAAAGCATCAGTTATAATTATTTAACCTGACTCTCTACGAGTTGAGTATGCTTAACGATGTGTAGACTCACCAGTTGAACGCATACCTGACCAAATAAAAGATGAATAAAAAGTATATTCTCACAAAACGTCCATTCAGTCTGCGCGTTGAATGATGAAAACGATATGTCCAACTAAGTGTGACAGATCGACGGAGAAAACAAGAGGTAAGCAGAGCCTATATGTTGGAGATGTGTTAGCGCATCTAATAATGCTATTCAAACTTAAATCTAACAGCTTACTACGGACAGACAGAACCTTTCAGAGAGATTTGTAGACGAGTCTAAAAATATAATTTTAAACGTAAGCTTAAAGATCGATACTGATGTAATTTCAGAATTAAACGTGGGAGCTGGACAACATTTTTTACTTCAGAACATATTTTTTCGTCGTAACTTAACAAAAAGATTCAATAACCATAGGTCGGCCATCGGCTCTAGTAGAGATTACCCGGAATAGAAATAGTTACTTACGAACAGATAAATTGGAGAATGTGGCTAGCCAGCCGGGAAAGCACCACCAAGCCCACTAGAAAAAAATATACATACTAGCTGTAAATAACCGGCAACGTCTGCGAGTGTATTTATTTATAATTTTTTTTGCATTTTTCTTTAAAAAAAGCTATTTAAAAAAAAAAATTTTATTCCAGAGAAATATATGTCTGTAATGGAAGTATACAGAGTTAACTGACTTTGAAATAATGACGGCTACACTAAAATAAATCCGACCGGAAAAAGTATTTTCTGGAAGCAATTATTATGTTTTGCTTTTAACAACATTAGTCAATATATATATATATATATATATATATATATATATATATATATATATATATATATATATATATATATATATATATACATACATACATACATACATACATATATATATATATACATATATATATATATATATACATATATATATATATATATAAGAATATTATTTTTTTTTGAAGGCGATAACAATGCGTTGTTAGAGTGACACATACGACACGTGGAATCGTAAAAACAAAACAAAGTGACAATATTGAAAAGTCAATAATTTTCAAAATTTTTTTAATTTTTTTATTTTTTTATTTACCAGTGTATCGTGACCGTGGTGTTGGGTTGGAGTGTGTCCTTTTCATTTAATTTTCGAGGGTATCCCTCATCCTCAGAATAAAATAAATACTACCACTCGTTAGAGTGTGTTTTTTTTTTTTGCCAAAAGCCGGCTTTTGGCAAAAAAAAAAAAAACACACTCCAACGAGTGGTAGTATTTATTTTATTCTGAGGATTGGGGATACCCTCGAAAATTAATCGAAAATTAAATGAAAAGGACACACTCCAACCCAACACCACGGTCACGATACACTGGTAAATAAAAAAATAAAAATTTTTTGAAAATTATTGACTTTTCAATATTGTCACTTTGTTTTGTTTTTACGATTCCACGTGTCGTATGTGTGACTCTAACAACGCATTGTTATCGCCTTCAAAAAAAAATATTCTTACTCTATACACAATGCTCCAAGCGAACTACAACATTCTTCTCATATATATATATATATATATATATATATATATATATATCCAAACATGTGTGTGTATTACAGAAGGTCAGCTACATCGTTACCGTCGGTTTCAAATCAAAACGAAGGAGACCCATAATTGGTCTATTTTACTGGACTCTCTTCAGCCTCTGTTTATATGCTTACCTCCCTGATGTTTATATTTCGATTCTATACTGTATTTTCATATTTACTATGTTTTACTAATTCGACATGACTACACGCAATGTTGGCTTATATTTGCCTTGTAGGCAAGTGAAAGTGTTTTTTTATCTTTAATTTGTGAATTTAAGTCGAGGTCATGATGATATTTGATCGTCTTATGTTCAATTTTTGCATCGGCGAATTAAAAAATAAAACCTAATAATTATTTCTTTTTTTAGATTGTAAAAGAGGTAAATCTTAATTACAAATTGGGGTTTTAATAAAAATAGTAATCATAATTTTATGTATTCGAAAGAGATGATAAATAAAATACATTAAAACATATATTAAAATATAATAAATAAAATAAAATAAATAATGAAAAAATAAAAGTAATTGAATATAAAAGAGTATAAAGTAAAATTTTAGAAAGTATTATTTTATAAAAACTAAGTAAGAATAATTACATTAATAATAATGAAAAAAAAAATTAAATATGAAATAAAATGAAATAAAGAAATTTCCTAAATCTAAATATAATCGCTAAAGTAAATCCACCCCCTTTCAAATATAAGTAAATACACATCCAAAATAAGGTAAATATCTCCCTGTTAAGAGATTTAAAATAAAAATGAAAAAAAAAAACTCATGCAAAACACAGGTAGACGGAGGAATTAAGATCCACACTATACGGCTCATCTGGGTATCCTCCCTCATAGGCCTGTTTCTGATGAAAAAGAAATTTCCTAAAGAAATATTCCTCATACAAAATGTTATCAAAAATGTCTTTAATTTTTTTTATGAAATTGTTTCTATTAAAAAATGAAAAACTAGAAAGAAATCATATGCTTTGGTTCTTAAGTTTGTTTATTGTAAATCGCTTAAGACGCTTCGACTGAGTAATGCCGACGGGGCTGTTCAGGCTATTTGGAGGAGGTAAAAGTAGTCGTCGTATAGAGGCAGTCGCTTTTTCTTTGGAGTATTCTTTCTGTAACATACTATTCTATACTTCTGTAAATAAACACTCTTGTAAATATACAACAGTATTGTTTGTATTATTATTGCCCCTTTCAACACAAAACAATGTTATCAAAAGTTGTTGCAAAATCAAAAGCATACACCATAAAAGCGAGACTTCATGCTATGCCCAGGAAACAACATCAAAGGTCAAATAGAGTTTACATCTTGCCTATAGAAAAAGGAAGAAGCAACAAACAAGATTCTGCACTACCACCCCACCCTGAAAAAATAGAAAGTGATATCTGGTAAAATACTCTCATGACAAAACGACATACAGTACATTAATCCTCCGTCGAAGAAGGATGTAATACATGTGAGGATTACCCTCACCCTCCTTGAAAAAGGAGTTGTTATTCCTAGAAGGGCAGTCTTATGGCAACAGAAGCAATATTACACTGGCCGCCATATTAAAAGATAATACAATAATAGATTAAATCACTTTTTAAAAATTCATTTAAAAATGCCAAGCCATAAAAACATTATTTTATTATAGCTCCTAGGTTGTTTGGCTACGATCAAAGTGTAGTATCTCCTCTCAGCATCGAAGCGACATCAGACATCAATTTAAAAAAAAAACCAGCAATACAGTGTCGTTACCTGCCGAGAGAAAGAAGGAGAGAATGGCAGGGAAGAGCAGACACCTTGGCCAGCTAGTGAGAGATAGAGACAAGTCAGTCTTGCTTCTGTCGAGTCGGCAAGAATTTTCGCGAGCGATAGTTTTTTTAAAAGTTATGCATTTGTTATTAAATTATTTTAATTAATTACTATTAATATTGATTAAACTATTGCATATATGTATATAAGATAGTACAATCAAATGAGAAATAAACACCATCAAATATTAATTAATTATGGAGTGCTAAAAATTAATATGAAAAGTAGACTATCTAATAACCGTGCTTTGTTCGTTTCTCTCTACTATATCTAAAGTATGTCAAATTTCTATTTTGTATTATTGATGTAAATAACAGTAACCTGTTTTCATTGTATTGTAGGGTGATACAAACAAATAAGTTTCCCATTTATTCATTTAGAGTTTGAATACAACACGCGATAAACGCTATTTTCAAAATTGCGAAGCAATCACTTAAAAAATGTAGCTTTTGAACACTCTACTAAATCCTAACATCTTGTTTTACAGAATATGATATCGGCATAAATCGGTTGGGGTATCCACACTTAAAATAAGCTTTTAGTCGAAGTCTAGTTTTTATATATTCATTCTTTTTTATGTTTATATTTCCAATTCAAAATATATATTTATTGCGTTTTGCATATATATATATATATATATATATATATATATATATATATATATAGGCAAACAATATTAAATAACACGAAGTGGTTTTCTTTGATGCGACTTTTTTTTATTTTTTCAATTTTCCGAATTGTCCATCCAATGTTTGATGTAAATTTAAATCTATTCTATTGTAAACAAATGCCTCCAAACTTTAAATTGGATAAAAAAGCTCTTAAAAATATAATACATCGCTATATATCCCCCACCGATTCTGATAATAAAATACGATTTATCATTTATTATAAAAAAAAATGGAAACATCAAACTATGTTGTTTAAAATAACACTTCTTAAACCCAAAATACATTAGGAAGAACCAATGTAATATATCAGTTCCAATGCCCTGTGGGAGAATGTATCTCCGACAACAATAAAAATAACTAATTCTTACATAGGTTTCACTTCCACAACACTATCCCGAAGACTCACCCTACATCTCTCCGACACCAGCTCTATATGCCAACACCTAAAAAAAATAATTGCACCCCTTCCCAATATAGAAACATCCTTGTTAACAATACCAAAATAATACACAACGATACCAATATCAAAAAATTAAAAATACTCGAAGCCCTCTACATAAAAACTAAACATCCCACAATTAACAAGCCGCGCATGCGTGGTCCCCCTCTTTATGTGACGAGTGTAAAATGTAATACATTTGGGCAATTTTGGGCATTTTGACGCCCCCTTTGACCCCCTGAGGGCGCGAACCAGAACTTTTCTGATGGCAAGGATGCTCATTTTATATCCAGAACAATTGCCTCTACATTTTGGCCGAGTTTCAGAGAAGTTCAATGGATGGATCAAACGTTATGGGCATTGTCAGTAGTTGAAATTCTTATTCCAGGTACATAATTGCCCTGATTAACTGCCAAGCAAGAACCTGCTTGAGTAGAGAAACGCGTGTAGGAGAAAGACTCTTTAACTTTGAAACATCTGATAAATAAATAAACTTTGAAAGGAAAAAATTCTTTTGTTGTGATGAATGATTTCATGAACGAAATGTTTTGGTAAACCTTAAAAAATACATATAAATGCTCTGTACCCTGTAACCGGGTATCATCGAGCTTATTTTTATTGGACTAATTCCGGTCTTCACTGAATAAACTATCTTCTAAGTGAAAAATCTAAACATATATATATATATATATATATATATATATATGTCGATTAACGGAGTTGTTACCGCTTTCTTTCATTGAGTCTCAGCATGAATATGCGCGCTGGATGACAATAGTATTCATCTTTGGCTGGCTTTAGTAACTGGCCTGTGTCCAGCAACTTTAGTTACACTTACCATAAATAGATGCCTTCTTTTGTTGTATCCCTTGTCAGATTAAAGAGGGAAAATGACCTTTCTGAAAAGAGTGAGATTGGCAACGTGTCAAGTTATTTTATGGAAAATAATTACGGTCTTTTAATAGACGATGAAATATTTCGAGCTTTTGTGACTTCAAAATTCAACTCCGCTAAGGATATAATTGGCAGGCGTAATTTTCATTCGTATAAAAGCTCGGAATGAACTATTGTCAAAGCAATATAATGGCAATAATTGTTGAACAACTTTTCAGTATAGAGAATGTTTCAGCCTTGCTATTAATTGAACTTATATATGGTCTGGTAGTTTTGTTTTATGGCAAATCTACTCAATTTGCTGAAGCTAATAATGTTCGTAAAACTTTTAATTTATTAAGATTTCTGGTTCTTTTGTATTACGCAAATAAAATTATCTCAGTTCGTTTATATAAATACAAAAATAGAGGGGAAATATCGGACAATATAGTGTGTTGGATAATGCCCCTGTGGGAACGGACGCATCTTGAGGTGGGCGTCTCTGTTGGAAATCGTTTGGTTTGATTTACGCGGTTAAGTGCGGGTGGACCCGTACAGTCGAGTGCAGAATAGAGCTGTTCTCACAGTCTGAGCTCACAGACGTGACAGGGTCACCGCGTTGACGAGACCTCAGATCAAGGGTCAATGTGCACCTGCGCATAGAGGCTATGTGACGTCACTGGGTTTTGCGTGGGAAGCAGAGTTTTTGCTAGTCTGGGTTTTAGAAGCGAGTGAAACGGACATGATTCACGATGTAGTCTGCAACATGATTAGGGGAATCAATTCCCAAAGAAAATACAGGCGGGAGATCTCTTTTCTCTTTCCACAAATGGCTAAGGACTTAATTGATGAGTAATTACGAAAGCAGGAATTTGGTCTCTTCTCGACGTTAGTGGATAGCACCAAGCCGACGGATAACTAACGCCAAATAAAACAGAACTTAAAAGTTGAAAAAGATTGTTATTTAATGAGTCGGTCATGAAGCTTTTTGTTGCAGCGGCGTGGTTCACGGCAGAAAGAAAGAAAAAATGCAACCACTGGACGACGCCCCCCCCCCCACGTGACGAGGAAAGATTCAAGGTGCGAGAAATTTAAAGGTATGCAACATATATGATTTATGTTTGAAAATGACGAGTTGTTTAAACGAGAACTGCCAGGGCCCGTTCCGGGACGAGTATACCAAATGAGAACTGCCACGGCCCATTCCTGGGACGGTATGCAACAAGTGTACATCTTAAATCTGTTAATGTTAAAAACAAAAACAACTATTTTTCACTTTGACGTTCCAGTATGTTTTATAACTAATTCTGATAAGCAAAAGTCTGCCAAATAAACCGATGTTTATACTAAAGAAATGTGTATATAATATACCAAAAGATCATATGAAAAAATAAAACCGTTTTCACATAAACGTAATTATTTGTACAATATATATATATATATATATATATATATATATATATATATATATATATATACATGTGTGTATGGGGGGGGGCGTGTGTGTATGCGTAAGCATGTAACACATGTGTCTATAGAAAAATATAAATATTTATATAACAAATATTGGTATTAACCCCTTTAATAAGGATTGGGGCTCAAGTAGAATTTATGATAATGTGCAATGCGATGTTGCGACCTCGGGTGTTGAACACTATATGACTAAGTTTACTACATATGTCCGGCGATTTCCCTCAACCGGCAGTTCTTTTTTCTCCTAGATTA
>OY744520.1:38148995-38188995 GCA_963556195.1 Sepiola atlantica
GATATATATAAAGGCAATCACGTATAAAAATTACATTAAAGTATAAATATAACGATACATATCCAAATAAAACAATGTAGAACGTTGACAAATGAATATTATTGAATAAATTGTTACATTCCCATAAGTTTCGTCAATTTCCTTTCTGTATTAATGTTATAAAACCCTCCAACAATCAGATTGTCATAATACAGGATATTTTTAATGAATATTCTAGAGAAAAACAGCTACGAAAAAAGATTATACATTTTACCCAGTGACATCACCACTTCATGATAATCGTTTTATATTAAGGCTATAAGTGAATTCATTATTCATTTTCTGAACGACATTATAATATTCTCAACACATAGTTAGATATTTGCGTAATATTGCAAATAGAAAAAAGGTTTTAATTACACTTTTAAAAGTTTTTATTTGTGCTTAAAAATAATTTATTTTAAATGTCAGTCACCTAGCGGCGGCTCTGACAATTCCGCTTCACGTCCAAAGTCAGAATAAAATGGTCTTACGAAGCCAGTATTAGAGTATGAGAGAGACGGGCCGTCCAATTTGCTATATTCTATGGAAAGCATTACTAAACGATTTTATAATATCTACACCACAGAACATGCATATTTTTTAATTAAAAATGTTAAGTATTTACGGTTAGTATTATTTTAATTATTCAAAATTGTGTATTATTCAAACTTTTGTATTATTCAAACTTGTCTGTTATTCAAACTTGTGTATTATTATCTCAACGGTTCGACCGATGAAACCTCTGACCTTCTTTAGGTGTATCTTTTCGAACTCGGGAATCTTTGCGTCGAACCCGAACATCTATAAGGAATTTCTAACAAAACCATTTATTTCATCAACTTTAATCTCGTTCTGTCATCCATCTATGTATTATTTCATGTTATTCTTAGTATGTATCGTCTGTAGCTAGGATTGAACGTTCAGCTCCCAGAATACATTCACTTAGAACTGATAGTTAATCAAAATCTTTATCTATTACGTCACGGTTCCTTATGTACAATTATCCTATGACTGTGTAGAGCTTTAAACCTAATCTTGTTTATTAAAACGATCCAGCATGAGTCTTGTCCGTATCTATGCACATTTCAAATCAGTCTTTAATGTCGCGAAATACATTATGGAGCATTTCCTGAGTTTACCTCTTTAAGTTAAGTTAAATTACTTATTATACACTTTAGCTTTGATAAATCCCATGTAAAACACTCTTTCACGTCAATTCTATTGATTTTCCAAGCGACAATTAGAGCGTGATATCATTTTGAAATATCACTGCCGATGCAATACTAATATTTTGTGGATCCCAATTTCAAAAAGGCAAAATACCTGAAAAGGACATCTTCTTACTTAAAAATAATACTCAACAGTATGATTTTAAAAGTAATTAACATGTACATTTTTTAATAGATTGCAAAAACCTGCGTTGGTTTAATTATGTGTTAATTCACAAACACACACTTCTTTATTGTGTACTACTGAATTTCTCGGACCATGCTAACTTTTAATGAGATTTTTTAGTTAAATTCAATGTTTACGATATCTTTTGTTTATTTAAATGTCGGGTGAAGTACAGAATAGTTAACAAAGAACCGTCCCTATGAAAAAATAGGTTTCTAAATTATAGCGTTATTATTTCAGCACTGTTCATAAACTGCAGAAGGACCCATTATTGTAACGTATCTGACAACTCCTCACCATGTAAACAGATGGTCCACGCGCATCATCGGTTTTCGCTGCATCTGCCATGACGCCTCTCAGTAGTAGCAGTAGTAGGAGTGAGTAGTAGTTGTCTATCTCCATCGTATATTAGATGCCGCCGATTTGTCTCTTTCTCTTTCTTCTAGTCGCATTTGTAATATGTGTCGTTATGAAAACAAACCCATTATCGCTTTGTAGTTTTAGTGATCATTTTAAGTGAAATTTTGGTGCACATTATTAACATTACACAGTAAAAACATTCTACTTGCCCGTTTTTGTAGAAGAGAGGGAGAACACATAAAAAAACAGCTGCTACGTTTCGTAGAGAAAGACAGACCCCCCTCCGTTCACCACGTACTACCTTTTATCACTAGAGCGGGAAGCAACTTTAATTACATCAGATTTTTCATTCGACTTTCTAACTGGTCATTGACATTTTAACATGTTAATGGGATCAACGAACTCTGCTTTTTACAAATTTAGTAAGGACATTTGTTAGCATTTTAATGGTGACCTTGAACAAGGGGCTAGATTTATTGGTAATATGCTCTATTAACGATTTAATCAAACAATAAAATATATGTAAATTCTATAAAGAGACAACATTCCTTTTCAAAAACTGAGGTGTAAAAATTACAGTAGAATTTAAACTCTCTCGGTCTATTTAGAATTTCATAGTTTATAACGTAGCTTTGAGTGTCTCTAGTATTTTGTCTAACGGTCATATATTTGATGAGAAATACAAATATTACAACACCGCGTTAAGAAATTCAGTATATAATCAAATTATTTGCAATCTAAATTTATTTTGAACACTCTACAGGTGGACATAAAAATGGAAAATGTGGTTCAAATTATGGCAATATCATTACCTGCCACAAGGAAATAGCAGATAGATCAAGATTATGGTTCTAGAATCCATCATGTAGAATAGTCAACAAATTAGAACCGTGCAGCTGCAAAATGTAAAGTTAATACCCATAAACCGACTAAATATAACCGTAACAATGGAAGAATAGGAAACGAACGTGCACTTGGTTGGAGCCACATTTTAGTAAAAATGTCAAAACTAATATCTCTAACGTTTTCCTTATTTTTCACATTTTATTCTTATATTTTATACATATATAAACAATTGACTGTGTCAGTAAATGTATAAACGTGACGTGTATCTCTCTCTCTCTCTCTCTCTCTCTCTATATATATATATATATATATATATATACATATATGTATTTGTAAGTCCGAACACTGAACTCCATAATATATATATATATACATATATATATATATATATATATATATATATATATATATATGTATGTATGTATATATATATATATACATATATATATACACATATAAATATATGTAATATATATATATATATATATATATATATATATATATATATATATATATATATATAAGACAAATAAAGATAAATGGGTAAACATAGATAGTATCCTAACTAGACACATTAAAGTTTAGAAATATACTGCAGGTATTATATTATATATATGGTAAGAACTTTCGGTCAGCAAAGGCTCATATATAAACTTATGTCGGATGTTATGGTCATTCCAGACTTAATAATACATATATTATGATGTTATATCTTTCTAATGTTATATATATATATATATATATATATATATATATATATATATATATATATATATATATATATATATATATGTATTTGTTTAAGCACTTGTGCACACATTTTTCTTGTAAAGATGTTTAAACGAAAAAGTTATTTTTTATGTCAATCACAATAAAATATTTTAAAAAGTATTATTGTGTCTAATGACGATGATCGCTATCGGCTAAGCAAATAACAATAACACTATATAGAAAAATAATTGTTTAGTTTTATATACGAATGTTAAAGTATAAAATATGGTATCTTAAAGCGAAATCTCCTACACACGGATACCGATTAAACACAAATAAGGTGTCGCTATAATTGACCCCAATAGTTTATTAGTTCGACGTAGGAATACAAAATTAAAAATGTTTACCTATCCACATTCATCTAAAATAGGAAGAAATTTTGAAATGAGAAAATAACAAAAATAGTTCCATGTTTAATTAAAAATGATGTATAATACGTACGATGTTTTGACTTACAACAATGTTGACTTATTTTATGTTTCTTTATTTTTCTGGTGAAAAGGTTCAGATTATTATAAGTATGTTGTTCGGTCGAATAACAAAAGAACATATTTACCTAGAAAAAGAAAACGTTGAAAATCTCGAATATTTAGTTTTTAATGTGATTTTTACTTTCTTTTATATTTTAATAAAGAATTTCTAAACAGGTTCAAGGACATAGAGTCGAAGGAGTTGCTACCAAAACTGCGATTATTTTGATTCGTAAATAAACCGTTTAACTGTTATATCGCGACACACATAACAATATACAGACAACTTTGCTGTATAATTATATATATATATATATATATATATATATATATATATATATATATATATATATATATATATATATATATAATTTACGACAACCGTCTATGTGCAAACAAAAAGAGTACACCCGTAACTAAGAACTAACTGGTGTACGTTCAGAATGTCTCTTCTCATTTTTCTTTTTCATAATTTTCTTTTTAATACCCTCAATAATTATTTATGGTCTTTTGAGCACGTTTCTAATCGTGAGTCTCCTTCATAGTTGACGATTACCTTGAGAAGTGTCGACTGAAAGACGTCTACGTAATTTTATTAAATTTTGTTACCTTTTTTTCTCAATACTCGTTTGGAAAAGGAGAAAAGAATTCTCATAGAGAAAGAATGACATTTTACGAAGCGATTCATCTTTGTTCCCCTTCTCCTGTTTCTTTTTTCCTCGTTTGTAATAAAAATCATGAAAAGAAATCTTCATTATAGATTATAATGGCAGTGTCTCCAACATTGATTCACTGTTTATATATATATATATATATATATATCTTTCTCTCTCTCTCTCTCTCTCTCTCTCTCTCTCTCTATATATATATATATATATATATATATATATATATATATCATACAAAAATGGTAGACATTTGTTACATAGCATTCCATGATATTACCTTTTGTTAATATCAATTAAAATTCACCGATTATCCTTTCATGTATCGTACGTTTGCTCCTAAGTAAATGGACAAGAATTAACTACTTATTTGTTAGAACCTAAACATTTTGTGACATATAATACATGTGTATCAGCGAATTAATTCATGTTGTGGATTTCTCTTTTCGACTGAGCAAGCCTCGTCAGCAAAAGTGCGATTTCTAATTGCGTAACTCTTGCCTCTATAATAACTATATAATCGCACTTTTTACCTTTTCTACGAAGAGTTTTTCAATAAAGCTTTTGAACTGTGAACCATTTAATTTCGCTGTATAGAAAACGCACACATGCCCTACAAATTCGGAATTTTGCGGGGCGGTGTAATTAATGTATTGTCAGTTGCATAAAAGTACGAAGTCACGATAAAAATTGAAAAGAAACGAATCGACGTCTGGATATTTCGTCTGTTTAACGTCTTTTTTCTGCATTGTGTATTGCCAGTCAACTCAAAAACATCTACGCATTTTCACCAGGAAATAAACATGAGTATACGTTACAAAAAAGGGCAGACTGAGGTGCTAGATGTATAGAACACATAAACATTGATATACATACATATATGAATTAAATTAAATTTTTATCATTCTATGATCTAATTGCAATTCCGGAACATGCACATTTGTATACATGTTTATCGAGAAGTCGAAATGATTCATGGGTAATCTAAGTTCTTATATTCGAATCGATTCTGAACTGTATACGAATTATTTATACTATTACCCACTGTATATATATATATATATATATATATATATATATATATATATATATATATATATATATATATATATATATATATATATAATTTCAATCAATACCCAACCCTGAATGATTGTGTATATACAATAATAAATTTGTTTATTGACATGTTTAACTTTTTATATAAATTCAGATTAAGCAAATAGTTATTCTAAGTAGACATTATGAAAGCTTTCTTGATGTATACATTAAATAGAGATACACGTGTGAAATATGTTTGTTTCATTTAAAAAGTCAATTTATTTTGAATATTGATATCAAACAATACTGCAAAATCATCTTAAAATGAGTAAATGTTACGTAATAATTTGTACGCGGGTAATAAATTAAAAAAATGGTTATTATAGTTCATTATAAATATTCCATTTATATAAAGAAGCAAAACATATTATAGTGCATTATAAATATTCCATTTATATAAAGAAACAAAACATATTATAGTGCATTATAAATATTCCATTTATATAAAGATGTAAAAACATATTATAGTGCATTATACATATTCCATTTATATAAAAAAGAAAAACATATCATAGTTCATTATAAATATTCCATTTATATAAAGAAGTAAAAACATATCATAGTGCATTGTAAATATTCTATTTATATAAAGAATCAAAACATATTATAATGCATTATAAATATTCCATTTATATAAAGAATCAAAACATATTATAGTGCATTATAAATATTCCATTTATATAAAGATGTAAAAACATATTATAGTGCATTATAAATATTCCATTTATATAAAGAAACCAAACATATTATCGTGCATTATAAATATTCCATTTATATAAAGAAGTAAAAACATATTATAGTGCATTATAAATATTCCATTTATATAAAGAAGCAAAACATATTATAGTGCATTATAAATATTCCATTTATATAAAGAAGCAAAACATATTATCGTGCATTATAAATATTCTATTTATATAAAGAAGCAAAACGTATTATAGTGCATTATAAATATTCTATTCATATAAAGAAGCACACATATTATAATGCATTATAAATATTCCATTCATATAAAGACGCAAAACATTATAGTGCATTATAAATATTCCATTTATATCAAGAAGCAAAACATATTTGTGTGCATTACAAATATATCATTTATATAAAGAAGCAAAACATATTATAGTGCATTATAAATATTCACTTATATAAAGCAAAACATATTATAGTGCATTATAAATATTCCATTCATATAAAGAAGAAAAACATATTATTGTACATTATAAATATTCTATTTATATAAAGAAGCAAAACATATTACAAAATAAAAAAAAATTTATTTGAGATCCTGCAATTGAAATAATTTTTAAAAAGAGAAAAGAAAACACGATAAAACATTATTTGAATCTGATTCTCTCTATCGCTAAATATTTTACAAAACTAGAACTATTTGAATATCTAGCTTTGCGGAGAGATTGTTGTTAATTTGGGCAGGGTGTAGGGGTAGACAATGGCTTATGCAGCTAACCTTTGAACAAACGAAAGTGGCATAAACTAAGATTACTAAAGAAGTGATACCGACTTAAATCAACGGGCGATACAACTCATATCTGCAACCTTCTTCTTATCCTCGCCGCCGCTTATGACGTTGGCCGGATATACACAGCCTAAATAAAATACAGTAGTGTTCTAAATTGATTGCCTTCGTTTCTTTTGCTTAGACTCGACTTTAATGTGTTTTTTTTCAATTCAATTCAATTAATTTGGTAAAATATAAAACAAGCATGTTTCAGTCGTCATGTAGGGAAAAGGTGAAAAAAGATATACACAATAGAGGATTCAGTAGCCCAGCACCTGTCATAATTCGAGAAGAATTGCCTCATAGTTTCCACATGTACTACATCTGCTGGAAATCCATTCTAGGTCCAGGGATCCCGTTGAGAAAGCGACCCTCTTTCGGTTCTAATGTAAATCAGCGGTAAAACCGTTTTTGTAATAACCGCGTAGACCTCTTTATAGTGCAGGAGTGAATAATCCCTCCTGAATGAGATCGTAATGGCCATTTCGGAGATTGTATGCCTATATGAGATCCCCGCGTAATCGTTGGAACTTAAGGACTAAACAGAGAAAATAAATTCCAAATAGAGAAATCCCGGGTAAACATTTAAATACGCAAGGTATAATGTTATCTGTACTTATTGTGACAAGTCGGTATCCTTCGGAAGTTTGGGTGTAATATTTTTTAATATAATATGTCTAATATATGAGTACATCCAGTCAGTTTCTTGCGTTTTTGTAATCGATAGTTTTCTTCCTATAAAATCAATACATGATTCTCTTACGTCAGTTTTTCATGTACAGTGTTTCAGCATGCTGTTATGAATAATAAAATGTAATTCGATTTACTTCCTTTATAGAAAAGACCTTGGAAATAATTTCATAATTGCCGTTATCTTAAAAAAGTTGCGCAACTCTCAAGTCGTTAAGAGATGATTATTTCCCTTTTAAAAGAATAGCAAAATATTTTTAAAAAATATGCACATTTTTTTAAATAAATGTTTTTGTACTTTTTTTAAAACGAATTTATTCTGTATGAACGAATACAGAGGTAGATTGCGTTTGAAATTAATTCTGACCTAAACAAAGTATTTTCTGGAATGTATAAGAAAAGAAAACCAAATGTCAGCTACTGGGTAACGCCGGGTAGCTACAGCTAGTACTAAATACCTTGCTTACATATACTGGAGATATTGTTGTAGATTTATTATTAAGAAACTTGTAAATTAAAAACGGAATGTTATAAAGATATTCCTAATAACTTGCACCTTTGTGAAAAGCGTTATTTTAAGAAATTAATACAATGAATACTTTAAGATTTCCTTACTTTACATTGTATAGTTTTTTGCTTATTAATTAGTTATATTTGTGATGTTTTCCAAACTTTTTTGGATTCATTGTTTATGATTATATTTGTTAAATAATGAATGTTCGCTATACCAAGAGTTGCATATTAAACAAAATAACTTTTCTATCCTTAGACCAGCTGGCATTAACCCTAAAGTTTTTTTTTTAATTTAATGGTGAATTTTCCCCTTGAAAATATTGCGAATATAATAGCTGTAATTTATGTCCAGGTTGTGTTATCATAGGTGTTTTTAACGTATATTTTATAAATACTTTATTTTCCAGAGAAAAAACGATTAAAAATATATCAGAAAAAAACTTAATTACAGTAAATATAGCCCACATGGTTTTCACTTACGCTTAGCAGTTGTGTTCAAAAATTTATAAAAATCGGTTAATCAGTTTGGACGTTTACTCTACACAAGGACTTTATATCTGTAAAGATATTTTGCTTTTAATATTTCAATATTATTATGGTATTATTTGAAATAATAATTATTTCAAATAACGCCACAATAATATCGAAGTATTTTAGTTCTTAAATTAATTTCCTAACAAAATATTAGAAGTTAACGATACACTAATATATATATATATATATATATATATATATATATATATATATGTATATATATATATATATATATATATATATATATATATATATATATATATATATATATATATTAGTATGTATGTTCATCTTATTTTCTGTTTAGTGGACTTTGTATTTTTTCAGTGTGTTTCCTTGTCGCTTGTCAAGTGCAATTTAAGATAACTGGTCTTTAGTTCGTATGACAGAGAGACGCGCAATATTCCTCCTCCTCCCCTCTCTCTCTCTCTCTCTCTCTATATATATATATATATATATATATATATAGAGAGAGAGAGAGAGAGAGAGAGGGAGAGATTGGGGTTACAATTCGTGTGTTGATAAGAGAGAGATGTGTGAGTTTGTTGATAAGATGTGTCTGCATTACGAAAACACGAAAACACTTACAACGTATTAATCGATCGACAGAAAAAGAGCTCGGTATGACAATCTATTTAATGTCGACCTACGCAAGGAGTGGGCAACTTAATGCGCATGTGTCAACAATGGCCGATTACACAATTACACGTTCTGGCATTTATGTAAAATAAAAGAAAAAAATGCTTACTCATGATAAAACGTCAAGCGATGTAGATTAATTTTAATGTGAAAGCAATTATTTCAATTAATTCTACTGTTTTATGTCAATCTATGAGTAAATATGGTAAAACTTGTCGTAAGAAAATTTCAATTACAAAACGTGTACAATAAAAGTGCCACTAAAGTAAGTAACATTTTTCTGTCTTAATATGAAATACTTTAATTTTAAACCTATGAATGCGCCCATATTGCTATGTAGATACAAAATTTATTTGAAGTATAACTGATAAATATCCACTTGATTATTGAAGTTAGTTACTCGTTATCAATGCAAAATAATCTTTATCAGCACTCGTTACAAGCCAGACATAGCCGAAGAGATAGGGGAGTGGTAGGAGGGTTTGGCTCTCTTGATCGCTTCCTCTTTAAAATTCTGTCGCCCTGTTTTGCAGTTTTTACATTTTTCTAGGAAAAATAAATAAATAAATTAATTTTTGAATTATCTTATTAAATGCGTTATTTTTAATTTCAAACATAAACTTAACAATTGTTTAATGTTTACAAACGAATTTTCACTATTACCATCGTCAAATTGAAACAAAAGTTTAGTAGCACGGATTTGTCCAAATTACGAAAAACAAAACATCTTCAGATAAATCATCCCAACTATCACACACCCTTTAAGTGTGAAAAACCTCACAAACTTGACAGAAGGAAAAGAAAGAAAACGATTACATTAGAATTTAAAGTAGGAGAGCATTTTCATGTATACATTCAATGTAAAATGAGCCCCTATTTCCGGACCAGTTAACTAATTTCTTCTTAGCTATAGGAACTTAATCTTTTGGAGGGTCTATTTTTTAGGCGATTATGTGTGCTTTTCTAACCTGGCAACTCATTTAATTTCACCTTCTATATTTCCGGTTTTCAACATTACATTGCTCCTGCCTAGAGACACTCACCTTAATTATTTTTACAAGCAATGCTTCTAGAAGACTACTATATCGTTATATATATATATATATATATATATATATATATATATATATATATATATATATATATATATATATACGTGTGTGTGTGCGTGTGTGTTTGTGTATGTGTGGGTAGGTGTGTATATTTGCCAAATACGTTTATATTCCACTATTTAAGAAGCTAAATGTGGGTATACTTTTTTTGGAACATCAAAATGAAAATTTAAAGAAGATTGTTGCAGATTTTACTACATTCGTGTGATTTATCCCAAAATAACAGAACACACAAAATGGCGTCCTCGTCTTCAACAAAACTTAGTCTGAACACGTGATAACTAAAAATATAAACGCTTAGTATGAAATATTCATTAGCTTAACACATAAAACTCGATATTTAGCGTGTGTAACAATAATATTTTGACGAAAACACTGTCTGTAAAAATCAATCTTATAATATAAGATTGATAAAAACATTAATCGTCTTCTAAAAACCTATTCTTCTTAATTAAGTAGTATTCATCCGTGAGTTAAGAAAATAGAAAAAAAGTAGCAGGGGAAGGTTAAAGTCTAAGTAAATGATACATTTAAATGGGACAAACTAAATAATCGATCGACGGAAATTGTGATATGAGGTACACATCTGACTACTTATTATTGAGTTCCCTGGCAGTCTTTTTACTTATATGTTTGTTCCTCTCCACACAATTCTGTTTTCTTAATTAATTTCTTCTAAGAAAATATTATATTTTTTAAAAATATATTTCAATGAGGGAATACTCATTAAAACGAATCGATTCTGCAATAAAATTCATCGAAAGAATCTCATAAATAATTCGGTTTTACTGTTGTCTTAACAAATTATATAAATGAAGTAATTAGAAAGTGTTTTTTAGTATTACAGTGTTTTAAATCAATAATACAACATATTTTGAAATACTGTATACATGGTACACCCAAAGAGAAAGTTATTTAAATGCCTAATTTGCATAACTATTTTAAACAGTTCTAAATACATTAATGTTTGATATTATTAATTTAACATTTTATTGTTCTACTTTTACTATATATTTATGCAATAGTTTCGTCGATATAAACACTGATGTATTTATATGATTTTGTTAAAAAAACTGATAAAGCACTAACTAATTAAAGTACCAGCGCTTCGTACGTGGCATAAGCGAGAAGAGAAAAGGGAAAGAGGTGGTGACTTACTCGCTCACTTTCTCGCTAGCTTGCTCGATTAATCACCGCCTTTCCCCTCTCTATCACTCCTTTTTTTTTAGTTTTTACATATTTCTGTGAAAAAAAAAATTAATACATTTTTTAATTCGCAATGTAAAAGCCTTATTTTGGTAAAGTTTAAAACAAACTTATTGTGTAATGTTTACAAACTACCTTTTAACTTTCTAAATTTATCAATTAAAACAAAAGTTTAGTAATTCATTCGACTTATCTGTCCGAATTACAAGAAAGATAGATTTATATTTTGGATATAATTGTGGATTAACACTCTCAGCTACACCTCACTAAACAAATTAGTTTCCACTTTTTGTTGGTGATTACATATGAAAACCCTGAATATCTTTGTGAAAAAATAAAAGAAAAAAAAATTATTAGTTTAGAATTTTGAGGGGGGCAGTTACATATATTAATTTAATGTAAAATTTCCGGGCCAGTCTGACATTTTAGTGCAGTCAATAATATAACATTTCTATGTAAATATGCAAGGGATCGGATAGAGGTAGAAGATGTAATTATTATTAATCCATAGATTACAAATGGTAAAAAATCAAATCTATATACAATAAATTATTAATTTATGAATACCTACGGACGCTAGCATTTCAAACTTATTGCTCTCATTAGTCAAGGAAAGTAACAATTCCAGATGGTCGAGAGGCACGAACTCGGTTCACAGACTCAGCTCAGAATCTGAAACAAGTCGTCATATCCACTCGGCCAACGGAAACTGTCACGTGATTAAGGAAAATTAAGATCTATATGTACCTAGAAGCGGGCACAGATAGAAGACTAGTCGAGATTGTTCGACGATTGATGGAGGCATATGCAGTTCATCTTGATGTACTTGCTACAAATAAATGTAAGTGAATCAAATCTTAAAACAATCAATAGCGTTATTTATTGTTATTTATAATTGCTTTTATTACTTCAGCTATGATGTAAATCAAAAAGTAAACTCATCTCTACAGATGCTACATCACCATTACGACCAATTTAAAATTAAATCTTACTAAGAAATGCAGGGAGAATAAAATAGCTGTTTCTGACGGCGAAAATGATCTGTTGGGATCAAAGTATTCCTCCAAGCAATACTCCAGCATTGCGTTTATTCTTGCAGGATATTCATATTCATATAGTGAGGAAGAAGGTCAGAACTTTGTCACCAAATTTTGTGCGATTTTTTAGTAAGGTCTATTAACCACAGGAGATTCTCAACAAAATATATATTTCTATATATAGTTTATAAATGTACTTGTTCATGAATAGAATCTTTTTTTGCAGGAGTAATTGTATGTGATTTCACACAAAAACAAACTTATTTTTACTTTATTTTACGGTGTCCTATCAATTATGTTGTCAGTAAAGGCGACGCTTACGACAAATGTTTCAATATGTGGACTGACCCGTTTAAAGTATACCAGAAAGGGATTGGTTCAGAAAATGTTTTTAATGTAATGGACCCCTGTAAAGTCGACGTATGTATGAGCAATACACAGACGAAGCTATGGGCGTTGCATTTGAATGATTAGCAAGAGAATGTTCGCGACGAAGAATTCTTATGAAGTGAAAGGCATTTTAATATACTTATTTTTTTTTATATAAGAACAACTGAAAAGCAAAGCAAAATGTGATAGCAACGTGCATGTTTAGGCTTTGGAAAATGCGGAACAAAGAATTACCCCAATGTGCACAGTCTTTACAATGTTCAGTCACCAAAAAATCAAAATACCAAAAATGACACTTACTAATTATGAGGTGCCAGTCAAGGGAAATAACTCATACTTGAGAAATATGGAATTGTCTTTCCTTGCCGGGAGGGGGACCTTTGCAAATTGCAGAATAAAATAATTTTTAGTTTATTCAATTGATGTTCTTTGATAAAGGTATGCAGTACTCATCGTTCAATGTTAATAAAGAAAATAGATAATTAAACAAACGTTAGTTTATAACAGTCACGTCATATAACGAGAGTGTTTCTTTTTAGGCAGCAAGACCGTGTAACTGGACGAGATTTTGTAACGTTGAAACACTTGAAGCAAGCAATGAAGCAAGCAATGAAGCAAGCAATGAAGCAAGCGCATCACTGGTGACTCATGTCGAAACATATTCAAGATGCATTTCTTAATCAATTTGATTATATTAATTATGTTGTCCATTTCATTAATTTCCTGCTTTCAACGATTGCGATAATAGCAATAAGGATGAATTGTATAGTCAATTTGACATGTCTTATTACGAGAAAATCAATCAATCGAATGTTTTTCTCTTTTTTGTGTCAATTTAACTCACTTAACATGCATTGATTTGGCTTTCTTTACAGAAGTGGTGAGAGTAGAGGAGACATCTATAATTGTTGTAATCGATGAAAAACATAATAAAAGAAAGTATTGAAAAAACGAATATAGACAAATCATAGGATTGGGTAGTGGAAATCTTACTGGAATAAACCGATAATGTATCCTGATGATAGCGTACAATATAAATTGCTTTTTGTGAGAAGATTGCTTCATACATGTCTAGGTGATTACCGGCTTATATGTAAGAGATGTACCGGCTATCCTCGAAGTATGATATCCCAACAAATGTCGATGATATAATAACAACTACGGGTAATACAAAAATCTGCTCTGTCATCGTTTACCCAGGAAATTCACGTTGTGTACTCCTTTGTTACCTAAACTTGGCTTAAAGAGATATTTGCTTACATAATATTTCCGTTTACTTATATAATGATTGACACACGTGACTCATGTCTCTTACGTTCATCATAGAGTAGCGTGTATACTTTGCATATATATATATATATATATATATATATATATAGAGAGAGAGAGAGAGAGAGAGAGAGGTGTATATATATATATATATATATATATATATATATATATATATATATGAAGCAATCCAACACAAGATATAAGCGTTAACTAATATCTTATAATAGTGAAACATCCGGATAAAAACTGAAGCTCAATATACTGGATAGATCATTAATATTATAATAGAAAATGAAGTGATAAAATAAGGTGTCAATCAAATTTTATTAGAATTCAAATTTCAAGCAAAGTATCTTACAGTCCTTAGCTCATGAGTTTTCAAAGATAATTCTTTTCTCCAGAGGACCATTACTGCAGTTATAACACTACTGGTAATAAAATTAAACTTTGAAAATATATAAAAATATATACACAAATACATAAAAATACATAACATCAAATATATCAACCCAAAAACATACTTTTTTGTTGAATCTATACAATACATCCAGGTCATACAATTTGAAAAACATAATCAGGATAGACACCCAGAGGGTTAACTGAATATATATATATATATATACAGGGTGTCTCAAAAAAATGTACTCACTCGTAGAATGACGAGAAAACTTTTATTTATGAACATAGAGTGAAATGAAATAGCATCGAATACATGAGACAGATGTAATTGAAGAATCATGTTCGCAAATGTTCAAACTGATGACCATTATTGTTCAAAAAAAGCTGATAACGCGCACCAAGGGATTCGCAAACGTCGCGAAACATGTCATTAGGAATATCACGACAGTGTCTTTCAATTTCCAATTTCAATGCATCAATTGTCCTTGGTTTCTTGCCATAAACTTTGTCTTTTAAGTATCTCCACAAAAAAAGTCCATGGGTGTTAGGTCTGGGGAACGCACAGGGTATTCATTGGGGCCCCTTCGTCCAATCCATGTGTCAGGAAACACTGCATCGAGGTAAGCTCGTACATCGCGATGGTAGTGGGGAGGAGCTCCATCTTGCTGAAAGTAAATATCGCCGTCATCACCAAACCTCTCTGTAATTTGTGGACCAACAAATTCCTGAAGCAAGTTGAGGTAGCTCTCACCATTGACAGTTTCGTTGAAAAGGAAAGGTCCTATGATGCCCAATGCGGATATCCCACACCACACTGTTACTCCTGGTAAGTTTACATGGTGTTCAATTGTTACGTGAGGATTTGCAGGACACCAGTACGTGCAATTATGATGGTTAATGGTACCATTTAATTTGAAAATTGCTTCATCGCTCCACACAATTTTGTGTGCAAACTCGACATCTTCTGCACATTTTGCCAGGTACCATTCACAAAATTCGACTCTCCGGTCAGGATCGTCTTCGTTGAGAGCATGACACAGCCTTGGAATGTAGCATTTCCAATGCAGACGCTTCATTATGCGGTTGACGCTATCTTTTGAGATGTGGGTTTCCCGAGCAGTTTGGCGAAGTGATTTCTGTGGTGATCGAAGGAGTGTTTCCTGCACCTGCAGTTCTTTTTCAGGGGACGTAGATGTCCGTGGTCGTCCTGAACGTTGTTTGTTGGTATTCTGTACGGTTCCATCTGCTTCAAATTTGTCTCTGATGCGCGCAATGGTCCGGCGCGTGGGTAGCGGTTTTGCGAATTCCCTTGTGAACCGGCGTTGCACTTCAGTGGCGTTTTCGGTCTTCCAATAGCATTTCAGGACAAACTTTCTCTCTTCGAAACTAAGTTGATTTCCTGCCATGGCTTCATTAATTCAGAATATCTGAAACAAAAAAAAAGAGTGAGTAAATTTATAATGGACATCAATTTGAACATTTGCGAACATGATTTTTCAATTATATTTGTTTCATGTATTTGAAGCTATTTCATTTCTCTCTATGTTCATAAATAAAGGTTTTCTCGTCATTCTAAGAGTGAGTACATTTTTTTGAGACACCCTGTATATATATATATATATATATATATATATATATATATATATATATAGAGAGAGAGAGAGAGAGAGAGAGAGAGAGAATTATAAAAAGAAGAAAACTATACACACATTAAGGTTGTACACATTATAACTTATTTCGACCCCTTAATTAGGTCTCCTCAGATGTATAAACAACCACGTCATAAAACCATTGTTTATACATCTAAGGAGACCTAATTAAGGGGTTGAAATAAGTTATAATGTGTACAACCTTAATGTGTGTATAGTTTTTTCTTTTTATAATTCTGTTTTGCTCTGTTTAAATTACATTGAGCTCTGTTATTCAGATTCTCAACACAAAATTGAAATCTACACACTATATATATATATATATATATATATATATATATATATATATATATATATATATATATATATATATATATATTACACACCAGTGTTTATTAGTGCCTATATATTCGTGTTACTCACAAGAGTCGCTACGGGGAACTGCCACGAGTATTGAGCGCCATCCAACTTAAAATGGGAGAATACAAAAAGATGGTGACTTTACTACTTTACAAATGAATATGTAACCCCAATACTTTTATTTTTATAAGAAAAAATTATATTCATTCTTATATTGAGTGAATTATACAATATTCTTAGCAGTAGATAACGTATCATTTAAATTTGAAAACTATTAAAAGCATATTTAATATAAATGTGTATGCACGATATGTTTTTGAGTATTCGCATAAATATTTGTATATTTTTACAGGGCAATGAATGTCTTCATTATCGTATGAATATGAATCAAACATTTAAGAATTATTGTGCATAAGATATATTGCTATCAAAATGAAATGACAATGTTTTAAAATAAATGATTTCGTTACATTTTTATTTAGAATAGGTTTGATTTAAACAAATAATCATGTTCGCGCTGTTCATTAAAAAGTGTATCAAATACTAATACTTCAATTATTATAGATTCAAGGGTAAATAACTCAGTGGGAATATTAAAATCGACAGTAAGTCGTGACGTTTGTGTAAGTAAATTAAAATATTGAAAACGAATATTTACATAATTTTGCATGTATATGAAAATACTCACATTAATTCTACACGCATATGACTGGCGGAACCAGATGGCTATTTCTACAGTTAAATCTACAATCCTTGCGATCGCATCATACATCACTATTCAAGGAAATGTTACTGTTTACGAACAATATAAGCCCGTACGCATACTTTAATTATTTATTTGTGTATTATTATATCATTAACATATGTCTTTCTGTTTCTATATTTGCATATATGTTAACTACTTTAACCTGTAAATCCTACAGAACATCATACATTGTGAAATATACTTTACATTATACCATACATTATACATGACATATAAAACAATGCATTACGCCCTAATCTTTACATTACACCTTACACTTAACAGTTTTGTACATTTCCTTACGCCAAAGAAGGCATATTGCAACTAACCGATATAAGCTACTGTAATAAGAGTCAAATCCAAAGGGTTCAACAAGTGTTGATAGTTGAAGAAGATGTTTGTTCACATTACATTTACATTTCTTCAAGTTGGTACTATCGGGGAAACAGGAAGCAAGGAATAATTCTGAAGACAAGCAATCATAGTAAAGAAGCTATCGTAGAATAAAATCATCGGGCATCTAAGAATCTCTACAATGAAAAGATGAGATTTTTATTCTTGTCGGGTGAGTCCGGAATATTTATGTTTGTAGAAAGAGTACAAGTTCGTCGAAGCACACTCCATGGAAGTACTTGTAAATCAAGTACGTGGTTTGTTAGAATGGTCACCTCCATATGCATATATCTCTTAGCTGGAACATAATCGTCACTGATTATGTTGGTACACTTGATTTTAACATAACTTTAACCATAGTTAAACTACAAACAAGTTTGCTGTATAATTTTGGTATCGTAAACGAACAGTAAATAGAATAAGTACACTCGAATATAATTAGTCCCGAGACTGCATACCCCCACCTAACAAAAAAGAATTAGCCAACATGTATATCTGCCATACATTTCCATATTGTATTCAGTATTGCCGAAGATATGCCATTGAAAAGATGATCATTCAAAAACAATTTATCCGATTAGGTTGAAATTTTGCATGCTGGTTTCCGCTATCACGAATCATCACACCCAAACATAAAATTTAGAAAAGTTCAAATTCTGTCAAATCTCGTCCTTGACCGAACTTTTAAAGCTCAAAACTAAAGAACAAAATCATATAAACTGCTGGACGTTATTGGCTACAACATGCGCCTAGGCGTGAGTCTCAATATACAGAACCCAACTTACCATTGACGTGACCGTGACTTTGATCGTTGTTCTAGATATTTCGAAATTAACTCACTTGTCAATTAGACAATGACTGATATTTTAAAATAGTTTGATTACCATTAGTCAAGCGATGTGGATACGAGGCTGTGCACAAACAAACATACAGACAATCTCGATCAAGAACATAACTATTTGGCTGAGGTTACAAGGTTAAAAAATAAACTAGATGTAATTTTATCTTCGCTCTCACATGATACCAATAGCAAAAATATAAAATTTGCAAAAGTGATCTTACTTTTTAGGACCTAGTTCATTAGTGTAGTGAGAGGTGTTAAACATATAATGGGAAGTTACCTCCACAAAATTCATACTTTTCTCGGCACATATGGTCAGAAATCTTTGCAAATAGACTTATACACTTGAATTAATCATATAAACGGAATTTGTATATACGTTTTCGCATATGTGATCGATTGATGTTGTATATTCGGGAGACCAATTATTATTAATAATGAAAGGTTGCCCCGATTAAGAAATGATACCTTTCCTATTGAGCATGTTTAAAAAAGATTTTAATAGTAGCTAAACCATCTTTAAAACACATATTATGACGCTAATTATCAAAATCTTATCAATGTTCGACCATTAAAAAATATCCAATGGAAAGTTACTTTCAAAAAGAAGACATTTAATTCTAAGTCTTTTGGTAATTCAAGTCTTTTAGATGAAGTGTAGAGCCACTTATTCAATATTCCCAGCGCGAGTTCAATTTGGTGCATTACGCCGAAAGATATTTTGGTAATTCTACGCGTATTGTTCTAAAAGCTTACCAGATTATTCTGTTGATAGAATTCAAAGGAGAGAAAAAAAAAAAGAAAAATGCAAAATTAAAGATGGAAGCAACAAATATAAAAAAAAACAAAAAGGAGAAAAAGACGTAGAAAAAAATAGTAGAAGAAGAAAGAAAGTTGAAAAGTGAATGATGAAATACGAAATCCACGAGCAAAAAAGATAATATAACATAACAAAATACAAAATAAGTTTGTTATTTGTTAAATTGTTCAGAAAATAATGACCGATTTCAGAAACAAACATCTATTTATTGTCAGTGTAGGACACATTTTTCAAGCTTTTTCACTTCATAAACCTGCTTCAGATGGTGAGACATACTGAGGCCATATATATATATATATATATATATATATATATATATATATATATATATATATATATATATATATATATATATATATATATATATATATCCCTGTGCAGTAATGTGGTAAACTGAAGGCTAGACGGTTTACCCGTTACGGTAATAGAAATAATCCGTTCCTATTCCATAGTCAAATAGATACACTAGTTATCTCTCTATTTCCTCTTCAAAAATTAAAGATACAACTATTTGTTTTTTCATAAGTGTACAAACTAGTTTATTTTATAAGATTAGTACACACATAAATTAATTTTTAGCTGTTGAGCACATCTCTGGCAGTTCATTGTGTTACTCAGCCAATATTTTGAGGTTTTTATTAAGGAGGTAATTCCATGCATCTGGAATGGCCCTTGCTAGTTTCTTTGCGTAGTGGTCGGTAATTTTTTCTGATGTTTAACGTCGGTTTTGCTTACAGGTACTCCCACATTTAATTGTCCAGACTACATGATCGCCGTTCATTTTTATTTAATTCAATGCGTTCATTACCATTACAAAATATTAAAAAAAAATCCTATCGAGACTTAAATGATGATGATGATGATGATGATGATGATGGTGATGGTGATGATGATGATGATGATGATGATGATGATGATGATGATGATGATAGTAGTAGTAGTAGTAGTAGTAGTAGTAGTAGTAGTAGTAGTAGTAGTAGTAGTAGTAGTAGTAGTAGTAGTAGTAGTAGTAGTAGTAGTAGTAGTAGTAGTAATAGTAATAATAATAATAATAATAATAATAATAATAATAATAATAATAATAATAATAATAATAATAATAATAATAATAATAATAATAATAATAATAATAATAATAATAATAATAATAATAATAATAATAATAATAATAATAATAATAATAATAATAATAATAATAATAATAATAATAATAATAATAATAATAATAATAATAATAATAATAATAATAATAATAATAATAATAATAATAATAATAATAATAATAATAATAATAATAATAATAATAATAATAATAATAATAATAATAATAATAATAATAATAATAATAATAATAATAATAATAATAATAATAATAATAATAATAATAATAATAATAATAATAATAATAATAATAATAATAATAATAATAATAATAATAATAATAATAATAATAATAATAATAATAATAATAATAATAATAATAATAATAATAATAATAATAATAATAATAATAATAATAATAATAATAATAATAATAATAATAATAATAATAATAATAATAATAATAATAATAATAATAATAATAATAATAATAATAATAATAATAATAATAATAATAATAATAATAATAATAATAATAATAATAATAATAATAATAATAATAATAATAATAATAATAATAATAATAATAATAATAATAATAATAATAATAATAATAATAATAATAATAATAATAATAATAATAATAATAATAATAATAATAATAATAATAATAATAATAATAATAATAATAATAATAATAATAATAATAATAATAATAATAATAATAATAATAATAATAATAATAATAATAATAATAATAATAATAATAATAATAATAATAATAATAATAATAATAATAATAATAATAATAATAATAATAATAATAATAATAATAATAATAATAATAATAATAATAATAATAATAATAATAATAATAATAATAATAATAATAATAATAATAATAATAATAATAATAATAATAATAATAATAATAATAATAATAATAATAATAATAATAATAATAATAATAATAATAATAATAATAATAATAATAATAATAATAATAATAATAATAATAATAATAATAATAATAATAATAATAATAATAATAATAATAATAATAATAATAATAATAATAATAATAATAATAATAATAATAATAATAATAATAATAATAATAATAATAATAATAATAATAATAATAATAATAATAATAATAATAATAATAATAATAATAATAATAATAATAATAATAATAATAATAATAATAATAATAATAATAATAATAATAATAATAATAATAATAATAATAATAATAATAATAATAATAATAATAATAATAATAATAATAATAATAATAATAATAATAATAATAATAATAATAATAATAATAATAATAATAATAATAATAATAATAATAATAATAATAATAATAATAATAATAATAATAATAATAATAATAATAATAATAATAATAATAATAATAATAATAATAATAATAATAATAATAATAATAATAATAATAATAATAATAATAATAATAATAATAATAATAATAATAATAATAATAATAATAATAATAATAATAATAATAATAATAATAATAATAATAATAATAATAATAATAATAATAATAATAATAATAATAATAATAATAATAATAATAATAATAATAATAATAATAATAATAATAATAATAATAATAATAATAATAATAATAATAATAATAATAATAATAATAATAATAATAATAATAATAATAATAATAATAATAATAATAATAATAATAATAATAATAATAATAATAATAATAATAATAATAATAATAATAATAATAATAATAATAATAATAATAATAATAATAATAATAATAATAATAATAATAATAATAATAATAATAATAATAATAATAATAATAATAATAATAATAATAATAATAATAATAATAATAATAATAATAATAATAATAATAATAATAATAATAATAATAATAATAATAATAATAATAATAATAATAATAATAATAATAATAATAATAATAATAATAATAATAATAATAATAATAATAATAATAATAATAATAATAATAATAATAATAATAATAATAATAATAATAATAATAATAATAATAATAATAATAATAATAATAATAATAATAATAATAATAATAATAATAATAATAATAATAATAATAATAATAATAATAATAATAATAATAATAATAATAATAATAATAATAATAATAATAATAATAATAATAATAATAATAATAATAATAATAATAATAATAATAATAATAATAATAATAATAATAATAATAATAATAATAATAATAATAATAATAATAATAATAATAATAATAATAATAATAATAATAATAATAATAATAATAATAATAATAATAATAATAATAATAATAATAATAATAATAATAATAATAATAATAATAATAATAATAATAATAATAATAATAATAATAATAATAATAATAATAATAATAATAATAATAATAATAATAATAATAATAATAATAATAATAATAATAATAATAATAATAATAATAATAATAATAATAATAATAATAATAATAATAATAATAATAATAATAATAATAATAATAATAATAATAATAATAATAATAATAATAATAATAATAATAATAATAATAATAATAATAATAATAATAATAATAATAATAATAATAATAATAATAATAATAATAATAATAATAATAATAATAATAATAATAATAATAATAATAATAATAATAATAATAATAATAATAATAATAATAATAATAATAATAATAATAATAATAATAATAATAATAATAATAATAATAATAATAATAATAATAATAATAATAATAATAATAATAATAATAATAATAATAATAATAATAATAATAATAATAATAATAATAATAATAATAATAATAATAATAATAATAATAATAATAATAATAATAATAATAATAATAATAATAATAATAATAATAATAATAATAATAATAATAATAATAATAATAATAATAATAATAATAATAATAATAATAATAATAATAATAATAATAATAATAATAATAATAATAATAATAATAATAATAATAATAATAATAATAATAATAATAATAATAATAATAATAATAATAATAATAATAATAATAATAATAATAATAATAATAATAATAATAATAATAATAATAATAATAATAATAATAATAATAATAATAATAATAATAATAATAATAATAATAATAATAATAATAATAATAATAATAATAATAATAATGTTGTCGTTACCTGCTTGGTAACCACTCTCGGACTAAGGCTTACGGGTCCACTAGCCCATAGTTTTTATACTATAATTTAAGCCTAAAATTTGCGACCAAGTACCTCAAAAATTGCAAAAATGTTTTAAACTACGTGTTTAACTATTTGAAAAAAATACCATGAACATCCCAGTGTGCATTCTTCTTTTTTAACTATATTTTGCTGTTATTCAATACATTTTAAAATCTTGAATTTTTCTGAAGACGTTCTTAGATCCGAACGAAACTGGTGAAATCTCTCGTGTTTACATAATTTATACATGTATTTAATTTGTTTTTCTTTGATCGTTGAACACTCCCCAGACAGTCTTTCTCTATGTGCCTCCTTTACATAAATAATACTTTAATTCCAGTTATTGCGGTAGTAATCTCTTGTGGATATTTGGTTATGACGCTTGCTTGCGAACCTCACGACTGTCTTATATTATAATGCCTTATTATTTTTACACGTGCCTGCGTGGGATTGTTTTCGATTCAGAGCGCTAGCATAGTTCAGTTTTTTTATTTAATTATTTTATTTTATTTTATTACCAAAAGTGCCGAATAAATCAGCATTACCGACCCATTACTGGGGGCTTAAAGAAAGCGGACGCTCGCCGATAACTGAATAGAAAATAGTACGACAGACCAGTACATGTCGACATTTGGATGAATCGTGTAGATTATGTCCAGATGAGACATTTGAAATGTTAAAGTTCAAATAACCCCTAAACCTATTATACTGTAGAAGTGAAATGGCAAAAAACTGTATACACACAATGCACTTTATTTTAGGGTAACAATTCATAAAATGCACGATGTTACCAGTCAATTTTAACGATGGTAAAACTATACGAATTACACTTTCAATAACTTTCGTACAAACACTATTCTCCAGATCTGATTACCAGTGACTGCTGGCTGTTTGCAGACTCCAAAATAATGTTCCAGTCGATTTTAACGATGGACAAACTATACGAATTACACTTTCAATTGCTTGCGTATCAACCCTATTCTCCAGATCTGATTTCCAGCGACTGATGGCTGTGTGCAGACCCCCAAAAGAATGTTCCACTGAAATGATTTGTCTCCAGTGAAAAGTAATATCGAAAACTGAGGCGTAGTTTTGTGCTAAAGACAAATCGTTCTACAAAACGCATTAATTGTTAGCGATTCATTCGAATCAGCGTATCACCTAGCAAGAGATTACGTTTACGTATGAAGCTGAATCTTTCCAAAAAGTTGTTGTTTTATGAATTAGGCATGCCACTTTTGGTATTGCATGATGTGGTATATAGTATTTGTTCTGACACTACACTTCATATTTTAAAAGTGTTTTTTTCTCAGATTAAATAATTGTATTAATTAGAAAATTACTAAATAAAAAGGCTAGTAATTTAGTGTATTGAAACTTATTGCTAAAAGTCGGCTTTATATTCCATCCAAAATATGCACGCTTAAGAGAGCTTCCCCACATGCTTTAGAATAAGAATCCACCCAGAGTTCGATTGTTATATTGTGTCATGACATGTGTAGTTTTGCAGAACTTGCTAAAGTAATGTTCATGGTTGGATACTATACGGTTAGCTACACCACTTATACAGCCATGGTTGCACTATGTTGTTGGAGTCCCCTCTTATTTTATACCTTATATGTGACTCTCACTTCTGTCCCTCTCTCTCTCTCATCATTTCTCTCACCTCTCTTTCTCAGCCCCTCTCTCTTTCTCTGTTTGACTTTTTGTCTCACTTTGTAACCAATCAAACTCCAATTTTCATACGGTTCGTTCTCTTGTTCATATAAGTAGATGTGAAGCAAGTTAAATATTCTACTCAAGCATTCTCAGTTACTAATCCGTTCTAATCATTGCAGAAATCGGTCGTAGATTACCGTCATCTTTTCTGAAAGCTGACAATTATCGCCAATATGAGTTACCAGCCAATCTTCGATTGCCGGACTAACCTGATTATAATGACAACAATTCCTGACTGAGAAATATGGATACTGGTCTGATGTCTGCTGAGGCGGTAGACAGATTATTCTTCTTCATTCTTATCGTGTGTGAAAGTCTTAAGATTGTGATTTGTGGCAAAGGGTTCAGTTTCTATCGTTCAAATCTTGTTATCACCGCTATCGACTTGACAAATATATATTACATTTAAAGTATATTTATGTACAGTATTTTGCATGTTCTTGTATGATATTCAACAACATCTGTTGATTTTGCCCTTATTTGGGGGTATTGGGAATTGTGGGACACCTTTTTGTTACTCTTTAATAATAGATCGACTCTGACGCGTTTTTGTATGATATAGCAATATCTCATGTATTGGTTTAATGGAATTCCTCATGACCGTATCGGGTGGTAAAGCCGCAATTATAAAATGTTGAGGATTCTGAAATCACCCTCTTTCTCACATTATCTCCAGATCAACTATGACAAGTAATGATATATCCGGATAAATAGAATTCGTCCTTGATATAGCATGTGACTTATCTTGGGATAAATAGATACACTGGATGAACCCTGACCCCTGGAATCAAGAGACTACCACTATTTATTCTATGATTTCGTTCGAAGATTTCATAAACTGTGATATATCTGTTAACCTTATTCTTGCGTCACTAAAAAGTATCCTTATATGTTTCTTCTGCTTATAATTAAGATGATGCAGAAGAGGAATTATTATTATATAGAAGTAAGGAGACATTTTCTACATGGCTACATTATGTTAAGTATATTTTATGCTAAATAGAATTTAATTTTCCTAACTACATGTTTTTTTTTCTTGAACTATCCTCAGGAAGAGGTAGATCGAGGGGTGTAAGCAACTCAATTTATCAAACAATTATGACTAACATTATACTAGTAACTGACAATCCAATTCAAATATGTTCTAGCGCAACTATCTATTTCATGTATGTTGCCATGGCTGACACTTATGTCAGATCTTGTCAATAATGTTTAATCATCACTTGTACCGACGAAATGACGATCACTATTAACGTCAAAAGTCTATGGCAATGCATTTTCAAATTTGCTAGTAATAAATGTGACTCCTTGTGTTAACCATTGTGATCTACTTAGATTGTTTGTATCAATATACATTGAGTTTGCAAGGCTAGCTAAATTAAACAAATATACAAAGACAAAATCCCAAACTAATTTCTCTATCCCGCTCTACCTCTCTGTCTGTCTTTCTGCCTCTCTCTTTCTGTCCGGGGTTGACAACGTAAAATCGTATAATTATTATCTTTCTTTTTCACTCCTCCCCTCTCTCTCTATATGTATCTCTCTCTATTTATATCTGTTTTTATATCTTTCACTATTTCTCTCTCTTTTTCTCTCTCTTATTCTCTCTATCCACCTCTCTCTATATATATTTATCTCTCTCTCTATCCACCTCTCTCTCTCTCTCTCTCTCTCTCTCTCTATATATATATATATATATATATATATATATATATATATATATATATATATATATATAGAAAGAGAGAGAGAGAGTGAGAGAAAGAGAGAGAGATTTATGCAACATTTGGTGTTTAACCATTTTATAAAAAGAATCCTAAGGCTAACAAACTATGGAACAGTGACAATAGCGTAAGTTGTTTCCCATTAATATCGAGAACCAATATAATGTGCGATATTGAGATCGTTAAACTGTGCAAATGACAATTACAGTTAATGATGAAAGAGATATCCCTTGCCGCATTATGCAATGTCATACTGTTTTGATCTAAAGTTAGCACAGCATCTGACGTTACTACTCTGGTCATCAGATACGTTTTTATGTGCAATTTGTTGTATTCTTTTGTAAAAAATATCATCCTTATCACGTATTTACGCAGATCAGATGTAAAGTCTATACCGGTCGGATTTGCCCAGCAAGCAGTAAGAATATCTATATGTACGTTATATGATACGAATATCGATATTGTTCATCCTTGTTTTGTATTACAGTCATGTGAGTAAAGATAGAAGACTTCAAATCTTTTTCCCTCGAATTTTAATTTTTTTTATACTACTCTTCTAATTCACAGCGCTGCATACTACGTGTATTTTAATAGGGCATTACCAATAGTTTTGCGCTCTTCGCGACCGTCAAAAGACCTCGAAACACGGTCTAAGTTTCGATCGTATGTTTTCTTCGCAAATATATATATATATATATATATATCAAATTGGATATGATGTATATAATTATTTCAACAATCAGACAACGCTGCAGCGCACACAGACCATGAAAGCCACAGACCGGAAGTCCTAGTCACCAGTTTCGCTCTCCTTTGGGTTCATCAGTAGAACATATCCGAACTCGGGATTCGAAACCCGAGTAAATTGAATGTGATGCGAGATCTATGTTACTGCGCCACAACGCTACACACAATAAAGTATATTGCTAACACAGACTAAGCAAACAAACTAATATTAATTTGCTTTCTGGATGAGCTTGTTGTATGACATCGACCTGGCGAGTATAAAATCTTACTTGTGAGACATCAGCCGGGGTTATAAGTAGTTGGATACTACAACCCTTATCGAGAGGAGTGAGTAAATTCCATAGTTTGCTTAGCCTGTTTTAGCAATATACCTTTTTATGTGTCGCGGTAGCTCAGTGGCAGCAAATGTAGAGTAGAAAAGTATTTGTTGATGCACTTTCGGCAGCGCTGTAACTCTCACTTCACCTAATATGCCACTGAGTTCTCATTTTTGTTAGCGAGATTCCTGACAAAGGTGGATTAAACGATATCCAATGGGACGGCAGGTTAGTATGAGTAGTAACTGGAGATAGCTTGGGGCGCTGTATTGCTATTTGGTGTGGTTTCTGGTAGAAGCTCTCGATTCCATATTAATGGGGACTGCTCCGGCTTTTCTTACTTCAATGGTTTACAAAGATAATCTTTTAAACGCATTCCCCCTGTGCTCTGCTCTATGTGTTTCTACAATCCAATCATGACAAATCACAAATTAACACGTAAGAATAAACCAATAATCCCACCTACTAAGGTAGACCTTACCATCAGGTCTCCTTTGTCAACCTTTCAGCGGGTGAAATCTATTCACAGGAGACTATCCGGACATCTTATTTCTGTGCAAAATAGGCATTGGCCAGTCAGTTTCTATAAATAACTTCATAATTAGCAGTTCTTAAAACATTACCTCAAAATCTGGTCCCAAACCGCGCTATGGTCACGGAATGTGTGCCTACATCAGTGAGAGCTTTCCATGTTGTATGGAAATTTCCTATGAATACTCTAATTTGCCCATGTGGTTACTGTCATTGAGCAAATCTCTGACAAAATGTACGAGATCCTGGCTTCCTACCTTTTTGCTATCATTCATGTCCGTGGTGACTTTAATATTCACTATATTTAAGTGTTAGTCCACTTGAAAGAAGATTTTGTAACAATTAGCTAATGATTTATTACAAATTGTTGACAAACTTACAACAAACACCAAACTGGCAGCCGTGGTATACCTCAGAATGGGCCACTGCACACAGAAACCAATATTTCAATTGCGTTCAATGCTAGGTGTTCCGAACCTAATGCTGCAATTTCGACTGCCAGCAACACCGCCAAACACCATGAATTCCACCTTTGAATAAAACACTCTGAGTGACATCCATATATATCAAGAACCTTGATGCCAGCAAAGCAAATGGTCCTTGACATTATTTAAATCATAATACTTAAAAATATTTGGAAATGTCTTTTTAACCATCAAATCTTTTCTCTCCAATAAGTTTTAAAAAGAAATCGCTGATGAGCAGATGTCTGAAGGACATAGAACCAATGCCGACCTGCCTCAAATACTTTTTCTGCACCCAACTCTGTTACTGATATTTACCAATGATCTCGATAAACACATTCTAAAATATTTTATGCAAATAAAACCATAATGTATGGCAACAATTCGAAATTCATTAATAATTTAGATCTTTATGAGTCTCTATCTTCCGACATGGGGGGCGTTGTGCCTTGGGGTAAACGGTGGCTGGTGGTTTTTAATGCGTCTAAAAACAAGCTTCGCAAAGATCCTCACTTTGCTCCAATTGAAATAACTTGCTCTAACTGTGAGGAAGCCTTCTGTTTCAATAAATTTTTGAGTGGGCCATTCTAGCACTTCAGCAGGTATCTCACGCCTGACGCAATACACTATCTGTACAAGAGTATTGATTTACTCCTCTCCAGGAGTTTGGCACAAGGCCAGTTTTTATCTTACTCCCACAAGTAAGATGTGACTTATGTTCGGGTCGGGAAAGTGGGGTTTAAAAATTGCCTGGGCAGCCCCGTCGGCATTCCCCGGTAGGGGCGCCTCAGGCAGTAAGCAATAAACTTACTCCTCCTCAAAGAGGGGAGGCGAAGCCTGGGAGGGTGTACCTCCTAGAACTGAACAGGACAGACCCATAGACCGGCGTAAATCAATCCCCGAAGGCAAAGACAACACCGGTCTATGGGGTGCAGTATCCATCGGAACGGATACTACATTTTGATCTTAGCCAAAAGGCCAAAAAGTAAAATACGTCTTTTGATGGATTACATTTGCCATATCTAGGGAGAAACCGCTCAGAGCATCAGTTCCGTCATAGACAATGCACAAAATCAACTTCGAAATATAGTGGGAGGATGTTCTTTTCTCGACGAGCCGGAGTCGCTACTCATCTATCTATCTATCTATCTATCTATCTATCTATCTATCTATCTATCTATCTATCTATCTATCTATCTATCTATCTATCTATCTCTCTCTCTCTCTCTCTCTCTCTCTCTCTATATATATATATATATATATATATATATATATATATATATATATATATATATATATCATCCACAGAAAGCTCTTTCGTTGTTTTACGACTCTCTTGTGTAGCTATATATTGCAATTATTTCCAAGTTGAGATTAGGAACCAACAGGTAAGATTACTTCCAACTTTTACCAGCGGTTGAAGGTATATTAACCTCGCACTAAAAAACTTACTATTGACAGTAAAGTAAAATATAACGCTATGTATTAATCCTGTACAAATGCTCTCGCACTACGTAGTAACCTGATAAAACTATACTATTGATAGAAGTGCGTTGTATTAACTAGTGGAAAATGGTATTTCCTTACAAGCAAGTCAATTGTAATATATATATATATATATATATATATATATATATATATATATATATATATATATATATATTAGTAGAGAATGGTAGTTTGCTTGAAGCATTGTTGGGTGTAGTAGTAGTAAGTTTTTGAAAGGCTGTGGGCAATGCAAGTTCCGGGTAAGATGCAAGTTGTAAGGAACAAAAACAATAACAATAAATCGAATACGAAATATGACTTACTATTTATTTTTCCTTTTTTTTCTAAAATCTTACATAACAACAAGAGTGTTTTTAGCTGTTCGTGTGATGTCCGGGTGATTAAAAATCACTATTTGATATTTCGGGAAAAGACTTCCCTTTGTCAAAAATAATTAAACCAGAAGAAATTTGTTTTTATCCGACTGTGTAGAGAATACTACAAAACAAAATGGCTGCCAGATGTAGACCGCAGCGAAAACGAAAATTGAACAAACAAATTGAATTCAAGACGGGTGAGTTTGCATAGTTAGATTTAAAAACAATAGTCCAGAATTAGTCTTTTTATCTGCTATACATCGCTATCTTTCTACCATTATCTCTATTTTCTCTACACTTATGGGTTAAAAACTATTAATATTTGTGATACTATTTCCAATATTCTATAACTTGTATTACTTTTATGTGAATACAGAGAGAGATAGTAGAATAGAAACTGTAAAACATACATAAGGAGTGCGAATAATCAATATCATATATTATAATGCTAATAGGGAGTTAGGCATCAAGGTTACATCCCATTAAAACTTGGTCAATACAAGTTGGTCGATAACTGGTTTACCAGATGGTATGTTCCATTGTCTGTCTAAGAATCCCCAAAAGCAGTAGTGTTTGCTGTATGCATGCGAAGAGCTTTTGATATATATATATATATATATATATATATATATATATATATATATATATATATGTATATATGTATATATATATATATGTATATATATATATGTATATATATATATGTATATATATATATATATGTATATATATATATATATATATATATATATATATATATATATATCGTACATGTATTGTATTAGTTTCTGTAGATGTAAATCCGTTGAAAGCCAAGTGTTTATAAAAAGTGCTCAATAACAAGTAGAGCTGTTCATAAGTATACATTTTTATTTACACAAACATTATTGGTTACATATGTGCATAAATGTTTCGGTTGTACTCTTTGCAGAGAGTGAACCTCTTCAGACCAAAGACTCCAGAGAAACCACTCTCTGCGTCTTTTGTCGGTTCGGACAGCTTTCACCGACTACTGTCAACCTATCTGACTGCCGATTTGACTCTGGGTGAAGATGGCGTTTATACATGTTTCATCTATTTCACATATTGATCCTAAAACTTTATTTGTGTCGATTTGGAATTGTTGCAAACAACGTTTTGAATCGTCGATGTGTTGTGGTTTTTGATGGACTGTGATCAGACGCGGTATCTACTTTGGACGCAGTTGTCTCTATGTGAAATTGTGAATAGATTGCTTTCTAATATCTTCCAATCATCCGCTATCTCACGCAACTTCAATTTACGATAGACCAAAACGAGTTTGCTGGCTGTTTATGTTTTCGGTGACAACTGCAGAATTTAGGCGACATGAGCGTTCAAAATAATTTCGGGCTGTTCTTCAGCATTCAAAGGCAACATACCAGTTATTAATCATTGTTTACAACGGAGTAGCGTCCGAATAGCACTTAGTACTTCTTTATTTAAACAGTAATTTTCCGACTAAAAGAAATGCTTAACCAATACACGAAATTCACTTATGATTGGGCTTAGTTTTTCATACGTTTTATTTTACTTTAATTACTGTATATATAACATATGGAGAATTTTCCGTATTTGTGGCTCATGTTATATGTCCGTACCAAGCTTATTAAGTGATGTTATATATATATATATATATATATATATATATATATATATATATATATATATATATATATATATATATATATATATATATTAGTGTTTTTTCCAATACAATATTATTATTTTTAATCTACTGGGCGTCTTCGGAAAATTAGGTTCTAAGTTATAGGTTTTGAATGCGATTATACTGACTTCACAGTCCGCGTTGTTATTCAGTTCATTACGCACACACCTTTGGCTTTCCAAGTTAGAACTGCATTAAAGGGGGTGTCTTGATTTCGTCCCTGGTTGTTGTTTTCATTAAAACCGGCAATTTCTGTGGCACACTATTGCGAGAGGCCAGTGTGCTCTAAATTATCGCCGATAACCAGAGACGCGATAAGAGAGGCAATTAGTCATCATGTCACTCCCGGACGACTAATAAAGATGATTGGTTAAGAAGAGAACCGAACTGTTTCAACTTATTGATTCTGCACCCGATAGATAATATTGATTTGTCCGTGTACATATTGACTATGAGAAGATTATTCTTCATGAAGCGAAAACAAATTAGTGCTGAGATAAACACCCACAGAGAACTGAAAAATGTATCTCTCACCGTCATTGAATAGAATTAATATTTTTTGAGTAGGTGTGACTTTTTGACTTTGTAGTATTGTTAAGCGACAGTTGAGATTACCTCATGTGACTTCATTCGCTACGCTAAAAAAATGTCGGTTTTACGCTCAAACCACACTAAAACAATGGTTTCCATCGATTCACCGAAGTTCGGACGTGGTGAACGGAATCGCTATTTAGATAAATCCTCAAAAATCAGTCCGACAGAGGCTTTGATGTTTTGGGGCTTTCTTATCATTCCAATGAGGTCCACAGTTCCAAGTTTTACCTACTCTCTTTTTGAGAAAGGGTTACTTTATTGCTAATCGCCTTAGGCGCACCTACCAGGAAATGCCGCTGGCGCGTCTCAGGCATCTTTTGGATGCTAAAGTGTACTACTTCTAGTGCACTGACTATTTGAATTCCTACTTGGCTTTATTGTCTAACCGCTGACGAAAAAGTAAATACATACTCAGATAGATGGCCGCTTGCGAGTATCAGTAAAAGCCTGCCTCCATGTGGCACGCACACCCACGCGCACACACACTCGCGTACACAGTCACACACACGCGTACATGCGATAATAGACCCATAATGGATTTTCTGAACGGAGTGTATGATATTTTGCGTGAAAATAATAATATCTATAGGGTGTTTGCAGAATTTATAGCATTAATTATTATGGGATTGTGTTACTATGTGTAAAAGAGCCTACTTGTGTGAGGATTTATTTTATAATACAACTTCATTACTAGTCTAATTTTCTTTTATGTACATTTTCTTTTCTACGTGGATTTTGGTTTGTGCCGGTCATATTTATTCACGTGTATATTTTTTGTTGTATTCTATTACCATAATTAAGAAGGGGCAACACTCACAGGATGTCGAAAACGTCCTCCGTGTTTTCTATGAAAGGAGCTCCTGCCTATCATTATACGTATATATTTCTTCTGAGCCCCACGGTTTGTATATTTGTTTGGGGTAAGTTATTTACGGTGCTTTCGATGTATGTAGCAACACCGGGACACGGCTTATTTTTACGTGGAATTCTCTCACAGAAAGTGTTTATCTATCCATATGTAGAAATAACATTATTTATTTCAATGACCTATATTTCGGAAACTAAGCGATTCTATACATATATAAACATATGAAACATACTCCCAAAGTTATTCCATCGATTCTCTAAGCACACTCTACATGTTTATCAAACTATAATGTGAACAAAAATTAGTTATGAAAGGGTTCGGCACACTTCACGTCTTACCTCTAAGATAGTTAATATTTCATTAATGGGTTCGTCTGCTGAGGACAGCTGTAAATCTTGCCGAAACCTTCGGTAACGATTTTATGTCAACAATATTTTGCAATAAATCCATGCATATTACTGATAAAAATATTTTTAAAATGTGTATATGTATATCTGCATATGTAAAGTTTGGTATGTTCATATATTTCTATATATGTTTGTTTGTGTAGGATACATTGAAACTTATACACCGATTTTTATGAATATTTTAACAAAGCTGGAAAGTGCAAAGATGGGTAAACTTACTGTTTACTTTAGCTTCATGCAAAAGAGGAAAGGGAGCGTACGTGAATTTGATGACATTTCAACAATTTATATCATACAATAATTACTAAATAATTCCTAAATAGTGTGATGTTGGAGTATTATAAAAGGGTTCTCAGGTGATATAATATAGACACAATTTAAAAAAATAAAATATTTTAGGTTCTCAAAAATATTTTATCCACACAAACTACGCCCTCATTTAGGAAAATTATCTGACTTTTACATTCTGATTAAGTCGTTTTCGACTTAAAACAAAAATTCTAGATCTTTTTAATCAAAATTGTTTAATAGATTTTGATCCAAATTGTAATAAAAATTCGCATCATAATTGTTACACCGGCCGTTCTTACACAGGGGAAACAACACCGGTTGTCACTATAAATAGTGCGAGTCACCAGAGACACAGAGCAGACAAAGCACACTCTTGTAACTGTCTAGTGCTAGTCACTTTCTTACTTTGTTAATACACTTGTTAAACCAACCCTCGACTTGACTTCCTTTATTTATTAGTTACTGTTGGACAACTTCACAACAATAATTTATATATATATATATATATATATATATATATATATATATATATATATATATATATATATATATATATATATATGGTTTTAATCGGTATAAGGTAACATAAAGTTTTGCAAAACTTTTTTATTCGATGTATAAGTTTTATTCATTATTATTTGAATATTTTGTAGGGAACTCTGCTACTCTATCTATCTATCTATCTATCTATCTATCTATCTATCTATCTATCTATCTATCCCTGCCCCCTCTCTCTCTCTATGTATATATATATATATATATATATATATATATATATATATATATATATATATGTAGAGAGAGAGATATGTATGTGTATAATATGTGTGTGTTTGTTCTTTCTTTCATAAAGATGTCTATGATAAAGAATGAAACACGTACTATTCTTACGTTTTAAAAATAATTTAGATTATTGGAAAATGACTAAATGCAGATTTATGAAGACTAACTGCATTTGTAGATACACTATGTCAAATTTACGTTCCTGCGTCAAACCGTTTAACATAACGGACGTTCAAACGCTCACACACACATCTACACTCCTCTTATAGCAACACAGACAATATATATCCTTACACCATTTTATGAAGTTACCTTATAAATTAAGGAAGAGTACGTAGTTTGCTGAGTTATATACTTTTGCTTATGTGGGATACTCCGAAACTAATGCGCAGATCATTATGAATTTTTGAACACAGCTGCAATTTAGAAAGGCGAAGGCATCGTATGGTTTAATTTACATCCATGCAAGGAGAGCAATATATATCTAACTAGATGCTAACTTTGAATTTCTATTATGCTATCTCATTGTTTTTCTGCCTGTGTCTGAAATGTGAATTAGACATAAACGTCTACTAGTAGTAAGATTGGACATAGATATGTAGGTTAGGAAGAAATAAACGGTTCACCTCGAACCTACGTTTACAAAATGTGTTGAAGATAGGAAAGTGAGCAAACGTGTAAAAAAGTGATATAACGAACAGGAAGTTGAGGTAGTGAAAAAGACTGTATCTTGTTTATTTTTTCTCTTCAAATGGATACCGATGTGTTTTTTCAAAGATGGTCGTGTTGGGGAAGAGGAATATTGTTCAATAGTTGGTATTCATGTAAGGAAAACTGTCCTCTCATATTATTAAGACATACACCATGAGGTGTTGTTATTAGGTAGTAGCTGTTAAAATGTACGTGAAATAAAACTGAACATCATTTTTCTACTGTTTGCAAAAAAGGAGACAGGCGAACTCTACAGTCACCATCACTGCTACTACTACTACTACTACTACTACTACTACTACTACTACTACTATATAGGACGCCCGTCCATCAGTTTACGTGGTGATCATTCGTCCCATTAGTCAACAATACTGACCCATTTTAGATAGCCCCACACCCTCGCCATTCCCCATATTTTATGTATTTTACGCTTCCTAATGTAGCGACGCCTTTTTACAGCATTTTTCCTACGTGTAGGCACGCTTCACTTGAGTTGTGTATTGTTTATGCAACAAGTCGATATATTACTTTAAGCCTTATTCAGCTGGAAACTGTGTTTTGTTTTAGTCACCGGATGTAATTCTTCCGTATATTTCTATATTTTACACATCTATTTCTGTTATTCCCAGTAAACAAGGCCTTTTCTCTGACATATATCCAACACAAGTATTTGTATAGTCATCAAATTTTATTATCGTACTTAACTAATTCGATGTAATCTCATTATATATTAAGATAAGATTTGAAGAATTTCAAATGATCAGGTTCCATCAATCTTTAAAATTGAAATCTCTTAAATGTTATGTTGTTTTTTCTTCATCCTTCCAGACTTAACAACCACCTTGTTCAACTTTAAGGTACCTTGTGCCTTCTATACGTTTTGCTGCACTGTTGGCAATAACTTCTTATTACACGTAACGTCCACAACTATAATCTAATTGACCACCCTGATCTGATCTCTGATTACTTCTTCGATGACAATAAGATACCGTGTTCCGCGGTTTCTTTTTTGGGAAGATAGAACTAAAAAAAATGTATTTTTCTATTTTAAGGAGACACTAAGTGCACTTAATAAAGGCTCCAAATCTCCATGTAAAGAATTCGTTGTACAGCAATTCAGGCTTTAATAAGTAGATTGAACGGAGATAAATTTGAAGCAATTATCTACGATCAAAAATATTCTTAAATAGAAGTATGTGTTATATTAGAATTAAAGTAGAATTGTTGAATCAGTAGACAATACAAACGAATAATTAATATGATATCATCTTGCTAAGTGATATGCAGATTATTTTTTTTTTAAGAAGTTGACCCCAAACAAGGCAGGCCGCCACTGTAGACGTAAAGGACTACTAAGAAGTAAGAAAAAAGAAGAAGGATGGGGGTGGGTCAACCTAAACTGGGATCTGCGCAGCGAGATTTCTGTTTACATTAATTTTAAATTTATGCATGTCAGTACTGTCGGGGAAACAGGAGACAGGGATGGAGTTCAAGAGGCCAGCAGCACGACGAAAGAAGCTATTTGAGTAGAAAGCTCTCCGGCATTTGGGGACCTCCACAGTGAATAGATGGGATTTAGTTGATGGTCGAGTTGATCTAGTTAATTTACGTCGAGAGGGCACCAGAGTAACCAATTAATATCCTAATGATAAGTATGAATGCAGACGAAGAAGTCTCTATGAATGTATACCAAGAACTGAGCCTAATTACATTCAGATGATTGCAAATTATACTGAACAAAACATTATGATTCGATCACAGACAAATGCTTTGTGTATTTGAAACATATTTTTCGTCTATTGCGCCGATTTGCGTTTAGCCTTTTACTCGCAATTTTGGTGCGAGCAATGGTTCAACATTATATATATATATATATATATATATATATATATATGTATATATATATATATATATATCCTAATGCCAAGCGGTAAGTATGAATGCAGACGGGGAACACTATAAATCTATACCAAGAACTGAGCCTGATTAAGTTCAGATGATTGCAAGTTATACTATACAAAAATATAGCTTCACTTGCTATTGAGAACTGTTATATAAAACAGAAAGGATTGACTGGATTTACTCATATGCATGAAAATACATTAAATTTATCGTGTGAATTTTAAGAAATATCTATTTCAGTTACTTTTTAATAAGTCAGGTTCTTGTGTTTATATCGAAAATACAACGGAGGACACTTTAGTTTCAATTTAGTCCTTGTGATCCAGTTATTTATAACGTAGGTTTTTGATTTATAATGTAAGATTGAGGCCTGCGACTGATTGCAAAAGCGGATATTCAGACATAAGGACGTATTTCGTAGTATATACGAACAGCTATAATAGCTGTCTAATAAAAATAGTTATTTCCTTATTTTTCATGACTTAATTTAAGAATTCTTTTCACAAGTAACCTAGCAGTGTGTTATAATTTTTTTTCTAAATAAATAAGCATACATTTATAGCTAGTATTTGTAAAATGAAATATTTGTTAAAATCACCGTATTTTACCGACCAATAGTAATAGCTTTTCAATTAAAACAACCAAAATAAACCTTTATTAGTAAAAGTAAAGAATAAATAAATAGAAATTAGATGAATGACGGTAATAGTTAACAATTATATAAAATTAAATATAAAATAATATATAGTTTAATACATATAATAAACAAATACACTATTTACCCACATAACCCCCAAGACTTTTAAAAGTTTTCGTGTGGAGTCAATCAGGCATTTTTTATAATGGCTCGTGGTACTGCCCTTGCCGCAGTATAAATAGCTTCCAATAAGTCAGTGTTAGACGAAAAGTGACGTCCATTGTCATAAACATCTCGTTTTATAGTAGACCAACGCTTTCTGTTGAAGTTAAATTTGCAATAGATTTGACGCCAGATGACTAACTTTTAACTTTGGATGTCCAAAGATTCTAAAAATACTTGAATAGACTGGACATAGTCAGTCAAGACATTGCTATGCATAAAAAAACAAAGTTCGTAAGTAGAGCCAAATTTATGTCATTAAGTCAAGGTACCAGAGATTATCTCAATATATTGCAATAGGCAGCAGACGTAATGTTTACTCATTTGGGTAATCTTATAAAACCACAAGTTTATCTCCAATGATACCCGTCCATATTATATATTCTCCACACTATTTG
>OY744520.1:38193995-38203995 GCA_963556195.1 Sepiola atlantica
ATAATACTCAATCATTAACAGTTAAATTGAACACTATTAGAAAAACCAGTCCCCGTCGTTTCCTAAATTCACCCTGTTACCCATTCTTCAGTAAAAAAAAAACTTGATATAGTTAGATTTAGTTATAGAAGGACCTTCTAAACAAACAACTAGAAACCTCAATTTACTATAGGCACAATAGATCACAACTTCTTAGTAACTTGAACCAATATCAGCATTAGGAACTAAAATAAAAACAAAAATTGTAACCCTTAGCAAACGTATCATTCGATTGCCCCAACAAATTTATCTTGAATTAATTACTCCCCAAAAACACGGCACTGCAAGGGACCCTATTATTGAAAAAAAAAACAGAGGACATATTTATCCACTAACTAAAAATATATAACATAGTTATCCATTTATTATATGTTATATATTATATTATCATTTGAAATGATTATAACATTTAATGATTCTATTATTATACTTATAATTACAATACATACCATTTATAGTATTACCAATTGTGGATGATTATTAATATTATTATTATCATGTACTCACAAGGAGTTCTCACACAGGCTGTAATCAGTGATTGCTCACTAATAATCACCAGTGTTGTTGACTGGAGTCTTAGTTACAACAAATCTCTTCAGATTTACAGTGCTCTCAGCCTCTTTTCATAACTATTGCAAATTAATTTGCGTTATCACAACACATGCTTACCATCGATTTCTTGTTGGTAACGACCATTGGCTTTCTCTGGGTTTCGGATGGCAATAAGCCTCCCAAACGTCCAAGTGCTCTCCGAACTCTTCCAGCGTACGTCTTGTTAGTGGTATATCTCCTCCGTATTTCAATGCTCCTTGACCCTTCACGACTGTTTCGTGTGGTATCAGCCAAAACTGGTGCCATCACTTGCTTTACGAGGGGGGTTGTCTATTATTTTTTTGCAGTTTCTGTTCCTTGTTCGTGTGGTGCTCTTTATGTGATGTTAGACCTAGCATGTGATTGGTTAGTCATTGTAGCTCATGTGGAAAGGTTGCCGCATTCAAGGATTTTCCTTAAGATGCCAGCTGTTTCTATCATTGCCGTCCGTTGTATAGTCTTAGTCTTTCCTTTAATTTCAATTTCTCCCAGTTTTTGTGCAAGTTCTTCGGAACTGTTCCTGTTATATTAACTTCATTCATACTCCATACTCCTGTCAATTCTCTGGCAAGTTCCGTGTATTTGCTTCGTTTTTCTGTCTCCTTAGTCTTCACCCTGTGGTCAGCTGGGACGGCAAAACATACGATTTGGCCGGATTTTTCTTTCTTGTCTACTATGATGATATCCGGTCTCCTATTCTTGTATGGCTCTATCCGTATGCATCTCCATATTCCATATGATTTTGTGTTGTTCGTTTTCGACTACTGTCTCTGGTTTATGTTTATACCGTTTGTCTGAGTGTTTGAAGTGCATTTGTTTGCATAGCTCCCGGTGTACTTCTTTTCCCCACGCATTCATTCCTATTTGTGTACTCTAGTGTGGCCAGTTTTCGGCATTCAATTATTATGTGATTTACTGTGTCGTGTCTTTTTCCACACAATCTTCATTTTCTGTTTACATGGATGTTCTCTATTTTACTTTACACTGAGTTGGTCCTAATCGCATTGTTGTGTGCAGCTGTCAGTAGGAATTTCGTTTCTTTGTTCATTGTGTTCTCTTCTCAGTCATGCCTAAATATCTTCGTAAATATCTTTTCTTGTCTGTTTGTGTCCGGTTTTTGTGCTTTCTGCGTTGTTTGTTGGGACAGTGTCTCTGGCTGCGATGATCCGCCTTGCTATGTTCTGGTTTATTAATTTTTCCAGTTCTTTTTTAGTGTCATCCACACAGTCTTTTATACTTACCAGTCTTTTTCCCATTTCGTTCCTCTTTACGTAAAGTCTGTCTGCATCGTCATTTGGATAAAGAGCGTTCATTTTCTAGTCCTCTAGTACAGGTGACTGAGTGCTTCAATTCTCCAGGTTATAAATGGTCCAGAATATCTTATTAGTGGCACTGCCCAGGTATTTATTCTTTTTATTAGGTTTCTGCTCAATAATTCTGTTTCTATTAGTTTTTTTGTTCTCAGATATTATTTTCAAATCTTGTCTTTCGTTTCTGTTGATTGGATTTTGTCTTCTTCCATTACTCCCAAATATTTATAGCTGTCTAGCGCCTTCATCTGCTCTTGGTTGGGTGCTTCCATGCCCTCAGTCGTCTCCAGCTTTCCCTTTTTAATATCTAGCAGTGCACACTTTTCCATTCCGAATTCCATTTGAATGTCCTAGCTGAAGATTCTGGTCGTATTTATCAGCTGTTTTAGTTCCTTTTTGCTTTTTGCAAATATTCTCAGGTCGTTACTGTACATGAGATGGTTTATTCTTTCTTCAATTTCTGTAAACGTGTATCCAGCATCACATTTCCTGAGTATGCAGTTGAGTGACATTGTGGCTATGATAAACAGTAGTGCTGATAGGAAGTCTCCTTTGAAAATTCCTCTCTGTATTTTGATACTCGTCAAGTGTTGGTCTCCAGCTGCCAGTTTTAATCTCCATGTTCCCATTGCGTTCTTGATTAGATTAATAATCCTGTCGGGTATCTTGTACATTTTTAAGTATTCAATTATCCATGCTTGAAGGATTCTGTCGTAGGTTTTTTTGTAGTCAATCCATGCCATAGGTATGCACTTTTTCTTGTTTTTAACTTCTTTCGGGATCTTTGGTCTATGCATAACAGATTATGTGTCCCTCTTTTCCCTTTCCGGCATCCTTTTTGTTTCCCAACTGCGCCCCACACATAATATTCTATGTGGTTGCAATCAGTCGAGTTATGGAGATATGTGTTAGAACTGGTGAAATTGTGGATGTTCTCAGACATACACTTCTAGGTCTTTCCTTGGGTGTGACACAAAATTGGTTCATGCTGCCACACGTATAACATTTATTTGCTTCATGACGCGCTATATATCGTGCGACATGTAGACTAGCCATCTGTTATCTTTCGCGTTGTGCAATTGGTCCTGCGAAATACCAGATGATCAATGGCTCGACTTGATATTTTCCCTTTTTTTATCAGTTTTTGTGCATTAGTAATCCGGTTTTCCTAACACTTGGCTGGGCGTAATTCGCGTTAAAGAAGTTTGTATCAGAAGAAGCGAAGACTCACGTCCAGTGTTTTCTTAATAGTCGCCAATCTTTTGCTAATATAGACATTATGTTATGTTGAACATATTACAGCTAATCTTAATATCCACATTTACAGCTTTTAATATATATATATATATATATATACGTATAAACACATGAACATAGAATTACATATATACTACTAATGTTTCTGTAAATAAATGTATTTGTCCACTTTAAACAAATATGCATGTCTAAATATTTATTAATGTTTTATTTTATGTTATATAATGAATGTAATTCGTAACTTAAAGTAACAAGGACCACGACATTAGTACTCTCTCAATACATCCCTCATACATATATATCATATGCTAGTCCTGGTAACTATATAATGTGTCATGTCATCATTATTTTCTAACTTATAATATATATATATATATATATATATATATATGTTTATATATATGTATTAAAGTATGTAAGTAATTGAACAATTTAATTCAACATCTCTGAAAAAGTCCCAACTTAGACTTTACTCTGCTAGTTAATCCGAATCTGTATGTAAGCTCCATAATTTATTATTTAAAAAATGAAGGTATATTTTGTAATTCTATGGATTCAAACTATGTATAACTAATGTTTAAAAAATATATAATTATACAAGACTAATTCCACCTGGTTGGGAGGTTTCAGTGGGGTTGTCAAAAACCTTTAAACATGTTACATTGGTTAATGCTTTAACAGAATTTAAAACTATTTGTAGCTATAATTGTTTGCATGTGCACATGAATACGTTTATTACGGTAAAAAATAAGTTCATCACGGTAAACTTCTAGTAGAGAAATTTTATAATTGAACATTCAATTTTAAAGTCGTTTACCGAGATATACACGGTTTACTGCTGTAATTGTTTATAAAGAGGATATACAATACGTATGCAAATATATGTTAAAATAGAAACATATGAAATATTTCATTAGGATAAAATCATCTTAGAAAAAAGCATTCGTTAAATAATTAAAAAAACTCAAAATGATATTTAAACATAATTTGAATCCATATACTTATATCAACATATATACATGTATATGTATTAATGTATGTATTTATGTATATATATATATATATATATATATATATATATATATATTTATGTACATGCATATATATATTTATATATCTCTCTATATATTTATATGTATATATATACATACATAAATACATAAATACATACATTAATACATACATTTTGGTGATACGTTTTGCACATGTGTAAGGTTGGAGGAGGGCGTTTAATACTTATATTAACATATATACATGTATATGTATTAATGTATGTATTTATCTATATATATATATATATATATATATACATATATATATATATATATATATGCATATATATATTTATGTAGATGCATATATATATTTATATATCTCTATATATATTTATATGTATATATATAAATATATATACATACATATATATATATATATATATATATATATGTTTAACTATATTTAGTTAGAATTATTTTTAAAAAACTAAACAGAGCAAGAAATTTCTAAATCTGATTGAAAAACATTTCCATGTAACCAATTCTCTGACAAGAATATTCCATAAAAATTACTTAAAACTATCCTACAGCTGCTGCGAACACCTGGAAATCATAATTAAGACACACAATAACAAAATACTAAACGAGAACAGCAGAGAGAAAGAAAACATGACAAATTACAAAAAAAGTGACAAATATAGTAAAAAAAAACCCTAATAGTAATCACCCGAATAGAAATGACAAAATAGCAATGAAGAGAAAAGATGTAACTGCATAAATTGTACACTTTGTCTACTACAAAATAAATTCCTAACGAAAAGTATTGTTTAACAAGCCAAAATATTTGCCAAATAACAAGAAGTACTTCGTGGGTATAGCCTCCCTAAATTTTTAAACCAGATATTATGTTTACAAAAGAACATTTAAAAAAAGAGAACGTAAAATTAGAACAGCACTAGCAATTCACCATTGGCAACTCAATTGAATGGAAAATAATACGACAGGACATTACATGTAGACATTTAGACGACCCGTGTAGATTATTTCTGAATGAGAAATTTGAAATCGTAAACTCTACAGACCCTAAAATCTATTAATTTTAGAAGTGAGATAGATAATAGCTACCTGCACAGACTAAAATTGACCGTAGGCTAACAATACATAAATAAATAAATAAACAAACAAAAAAAACTAAACTAAACTAAAAACTAAAAACGTAAAAACTAAAATCTAAAATAGAAAGACAAGGAACTACGTATAAAAATAAGGTCAGTTATTATATTGACACAACAAAGAAACAGGATATAGGTCACTCTGTAGAACATATAACAATAGAATAGGAAATAGGAAGTAAAACGAACCGGACTTTTTTTCGTGAGAAGCCCAACGATTGGCTAAGAAAACAACAAAAAATATGATTGGTTAAATAGCGAGCCGTGTATATAAAAATACCTGACAAAACTTACTCCATCCATTTTAGCCTGAATATTCTCACCGCTAACGAAACGTGGGAGCCTCTGTGTAGCTTAATTTCCATAAATATGTGTTCATAACTTACTACCGGGCTCAACCTACGTATCGAGCACTGTTTAAGTAAATACTGAAAATTGATACATAGAAAATGATATACCCTTATAAAATTTGATGTGGATACATGAAATAGTAACATATATATATATATATATATATATATATATATATATATATATATATATATATATATATATATATATATATATATATATATATAAAGTGTGCTTGAGTGAGAAAGGGGAAGATTCTGATTATAGTGTTTTTCCATAGAAAAAAGCAACTGGCTTAGAGATAAACAGGTCGAATGGGTTTGTTTCAGTGCAAGATAGCTTGAAATCCTTATGTCAAGAAAGTGGCGTTTATTCTTATCTGAAAATGTTAACAGAATTGTACTTACCTTATGGTAAACAGACTTAAGTTGATATAGATAAGCCAACACCTATGGGATTACTTATAAGTAAGTTGTAATGAAAAAATATAGGTGAGGTTCAATAATGTATTAACTACAACATTAACACACATGCCTTTTCTTTTGTTATATTTAATTGCCCGAGCGTAAATAGCAATTCATTATTAGTTAAGAGAGATTTAAGCTGGAAACTGACATTTCAAGAGACAGTAACAGATCTACTCAAACGCAAACTACAAGGTATTATTATTTTTTTCAACTTATGCATAGATTTGCGATAATTATACTTGCATTTCTCATAGTTAGAACGACTGCAACAGTTCAAACAGCACGCAATAAATAAAAGGGAGACAATTCATTAAAACTCGACACCGTAGTCGCATTACTACACGAATCTGTTTATATTAAACAGAAAGCAGGCAATAACTGATGTTTTCCAAGTGAATTTACATACAGTAGGTGTAGCTGTGAATTTTATAAACACACAGTCATTGAGGAAAAATGTGTACAAAGCGAAAAAATACTCTTATTTGAGAGCATAGTAACATTATTAAACCAAAACTTCAGCCGCAAGGTGTTCGTCACACTGTGCCAACACATGTGTTAATTATATATATATATATATATATATATGGGTGTGTGTGTGTGTGTGTGTGTGTGTGTGTGTGTGTGTGTGTATTTAGGCAGAATTTTCTCATTTATGTAAACATTGTTAAAAATAACAGAATTCGTCTTTATAATTATACTTTAAAATTTTTTTTTCAATGTTTCTGATGTTTTTGTATTAAAATCAAACAAATTAATAGATGTTCCATACATTTCACGAACGTTTTCGATTCTTACACGAATCATCATCAGGTGTCAAAAGCAAATGAACAAAAAAGCTTGGTAAAGAAGATATTTTTTAAAAGACGGCGGAGAAACACACAGATAACTTTTTTCGCATTGTTCCAGGAAAGTCTTTTACGATTACAATTCAGCTATGCTGGATGGCATCACAGAACAAAATCGCATTACAACGTTACCACTGGTTCCATAAATTATGCTATTAATTTTAGGTGTGTGCGTTTATATGTAGATAGTTTCAAGTATTTAAATTATTTTAAATTGGTTTCGGAATGTATAATTTTAGTGTTATTAACTATAATTTCTCTAAAATAAGAAGGGGCAGTTATGTTTTTGTAGATGTTGATAAATTGAGATAGAGTTGCCAAGATGCATGGTAAAGCAGTGGGATCGGGTAGCGTTTGTAAAACTAATGTAGGTACTAGCTTTATTATCATTATGGGAGTTACATTCGCCAAAGGGCATTTTAACTTATACATAACATTGTTTTATTATTGAAATATTTATAATTATTTGGCGCCAACAATCTTGCCTGGCTACTGTAGTGAGTATTATTTATAGAGCCGTCAAAATCATAGATTTAATGCATGTGTCTTCATAAGTTTAACACTGTTTACGTTTATGTCTCTTGAGCGCATGCATTTATGATGGCTGTGGCAGATTTGAGGCAAATCGTATCGAGTACTCCATCTTTAAACGTACTTTGCGGAAACAATCAGTCCCAAACGTCCCATCTACATTTCATCTTTACCGTGTGTGTGTTTTATGTGTCAGAGTCTTGTCTCTCAAGAGCTGGCCTTCTGAGCCAAATAAAGTTTCATGGTAGGAGCCTAATAAACAAGTGTCAAATAGGAGTGTAATATAGCTACATACAGACGGAACCCAGTAGGCTTGTATGTTATATCTGCAGCAAGACTTATCAGAATAAGCTATCTGCTTGCCCACAACCGGGCATTTCAATCTTGTGGGGATGGTTTTCTTCTGTAAAGAAGTGGCAATCATCATATCTATATGAGTGATAGTTGAAAACTCTTTCTAAATTGTATTTTGCTTTTCCTGACAGTGATTTATCTAATTGTATTTTAAATCCGGGTTTCTAATATTGTTGTCTATTAGGGGAGTTGTTTATTTTTAGGTGTTGGTAAATTAGGCCAGCATCTGAATAGTATATCTACGGGAAAGTGTTATGATAGTAACGCCAATTTGATAATTAGTATATATTAGTTTCGCAGATTCATTCCGTAAAAGGGAAATGGAACTGATATATAGCATTTTATACTGTGATTTAGGCCGAGCAAGAGTTATTGTAAATTACAAAGTTTAATGTTTGATTCTTTCAATAAATAATGAATCATCTGTGTTACAGTTGATGGGGAATAAATATAATTCTAATACATTTGGTTACAATTAAATCAATAAAAATAGTAGAAAATAAACGCTAATTATTATCAGTATTATCTCGGTTTACAATCATTAATTTACATTATTCGTCAACAATATAATTAGGAAGTTTATTGTTAATTAAATATTTATTGATGTTTTCAATCCGTTAAACGATATTTTTCTGTCTGAAAGGATTAGCTGCGCGCGGTTTAATTGATTTTTTATTGTAAAATAGCAATAAACAATTGGATTCTACTAGATGTAATTATGTGGGAGGGATCCAATTAGTTTTAGTTAATGTATCACTTAAGGGAATGCACGCTCCTGTATGTGTATAGTACTCCAATAGCCCCCCCCCTATTGTCATGTGATGTATATATCTATCCCAATACTGTTTTCTGTACATAATGTTGAGATCCTTCAGGTTATCGATTGCTCACCCAATCTGTGGCCTGATTTAGCTATATAATCTTTACTGCTTCTTGTAATTTTCATTTTATACCGTGTATCTTGAGACGGCGATCACTTTTCTGTGTTCTGAATTTTGTGACTTTTCCGAAATATTTTTGTCTCTTTTATGCATACAAGTTCTCTTATCGCGATAAGAGAACTTGTAAGCATAAAATTATGTTACTTTTAACATAAAGTCAGTCAGTAGTAACGTGGGTGGTGCATTGTGCATGGTCATTAGTTTCGTAGTCTTCTAGTAAATATGCTTCAGCTCTTCTTTTCCTAGCCTAAATGTCCCAGTGTATATTATTAGTGATACTGGCCAAGTGTTAACTGCTTTAACAAGTTTTTTACTTCATAATTTTGTTTCTGAAAGTTTTTTTTTCGTTGTTCTCATGTATTCTTTTCCAATCTACTTTTTTGTAGATTTGTTTACGTCTGCCCCCAGAACTACTTATATCTATAATGTTCGCTCACCGCCCATATCTCCTTATCGTTTGTCAGTTACCTGCCCTCCGATGTCTCTAGTTTTTCTTCTTTGATCTATAGCAATGCACACTTTTCCATTCGAATTCTATTTTAATATACTAGCTTGAGTTTCGTGTCGTGTTTCTCAGCTTTTCCAGTTTCTTCTTTGCTTTTTGTTAATAGTTTTAGGCCGCCCATATACATGAAATAGTTCTTTATTTGTTCTGTATCTGTAAAATTGTATCCGAAATCACATTTCCTGAGTATGTAGTTGAGTGGCATTATGGCTATGATAAACAGTGATGGTTATTGAGCGTCTCTTTGGAAGATGCCTCTCTATATTCTTATCTTAGTCAAGTGTTGTCCTCCCGCTGTCAGTTCCAGCCTCTATGTTTACAATGACTCTCTACATACTATTAATAACCTTGTAAATTTTAAACATTAGATTATCTATGCTTAGATTGTCTCTTTCCTAGGTTTTCTTGTAATTAATTCATGCAATGGGTATGTTCTTTTTGCTGCTTTGTATCTCCTTCAGGATCTTTCAATCTATGTATAACAGGTAATGCGTCTCTCTGTACCCTTTTCGGTATCTTTTTTGTTCCTCGGGAAGTAGTCCACGATTGTTCAGGGGGTGATATTATTATTATTATTATTATTATTATTATTATTATTATTATTATTATTATTATTATTATTATTATTATTATTATTATTAT
>OY744520.1:38208995-38248995 GCA_963556195.1 Sepiola atlantica
TTTTGTATCGTGCCATTGGCAATATAATAACGTCCTTTACTACAATCTACTCAAAAAATTATCAGCATTAACGCTCTGATATTTAACTTCGGGCGTCTATAAAATAAATAAAATTTTGTCGAGAGAAAACAAAAAAAGAAGTGAGTGGAATGACAATATTAGCGACGGCGAAAGAAACGAATTATTTAATCACTTCTAATTTTAGTGTATTTGAAAAAGTAATGGAGAAATTAGAGTTCAGAAAATTTCACAAACGGTGTTTACTGACAATATTGTCACATACTTATGTGTTTGACTTTCTTTCACAAATAAACATTTAAAATAAAATAACTAAAACTGAATCAATGGAAACGCCCGCAAGAAGTGTTAGCCAATAATAGAGAGACTTTCATAAACACCACATTTTTTATTTATTTTCATTTTTGTTTGCACTCTTGACGCTGATTTTATCCTTTTTTAATGTTTGTATGAATTATTAAATCTCTAGAAAATCAATACCTAACAGTTGGCACATGAATGACGTGCTTTTTAATTTTGATATTACAAATCATAAGTTAATGAGAGAGAATAATTGAACATTGGATATATTATGCGCAGAAAACATATGTATTTGGTTGGTATTAATAGCTACTAACATGAGAGAAAATATTGACTAAAATAATAAGATTTATTCACATTTACAAACTATTGCCGTTCCCGATATGCTGTTAGCATAAACGCCTTTTAAAACTGATGAATCATCGTCAATGTCATGTCGTACATACAGTATATATATATAAATATATATATATATATATATATATATATATATATATATAATTATATATATATATATATATATATATATATATATATATAGTGTTAGTGTCAAAACAATGATACTGTCGTTTGCAAGTAAACGAGCGTGATATAATGCTGACTATCATAATAGTTGAGAGTTGAAAACAACTAGATTATATTAGTCTGACTTTATCTTGTTTAGCACAATATAAATAAATATTATGCTCTTATTTTAATTTTTGGTAAATTGTATTTTAATAATCAAGCACTCTCTTGGACTTCGTTTTTAGCAATTTTACCAAGGTATATACACACACACACACACATATTGCGTGCATTTAGGCATCATATTTTCATTAAACCAAATATTATAAAAAAACACAGAGTGTTTGTGCTTAATAAGATTTTTTTTCAATTTTCAGAATGGTCTATTTAGTATTTCGGTCAAAATTGTGTACGTAAGTTCCATGGGTTTCTTGTTCCATTTTTCTTTCTTTTTTCGCGAGTACTTTGGATATGATTCTTAAACTATCTTGAGACGGTTTTAGTCTCAATGTCTTTGCAAATATACCTTTACTGTTGAATAATTTACAACTTTAAAAGGACTGTCTAAAATATACAACTTTAAAAGGACTGTCTCTAATATTCGTGTTGATGTAGTGTATGTAGTGATGTATTATATTTTAAGAGTCTTTTCATCCAATTTAATTAAATTCGAGTGCAATATATTTATATAGTGACAATAATTTAGATCATTATTGTCTAAGTTTCTAATACTTAATTGTATTTATTCTTCTACAATATAATTAGAAATTGATTATTAATTAGAAGTTTGCTGTGTTAAATAATATTTTTCTGGTTTACGAGGTTAGCTTTGCACGGTTTAATAGACCTTTTATCATTGCAATTTTATGTCGAAGGAACATTCGCTTCTATAACGTAAAATGCATGTATTAATAAAGGTAGGTGTTTTATAAAGAGAGCTGATAAATGCGTTATGGATACTTTAGGCTCATATGTACGGAGTTATTTTATAAAAAGAACTTATAGTTTTTTATCTGATTGATATTGTCTGCAAAAATAAGGATATCATCAACGTAGCGAGCATAAATGGAGGGTTTGGTAATTATATTAAATATTTTATTTTCGAGATCAGCCATGTAGAAATTACTGATGCTCGTTTCAAGGACCTATATTGTTCTTGCTTGTTGATTGTTATGTGAATCCATTAGTATTCGGCACGCGACGTAATAGATTCGTATACACACAATGCAAAGCAAGGAACGCAGAGAGACATAGTTGATGTTTGCGCTTCCGAGACCTTCGTTCGAAGAGAACGATCTACGTCAGCACTTATTTATATATGCATGAGAAATATACAAGGGAGATAATTACAGAATGTAAGGGTGGTAATTATGATACATTGTTGTTGTTTCTAAATGTAAGACACTACACCCCTCCACCTTAATTAAGCGTACGTGTGCGTACGTATGATAAGTGGAGGGAGTACAGTCCATTATTGTCCATCACTTATGCATACAATATGTCCATAGTGATTCTTTGATTTCAAGGGGGACACTCAAAGTACATTTCGCCGATTAAACAATTGTCTCAGTCAAGGAGGAAATCGTTTTTTTCTTTTCTTTTTTATTGCAAGATACATAATTGAAGACTAACTTACGTCGTCTGCAGGATAGGGTGATCGACTTTCGACTCTTTTGAATCGGAATCTGTTTCTTATTTCTATTCCCTCTTCTTCATAGGAGCTGTCCGAATTTGTCCCCGTGAAGAGTTGTCTGGGTTGAACGTCGAAACTCTCTCCTTCTTTCTCTGTCTGCCTATGTCACTGCTTTACTTTTTTCTTTTCCTTCTTCGTGCATTGCTGCCACGTGGGAATCAAAGGTGTTAGATTCCGTTTTTTTTTTAACTGTGTTTACCTTATTTATTTTTTTGAAAGGAGTTTTATCTCAGTTATGTTTTCTTCCTTCAGTGTTCTTGGGTTATTTCGTTTCATTCGAAGTGTTGATAGCATTCCTTGCTGATCAACTAGTCGTTGTCTGCATGTGGGTGATTTCGTTTCATTCGAAGTGTTGATAGCATTCCTTGCGGATCAACTAATCGTTATCTGCACGTTGGAACTGTATAGAGACTATCTGTCCTTTCTGTCAAGGTACGTGCCACCTTTTGGGATTTTGCCAGCTCTCTTCTTATGTAGTAGAATTATTTCTGAGCTTGAATATCTGAAAGTTTTTTTGTGTAAAACCTTCTTCTGTTCTTTGTCTCTGATACGGACTCTTCGAATGATTTTGGGCAATATCAGAGTTTAGCCGCATTTGTCTGTTTTCCTCTTTCGTTTCAGCCAGGGACCTGTTTTTTTTTGCCTTTTTCAGTATCTGAAGGTTTCCGTGTAAAACTTCACCGTTTTTGTTTTGGCACGGGCTCCTCGAAAGTCTTACGAGCAACATCAAAGTTTGGTCAAAATTGTCTCTCCATTCACTCCGTATGTTCTGTTCTTTCGTTTCGTTCTTCGTATAGTTTAGTTTTTGTTTTCGTTTCGTTTTTCGTATAGTTCAGTTTTTGTTTTCGTTTCGTTTCTTCGTATTTCGGTTTTTTTTAAACGTGCGTTTGTTTCGTTTAAAAATTCTCGCCACTTTGTAGCGACTTTCATTCGACGGGTTCTTTTTTTTCTTTAAACGCGAGTTTGTTTCGTTTAAAAATTCTCGTCGCCTTGTAGCGTCATTCATTCGAAGTGTTCTTTTTTTCTTCTTTAAACGTGAGTTTGTTTCGTTTAAAAATTCTCGTCGCCATTTATAGCGTTCTTGCTTGTCGATTGTTATGTGAATCCATTAGTATTCGGCACGCGACGTAATAGGTTCGTATACACACAATGCCAAGCAAAGAACGCAGAGAGACATAGTTGATGTTTGTGCTTCCGAGACCTTCGTCCTAAGAGAACGATCTACGTCAGCACTCATTTATATATGCATCAGAAATATACAAGGGAGATAATTACAGTATGTAAGGGAGGTAATTATGATACATTGTTGTTGTTTCTAAATGTAAGACACTACAGAACCGATCCCATAGAAACGCCGTCAATTTCGATATAGATAATTTATGATCGTAGAAAATGACTTCGGTTGTGCAAATTAATAATAACTGGGAGTGACTCTCGAACAGACCTTCAGTAATCTATGTGTAACACTAAGAGTACCTATACATATCTATAATTATTAATATATCTGTATGTAGTAAATAGGATAATAATTGAATTTGACAGAATGTGGATGAAACATAAATAGAAAAATGGGGCAACTTCAACATATAGATGATATATTTAAATAAGAAATAATAAGTTTGATTGATATTTCGTTAGTTTTGTCAACATAACTTTATCAAAGTAATAAGATATACATTGATCACTTTTAAACAAAAGACGGTATTTACAGAGGATGGTAGGGATGTAATGAGAAGGAGATTAAGTGGGTATGTGGAGAATGTAGTAGGGGGGACAGCTACGTTTACAAGTTGATCGTTTTAGGTATCTGTGACAACCTTACATGTGCGAGATAAGAGAAGGCGGCAAGTGAAGGGAGATTGAGTTAGGAATTTGAAGATGGACGAAATATGGATCATATAAATTGTGAAAGATACAGGATAACAGAGGAAATACATCACGATTTTATTCTATTTGATTTATATTATTGAGAAGAGACGAAGAAACGTATAGTCTACAGTGTGTTGTAATTTAAGTCAATGTAACAATAAAATTATTGTTGAGAGAGATTGAGAGGGTCGATAATATTGGACACCGTTATGATATACGTATTGTTTTTTACCCAAGCTAAAATTGGCTAGACTGGGATCGGAACAACAAAGGCATTTTCAGTTATAATCGATTTTCCCAGAATACGAACAGTGTTGTGTCTCATTCATGTAATAAGTCTGTTTCTATTATGTAATTACTACAATGTATCATTTTATTTTTCAAGTAAAAATATCCGCATCTTAAAACGTGGTATCCAAATAAATGTCTGTCTGCTTTTTCAAAAGTTATTTAAAACTTCTTAATGATGCTTCTCAACAGGTAAATCAAATGTTATTATCATATAAGCAACCACGAGCTTCAAAATGTTAACATATGAAAAAGAGACGTAGCCCATCTTACACCACTCGACAACAAAATTCTGGCTGCTATATCACCAACATTGAAGTAATTAACTACTACCAGGGATAGATAAAGGTATCACCTTTGATTTTATTAAGACTCTTTTCTATCAAGAAGGATGGGCTATCGTCCGAAATTAATAAGACGAAAAGTAAAGAAAATTCAATTAAATGATCTTTATATACAAATATTCGCATCTTAAAACGTGGACTCCAAAGTCATTTTGTTTGTCTGTTTTTCAAAGTTTTTAAATTCCGTAAAGATGCTTCTCAGCACTCTTGTCGCATTTCATTTAAAACATATGTTGTGCGAAATATGAATGAGTAGTTGATCACACCATCGTAACTTCATGGGTAAAAGGTTTTAGGGGTATTTTGTAAGACACTCTATGTTAAAGAAAGTTCAAATAGGCATTATACCGTGGAATTCAACGTTGTGCTCCATGTAATAGTTGAACATCCGAGGACGAAGAACTTAGAGAGTACCAGGTTATCGAGAAATCTGAGAGTTCAATGTACTTCGTAATATTCTCAAACTTGCAAAATCATCTTCGGGGCTGACGAATATTGTAGAATATTCACACTCAAAATCATACACTCGATAATAAAGACCAATGTGGATTTACTCATCTATCTGTCTCGTCACACATAAACCCGCCGGTTTAAAACTTGTTAAGTCTTTAGGGGAAATCAGAAAGCAAATAGTAAGTTCGTCAACACTCGCAATTATATCTTAAATCAACTCCGCAAGAAATCAGTCACTCTATTTCCATAATGAGAAGTTTTATTTCCTTTTCTTTTTTATTTTCTTTATGGATTTTATTTTATTTTTACAACTTCCCAGTTAAATAGTTTTTTTAAACATTCTTCTTCCTACTATATCTTCAGCGATTTAGTCGGTATTTGATATTAATATAGATATTAGTGCGAATCCCGGCGAAGCATAACTTTTGAAGTCATTTCTGGCGGAGTGTGTAAACTCTTTCCGTTATAATGTATTGTAAATAGTATCATGGCATGTTGTATATTTTCAATGTTTATACAACATGCATATTTACTTTAATTTCACATATTTTTATTGCAGATGTTTCTCTGAAATCAAATGTATCTATGTATTTAAAGTTAGGTATCTGTATATCTATCATTTTAATTTAGGTATATCTTTATCTTTAAATATGTGTATGTACAGGATTCACATAAAAAACTAATTAACCGATCATAATTAATTTTATAGCACACTACGAGCTATTTTAGTTCAGTTTTATGCGAAAGGGGTACAAAATGTGATGCAAACCCTTCGTAAAACTTAAGACAGTTGTTATGTTTTGGGAAATTCTGACGATAAGTATAACACTCCAATTAATAAATATTTCAAAGATTTCAGTTTCTTTGGGGTTTTTAAAAAGGATTCAAGAGAGCATAATATCGGCACAACTCCCATTTGGAAACTCAAATATGTGAGATTTGCATCAGGTAATCCACAAATATTACAGACAAATTATGCAATATTCCCTGGATTTCAATTTCTTTTTAAGGAGTCTTAACCTTATGCCTCTACTTTTATAGTCTTTATAAGTTAAAAATAATGCAATGGACTTTTAACAAAATTGGAATAAGCATTCTAGACAAGGTTTAAGATCTTTATTTCTTGATTTTTATCTTCGTCAGTCAACATAGTTGTGGTGCAACTGGATTTTTTAGGAATTAATTTTAGCCGTCTTGGGGGGGGGGTTATTGTTTTTCTTTTATATATATTCAACATTTCTAAATACCTGTTCGCCATAAGATAGAATGAACGAATAATTCAAACTTTCTATTACGAAAATTGCACCATTTATGTATTTGTCGGTCTGTAGTGAATAACTACAGAGAATGAGAAACAAAAAGAGCAAAACAGATTGCAGACATCTGCTTCGTATTTTGGCAAGAAAATTAGGGATTGATTCTGATTCTCTTTTGTTTTTAACACCTATTTAATAACTTGATCAGCCCTTTTTTCGTGTACTCCAGACTGCATGGTGGCACCCTTTTTGAAACTAAATGTCACGCTGTATTTTTATATCGTTTATATCTACAAAAGTCTGGCACAGGACCAGTGGAGAAAAAAAGATCGGCCCTAATTGTATTGTCTCTCTTTTTTTCTCTTGTACGCTCTTATCACGACACTTGAGTTTTGTTTACTGCACGATTTCAGGTTATCACCTTGTCTTAACATCTATGTTATTCTGACATGTTTTCAATGTTAGCTTTCCCTTTGTTGCATGCATTACGGTATTGTGATTCACGCACATGATCTTTTTTCTTATCTTCATTCATACTCTCTCATCGATTGCAGTTGTTTCTGAAATAAGTTTTTTACACGCACACCTGTCTTAAGTCAGTTGATTGTGTTCATTTTCTTGGAACGAAAGCGGAAATTATTTTGACTCTTCAATAACGAGTGAAAATTACAATGAATATATAAAGATAAGATGGAATACCGTCGCCACATCTGGATAGTCACCGTTTAGACAACTCTTTGTTGACTAAACAAAATTCAAAACAAACTTCGTAATCTTGTAGAGGATAATCTCCTCTATTCCTTACAGCCCTTACTCACAAACTAACCTTGACTCAACCCTAAGCTTAATCCCACTCTATTCCATTGTAATTTCCATAGACGATATTCAACTGTGCTCCAATCTATAGTTTCTTCTCCTGGAATATTTTCAGCAATGCCTCGCTCTGCAACCATTACGAAAAAAATTGCCCGTTGTTTCTTCACGTTCTTTACTTCCGGCGAAACTTCTAAAAACAGAGCTTTTTCTGCAAAGGCTTCCCGTCTATGAAACACGTTACCAAGGGACTGCTTCAAATCTAGTGTCAATACTTCACCTACTAGGTATTCAAAGTTTGTTTATCCAATCAATCATTCGCAATCATCTAATAAAGTTATTCATCTCTCAACTGACAATCATTCCATTTTATTAATTGTTATCTTTGAGCGATGAACCTTTCAGTAAAAAGGGGCGATATTAAGAGGAAAGACAAGTAAAAGAGGGTAGATGATGCAGAAGACAAAATAGCGGGAGAGAGAAGATAGAGGGGTTATATAAGATAGGAGACAGTTGTGATCCACGTGTTTTTGTCACCCATGGCACGAATTGGCTAGATTGCGATCGGATCAAGAAACGCGTCTCGCTATTTTCAACTATAATCGAATTTTTTTCGCTAATACGAACAGTTCTGTTTCTACTTTATGTCATCGTGATTCTCTCTTTGTGCCATTTCGTAAATAAAGTGTTTATATAAGGAAGAACGAAAAAATAAACATAGTTCTGACTATTAAAATCGGTAATGATCTGGAATTCAACTGTCTCCCTCATCAAGCAGGATTGGCTTGTCTGATGAAGTGTGTGGGTGTGGACACCTGGTAACACCAAAACAAAGCACCGTCAAAGTGGAGATGACCCTCATATAGAGCTAATTTCTACCCATACTGGTTCAGAGTAGAAAGTTGACCTTGTATTTACTCTCGACAGCTTTGTAATACTGACTTCACTCTATATTGTTATTGAGCCGAAACATCCCATAGATGATGTTTCTGACAAAGGGTGAATTATTGCTGTTTTCCGGAATGGCTGTAGCTTGTAGTTGTGTACTATGTTGAGATTTCCGATCCATTCATAGTATTCATCATCGGTCATATGTCAACGTATACATCTCATTTTCCTTGGTGATTGAGTGTTTGTGTATTCATGATTTGTTTTGACTCATAATTTTAAAATATCATTTAGACATATGCTACTTACTCTTCATATATGCTTTTTTGTTGCGACTACAAGTGTGTTGTATGGTTTTAAATTATGTTTCTCTTAAGAGAGGTACTTGATTACCTTAATTCAGGAATTTCTAATCGAGGTTCACATGCCCCTACCCCTTCGGGTATCTACAGAAGCTTTTAGATAGTACAGGAAAATGTCTTTAATACTTAAGAAGTACGATTGTTTATTGAAATTCTCAGGATTTGCATTTGCATTTTATGTTAAGAATATAAAAGAAATGATCTAGTGTTAGAAACCAATATTTAATATATGGAGTCAACAGACGAGATACATAAAGTTGGGAACCTTTTCCTAATGCATACGGTTGTGGACTATGGCTTTGCTCATTTCAGCTTTTATGGGGTCTATTTTAGTCATTTACGGCCAACTCCTAGTGGGAAACGTATGGATTAATATTTTCCATCAAGGTATGCGAAAAATACCAACTTCTGTTTAGTGAATCGTATACAATTAATAGTGTTTAATGGTAGGCTATTACGGTATTAACTAACCCGAATAAAATTTATTCGACAATATACTTTTGCATATACAAAAGGAACTAACTAATTATGGGAGTACATTCTTACTCTTATGAAATGTTGAAAACTATAACATGTAATCAGGTAAATAATCCATAAATATACAGATATGTAAGATAATAATATGCTTCTGACGACAACAGTAAAGTGTTGAGATAAGTCGTTTTTTACTTATGATTCCACAAGGATGTAACGTTTGGCTATGTAGATAATACTTACATATTTATTATTAATAATCTTTGTAGCCATATTCTGGCGGGTCTTTTAATGATAAATGATAAATATTAGCTGTTTAATCAAAGCTACACATACAAGTTACTTTCTGTTGAACACTGTTATGACAGCTGACTATCGTTGTCCGCCTGCTTGCCATGAACAGAATTTATTTCTCATATTCTCGTTTAACGGTTGGAATTAGCCTAATTTGTTGGAGCGTTCGGAATTTGTTAAACGTAAATATAATTCCAGGGTTTAAATCGTGCAATTAGTCTGAATCGTTATCTCTACAATAACGATATCACAAAGAAAAACGTATACGTAAGTATGTAAGTACGATTTAAATATTTATTATTCATAATTAGTTTTATATATGTGTGTGTGTTCTTCTTTATATATATATATATATATATATGAATATATATATATATATATATATGATACGAACGAATTTAGTTGGGTAGCTATTGATATAAAAGCAATCGCAATAATTACTTATATATATATATATGGGTGTGTGCTAATATATATATATATATATATATATATATATATATATATATATATATATATATTATTATTAAAAATAATCGACAATTTTTTTCTGGTCATTTTAGTATTGATCCCTTCAATTTTCCGAATTAAAATCTTAATCACGGAAAAAAAATGGGCTGATGAAACTGCCGTAATGTACATGTTGATTCAGAGTAGTTTCTGACACGTCTGGGTCCATCGTCAGTGGAATAATGACTAACAGGTAAAGACCTATTAACAAAACTAATTTTAACACTAGTACTAATATACTTAAATGCTTATAATACCTAATAAATATAGTTTCATATTTTCATTTTTCCGCCATAATTAATTATAAATCTCACTCCAGGTATTTACCTGGTTGTCATTATTTCTACTGACGATGGACCCAGACAGTCAGAAAGTACTCTGGACCAACATGTACATTACGGCAGTTTCCTCAGCCAATTTTCTTCCGAGATTAAGATTTTAATCCGGAAAATTGAAGGGATCAATACTAAAATAACCAGACAAAAATTGTCGGTTATTTTTTTAATACGTCTCTTTAAAAAAAATGCTGCCTCGATGTACATATATATATACATATATATATATATATATATATATATATATATATATATATATATATATATATATATATATATGGGAAAGTGAAAAAGGGAAAATCAAAAAATAGATGTTTTTTATGTGTACATCAACGTTTCGTCTTTATTTATAAGACTTCATTAGGATGATAATATAGAGAAAAAGTGTCATGCAAGTACAAATACATGTAGGGTAGACATATTGGGAGGAAAAATAAAATAAAATAATGGCCACTACTGGGTGGACGTCCGTACTAGTTGGAGAATAAAAATGAATGTTGAAGAAAGTGAGTGGGGAAGAAGTGGAAAGATGGGGGGGGGGCAAGGACTACTGTGGCTGGTAGTAAGATAGATAGGTGGGTGATGAGCAGGGATGAAGTGGATAGCAGAAGAGAGGGAGGAGAGAGGTGTTTGAACAGATGGCTGCGGTCAAGATTGAAGGGGAAAAAGTAAGTTGGAATGTTAGTGTGTGGGGGTGTATGCAGGGAAAAGGAGGATGTGTAGAGACGGAGGGGGGCTGTGATTTTGGTGGATGGGCGAAAGTTATGGTCTTAGAGAGCGTTTTGAGTAAATGAGGGAATTTAATGTTATCTATGATCAGGCAAGAGTCTTTGTTCTGTAAGGATGATCTTGCTTATTAACATTTATTTTCATCTCTAACCTTTATGACACTTTTCCACTTACTCACACCCTTCCTTTTTCTCCATGAATCTTCACTTTCTCCTTACTAATTCCGTTTTTTCCCTCACATTTTTAATACTGCAGTCCAACTAAACTTTCTCATGTTCCAAATATTTCAAATATTCCATACCCACCCGTTCAATTACCTCCCTCCTTCACCCCTCCACTCCCTCACTCATTGCTATAATTTTCCAAATATTTCAAATATTTCATACCCTATCACAACAAATCCTCCCTCTCCCCCTCATCCATTCCCCCTCTCAACTATTTCTCCCATACCCTCACTTTTCCATACCCCCTTCTTAAATTCCCTCATTTTCTCAAAACGCTCTCTAAGACCATAACTTTCGCCCATCCACCAAAATCACAGCCCCCCTCCTTCTCTACCCATCCTCCTTTTCCCTGCATACACCCCCACACACTAACATTCCAACTTACTTTTTCCCCTTCAATCTTGACCGCAGCCATCTGGTCAAACACCTCTCTCCTCCCTCTCTTCTGCCATCCACTTCATCCCTGCTCATCACCCACCTATCTATCTTACTACCAGCCACAGTAGTCCTTGCCCACCCCCATCTTTCCACTTCTTCCCCACTCACTTTCTTCAACATTCATTTTTATTCTCCAACTAGTACGGACGTCCACCCAGTAGTGGCCATTATTTTATTTTATTTTTCCTCCCAATATGTTTACCCTACATGTATTTGAACTTGCATGACATTTTTTCTCTATATTATAATCTTGATGAAATCTTATAAATAAAGACGAAACGTTGATGTACACATAAAAAACATCCATTTTTTGGTTTTCCTTTTTCATTTTCCCATCACGTCGGATTACCTTCATCCTTATCTTCCCATATATATATATATATATATATATATATATATATATATATATATATATATATATATATATATATATATGGTACGAACGAATTTAGATGGTAGCTATAGATATAGAGGCAATCACTAACGAAAAATCCCCGCATTTGCCTGATTAAATATAACACGAACATTTCAGTATAGCTTACTTGTCATTAAACTTCAACTCATGTATTAAGCACTGTTTAAGTAAACGCGGAAAAATATATACAGAATATGATATACGACTTATAATATTATGTGTTAATACATTGAATAGTAATATACTTATGTATATGAACATATAACTATACCTACCTATATATATATATATATATATATATATATATATATATATATATATATAGAGAGAGAGAGAGAGAGAGAGAGAGAGAGAGAGAGAGGGGGAGAGAGAGAGATAGGAGAGAGAACGAGAGACAGACACAGACAGAGAGACAGAGAGAAAGCCATTTTGTAATCTACATACGTATACGTTTACTCCTTACGAGAATCGTCAGTGTAGCGAAGAATTATTCACACCGGTCACGGGACCTGAACTCCGTATCAGTAATTATATTACAAACTCAAATTCCAACGTTTTACCACACACGGCTGATTTCAACAACCTTGCAAATTAGCGAAAGTGTAATCTTATTTAAGGCAACTGTCGTAAAGTGTTCGACTTTACAATGACATTGAAGCTACAATGACGGCTGTGTTAATACTACTCACTACAGAGCCACGCCTTGTTTGGGGGCAACAAATAATTTTTTATAATATTTGTTTTTATCTACATCTGTATATGTTTCATCCTTACGGGGATCGTCAGTGTAGAGAAGAATTATTCACACCGGTGTCCAGACTCAAACCACGGATCATGAGTTATATTTTAAACTAAAATCCCACCATTTTAGCTCACGTTTCCGTTGTCAACAAATCGGTAAATAAGCGAGATATGAATCATATTTAAAGGCAGTTGTCGTAAAGTGTTCGATATTTGAAAGGAACATTGCATATATATATATATATATATATATATATACATTTATTCAAATTTAAATCTATAAATATGAATGTGTAATGAGTTCTTTTATCGTCTAATGATTTGGAATTACACGTTATTCAGTGAAATCAAGGCTAGTCATATATATATATATATATATATATATATATATATATGTGTGTGTAATATTTATATCCGTGTTAATCCATCTATAGATTAATCAATCTATACATTTCTTAAATAAAGTCATTCATGCTTTTTTCGTAGAGGACTCATGAAGGCATATATTTACTCATCTATCTGTCTTTGTATCTTCCACTCAATCTAGATACCGTACGAAAATAGAGTATTTACTGCATTATTTTCGCCAATGCCACCGACGTTATTTAATTATAAAACATCACCCACCCGTTGTTAAAGAATCTGTATCATTAATCCAACTGTTAGAAATGACGAATCAACCTTCAGCTGCTATAAATAAGTGTCTGATTTTACAGCGACCGCAGACAATTGATGAATTATTTATGAATCTGTATAGGAATATCAAAAAAGACTAACAGCATATAAACAGAAAAAACCTAGCCCAAAATAATTGGGATTAATTGATATGAGCACAAAGGCTTTTCACATTGCCCCTTTCCTTTTACAACACATTTCCGACGCTGACATTTTTAGAATGTTTATTTCCGTTCATAGTTTTTCTATGAATTCTGATAGAAAAAGATTATATATACATATATATATATATATATATACATATATATATATATATATATATATATACATATATATATATATATATTATTTCATCTATCCACATAACATATTATAAGAAGATATAATCATTTATGTATCAATTTTCAATATTTACTTCAACAGTGCTCAATACTTAAGTAGAGCTACGTAGTAAGTTATAAACATATATTTATGGCAATTAATATACGTTTCTGTATCTTAATTTCCATAAATATACTTTCATAACTTTATATATATATATATATATATATAAATATATATATATATATATATATATATATATATATATATATATATATATATATATTATATTTGATGAGAAAAAGGGTGAGAGTTTATTGGGGGGAGTGTCAACCTAAATTGGTAGCTGTGCAGCGAGATGTCAGTTTACATTTGTTTGAAATTTCTGCATGTCATTACCGCCAGGAAAACAGGGAGCATGGCGGGAGTTACAGAGTCTATAAGCACGAGGAAATAAGCTTTTGAAGTAGAAAGCTCTTCGACATCTGGGGACCTCCACACTGAATTTATGGGATTTGGCCGATTGTCGAGTTAATCTAGTGAATTTACGTAGTTAGAGCACCGGGGCAGCAAGTTAATCAGGCACAAGATAGCAACATTGCGGCGGTGGGATAGGGGCTTGATCTTGGTGGATAGTGATGGACCTATTAAGTTGGCGACTCTTTTTGGGACCTTGTCTAAAAGCGTAATAGTAGTGGATGATGCACCAGCCCAGATGTGGCAACGCTACTCCATGCATGGGCGGTTGGTGCCTTTGTAGATATATAGGATTATGTCACATGTGAGACGTTTACTAGCACGGTAGAAGGAAGCCCACCTTCTTTGCAGCAGTCCTGGCAATATCTTCAATGTATTTGTTCCAATTCATGTTATCTGAGAACGATAGGCCGCGGAGTTTTTTATAGGGTGTTATTTGCTATGGCAACCGGTGGTTGAAGTGGTTTCTTGCAGTTAGTGAAGGAAAGTAGCTTTGTGTTTGCAGCATTAAACGTTACCATCCATTTTTTACCCTAATCCACTACAGATTCGAGGCTATTTTCTATGGATTCAGCCATTGCCTCAGATATGTGCGCGTCGATTTTTCCCACATGACGAGAGTAGAGCGTTGTGGTGTCAACAAATATTCCTATCTCAGTCTCAATTACATCAGGGAGGTAATTTATGAAAATCAGCTACAGTAGAGGTCCTAGAATTGATCCTTGGGGTACACCAGCATGTATGTTATGTTGCTTAGATGAACGGCTATCGAGGACAACCTGGAGCTTTTTTTTGTTAGGAAGGATTTCATTATATTAAATATGTGTCTAGTAATACCATATGAGTGCAGTTGTAGGAGAAGCCCTTCGTGACAAACCTTGTCAAAGGCCTTGAATATATCAACCGCTTACACTTTAGATTCACCTGCCTTGTCTAGTGTATGATATATGCGTTCAACGATGACCGTTAGCATATCTGCGGTAGATCGTGCTTGTCTAAATTCGTATTGATGATCAGAAAAAAGTTTTGCATTTGCTAGGTGCCAAACTATAGCAAGATTGATTAATGATTCAAACATTTAAGCAAAGATCGGGAGTAGACTGATTGGACAGTAGTTTAGAGGATCAGTTCTATCTCAAGAATTATTGAATACTTGTACAACAGAGGCAATTTTCGAACTATCAGGGAAACAGGTTCCAGCAAGGCATTTGTTGTATAGTTTGGAGTTGACAGGGGCCAGCTCAGTAGAGCATTTCATTATTACTATTACTGGTATAAGATCAAGCCTACAGGCTTTGGAGGTGTCAAGGTTTTTATGATGACTTTGATCTGAGATGGCATGATGACCAAGTTCTCAAGTGTGTCTTCCGTCCGCAATGGGCATTTAAGGAAGTGTTTTGCCGAGTCCGAAGTTGAGTTTAAGGCGAAACGCTTGGCCGTAGTTCAGCTTTATAAGTTGCCGTAAACATCGTTGTGATTTGATAGCGGGGGATTGTCGATTGTCCATTGTCTATCACACTGTTGTAGCTTTCCAGAAATCACGAGTACCTCGTTTCTGTGACTGAATGCGTTTTGTGATTATCTCTATATGTCTATCACTACTTTGCAATCATTTCTTGCCTCTACAAATGTTTTTTCTGTTCGCAGTTGACTTATGGCGGCCGAATTTTCAGAATACCTTCTTCTCTCAGCAACAGCAGCTGCACATTCTGAGGTGAACCATTGAGGAGAGGGAGGTTTGCTGAAGAATTTTTACGTGGGGACATTAGCATAACTGCTTGCTTTGACCCATTTGGTTAGTTCATTTGCACACTGATAAGCAGTGAGTGGAAAGGTTCACCTCATGGTGCGTCGCTGATGTGATCCCTGAGGAATTCAAAATCAGCTTGCTCACAGTTTCCCGTCATTTTGAGAACGACTTCTCAGAGTTTTGGAGATGTTTTAAGGTGATAGGTATCATTACAACAACGTGATCAGAGTTTCCGAGCGGCTTTGGGCATTTGCCACAGAAGCCTAGGGTAGTGAGGTAAAAAACAGGTCGAGAAGTGAGGCTTGCTGGTCCGCACTACCAGGAAGGCGGATCGGAAAAGTCACAGTCTATGAGAGGTCGTAAGCGGAGTAGAAATTAAACGTTCTTAGTTGAATCAGTAACGCTGGAAAATCCGAACCAGTCACGGTGATGTGCATTAAAATTCTCAAATACATGTATTTGGGCATTCGAGTCGAGTGAAAGTACCCTATCTAAGCTTTCAAAGACAGAGTCAAGCAGGGTACAGTCCTGGATCAAAACAGAACGGTGTAAGAAATATAAGTAACTAATGTTGTGATGTAATGTCAATCTAAAGCATATATGTAGGCTTGGTCATCTGATTGTAACCTATGTTCTCTAGTCAAAGGGAGGGTGTTCCGAACATAAACTCCCATTCCATGTATACGTTACTTAGAGTCCTTACGGTAGAGTTGAAGGTAATCAGTCAAGTAGAAGTGTTCAGAGGTTATTGGGGATTAAAGTTTTGTTTCACTTAGAGCTAGGATATCTGGGGAGAAGGGTTTCTAAGTAGTTAATTTTGGTTCTAAGTCCCCGATTATTTGTGAATGCGAGCCCCAAGGTCGGAGGCGAATATTTATTTGTTGGGTGTATAGTTTAGTTTTTTTTATGTTGTAAATGAATGTTTGTTTTGAGTTATAGTGGGGAGAGAAAATTAGGGACTTGTTTGGTGCCAATAAGCTCACACGACCAGTCTATTAATCGTGACTTGGTCGATGGAGGATGTGGCCTCGAGAAAGCCCAGCGGGGATAACTGTATGTTCCCTTTCCATGCGTGACATAGCACATACAGTTACCCACGATATTATGCAACTGTTGACGGAGCAGCCGTTCTTAGCGCTACCTAAGAATTAGTACTCCTAACTATCAGTGGGAAACAGCACTCAGACAAGCTCTCTAACCTGTACCCTCAATTTGTCGGAACAAGAGCTACCCAGACTAGTCATGTAAGACTTAGTCAAAAAGGATTTGCCCAGATAAAAAGAGAGACGGCGTTCAATGCCCTAGTCATGAAAGCAAGGCCAATAATTAGGTGTCTTTGGTGCGTTCAAGTGCTTGTTCTTCTACGCCTGGCTAACAGACAGAGCAGGAGTGCGAACGCCTGGCGATAGGCTGAGTCCATTTACTCCTTAAGCAATTATAGGTTTGCAAACCGGATACTTTGTTCGAGATTCCTACTCTAGGAAGGTTGTCGATCAATACTACGGAAACCTCCCTCCCCAACGGTTAGCTGATAAAACGCCAGTTCTAAGTAGCAAAGTTGAATTATCAACGTTCTCTTTCTCTTAGGTTGATATCCTGACAAGGTCTACGGGTCAAACACTACAAGAAGGGATAGCTTGCACCCGTGTACTTGTTGGGTGTTTCCGACCACCCGCACGTAAAACAACTTTGTCTTTTAAGACTGAGACTAATAGGAATCTCCTGTTATTGCGATAATCATATTTGTTCTTGTTAGCTCCTTACATAAAGTTACGTTACACATTGTCTGGAGCTATTTCCATTAAAACGGATACGTTTCTGATAGCATAAGCACTGCACTTTCCTCAGATTCGAACTCAAGTCCATGTGTTTTGGAACTTTAATTTTGACCACTATGAATGGCACGGTTTCTCAAGCTGCAGACCCAGTTGGTAATAACATTCGTAGTTCTCAATTACTTACTCCCTGATAAAAACTGTAAGATTCCCCACCTGGGTTCTAAATAGTAAGGAAGAGCAAGCATCGCTTTTCAACCTGCCACTGGAAAAACTGTTCGGGACTTGTGTGGCAAATGACCGTAGGCCACTCAGAAATGTAGATCGCTTTCTAATAACACTAATTTACAAAGAAATTGAAGCAAGCTCAATAATACCCGTTTCTACCTAATTTGAGGGGTGCTGAATTCAAATCTGAAATCCGTTTTTACCTATCACTTCTAGTTTTCTTGATATGCATAGTGTGTAGTTTGTGCATATACGGTACATAAAGGCCTATATCCATTCAGTGCTAATTCTAATAGTGTGAGACTTATAGCTTTATTTAGTTATTATGCACTAAATGAAAGTGATAGCATTACATTATATATATATATATATATATATATATATATATATATATATATATATATATATATATATATATCAAGACGGATTTTGGCAGTTAAGAAGTTGCAAAGGTTTACGAGGACATGGAGTGCCGAATGTCACTCAAGATTCATTTTCCCCATTCCCACCTCAACTTCTTCCCGCCAAACCTTGGAGCAGTGAGTGATGAGCATAGAGAAAGATTCCACTAAGATATTACGAATATGGAGAGCAACTATCAAGGCAAATGGCATCCGACATGATGGAATACTTCTGATGGATGCTCTTGCGTGACATCTCGGATGCAAAATACACCAGTTCTTCTGGGAAAACGCACTTTTGACTATATGTGGTATGATAGATTGTGTAAGTGTGTCATCCAAGTATATTTATTCAATCAGAGTTTTTTTTATCTATCCTGTTTTATCTGTTATAAGCTGTGAAACATTTGAAATATGCACATTTATTCTCTGTTTAAAGTAAAAGAAGACTATTTAAAAGCCAGAACACTAGAGGTGATAGAGAAAAACTATTTATTTATTTGAATTAAGCACACCCAACTCAACAAAAACACTTATCCCAATACTTGTCTCCGATTAATTTTTTTTTTGTAAACCAGTGTAATAGTTGATATCACCAACCATAAACTCCCGACCAGAAGCCTGATCACTCAAGAAAACCAGATACTACCAATATGATGATTGATAATCCGCCAGAGATCTCATCAGGTATGCACCCTAAAGTAAAAACTTTCTCTCTCTACTGAACAGTGTCCGGGGAAGGTAACTGAGTGGGTAAAATTAAATGCACAAGCATCTGTCTCGATGATGTATAATAGAATAAAGTAAGCGTAAGTCATTTTCATGTAAATATAGTTACAATAGGTAGAAACAATATTTCGCATTAATTCATTTATATGTATATACATATATACATATATACATATATATATATATATATATATATATATATAAATGTTATATAATGATGGACGAAACTTGTGTGATTATAAAAACCTTTATGAGAACGGTATATGATAATGGACGTATGTGGTGGAGATCGGGTGTGGGGTCGTTGGTTAGGCTTGTGCGATTAGTGCGTGTCGCCGAGTACATGTAGTGCGATGCTGTTTCCGGGAATCGAAACGTGACAAGTGACGAGACAATGGATGACCAGGGTTCAAAAGGTCATCCTGCACCTGTGTGGTGGTCACGTGATATTACGTCATAGGTTTGATATGTAGGAAAATTGGAGTTTTTAAACCAGTTCGGACTTAGGAGACGCAGAAGTCGGACGAAGGAATTACGATGTAGCCAATTCAGAACGGGAAATGTTTTTCCCTAAGAAAGAATACTGGCGTACAAGATGTCCTTCTCCCCTTGTCTCCTCAAATAAAAAATGACTGATTAGACAATAAGCTTGCTAAGAATTAACCACGATATTTGTAAATATCTCTCTCTCTCTCTCTCTCTCTCTCTCTCAACGATAGCAAAACATCTCCACGGGCAATAGAAACTGACGGCAAATAAAAAGTAATTAAAATGAAAAGATGGTTGTCTTATAAAGCTGGTGAGAAAGGTCTTTTGTTACAGACAACTCACGGAGATGGCCAGTACAGTGCAGTGGCGAAGAAATTACTCAACCACTAGACGACACAGCAAACCGAGACGAAACGAAGGTATGAATTATTAAGGGGCTATGCAACATAAAGAGAGAAGGATAAAGCCAGTATATATATATATATATATATATATATATATATATATATATATATATATGACCCTTGTTTTGAACAATTGATGATTTAGCAAATATTGCATTCCACCTAATTGTTACGATCATCATTTTTTTAAACACACACACACACACACACACATATATATATATATATATATATATATATATATATATATTTTTTTTTTTGATTTTATTCCATTAATTGCGACAAAACAGGTTTTGTTTCATTGGTGCGAGTAGTTACCAACTCATCGGGCGAAAGGAATTCAAATGGCATAACATTTTAAGTTCCCTCTAACGGGAGATTGAAAATTGAAAATACATTGGAGGGGGAGGGGGATAGAGTTGGGGCTTTGTCTATAACGGCGACATGGGACATGAGAGGGGAGGGGGGGGACTCCAACAAGTCGTGTTTCGAATTATTACGTGGGAGGTTTTGCACGTGTCAGTGCTGTGTCAATCTCAATCTCGGCCGGGGTGGGAGGAGGGGGATGGGGCGACGGCCGGAGTGAGTTAAATTTAAAATGAGAATTATGGTTACAACCGTCATTCTCATTTTATTTTAATTCTAATAAGTAATTATCATGTGGATAAAAATGTTTGATAATTTTAATTTAGGGTATTAATTGCTACTTTTGCATTTTATTTATTTTATTTTAATGTTTTGTTTACTATTTGTAGTGAATTTTGTTGTGATTATATTTTTTTATTTATTCCCTCTTCTTTTTTATATTTTTTTTTTTATTTTTTATTTTTTTAAATTGTGATTATATTATACCGAGATCAATACTAGTGGAATCATTTTATAAGAGAGGTTTTCTGGTGTTACCAGTCTTATTAATAACAAAACCGATTATGCTAATGGTAACGCCTGCCAATCATGCCTACGGTAGTCGCAGTGATAACCGCCTTATGTAAAAGCCTTAATAAAAATGAAATAAAAAAATAAATAAAGATAAATATAAATAAAAATTAGAATAAAAATAGAAATAGAAATAACAAGTTTGTAAGAATATTAATGATAATAACAATAATAATAATAATAATAATAATAATAATAATAATAATAATAATAATAATAATAAAAAAAAAAATTAAAAAAATAGTAATAATAATAATAATAATAATAATAATAATCATAGTAATACTGATAAATACCGCCATCAATTACCATCTTGCTACTTGTGAAGTCATTGGGCGAAATAAGTCGACAAGTGATGGTAGGCTTTTTTAATTCCACTACCAATGACAAGGACTAAGTACCAGTTAATAATTAAGTGTTCAAGGTAGTGATCGAGGGGTTAAGTAATTGAGATTAGTCTAAGTGATATCAGTGTTGATAGCTGTCCTAGTTATGGGTTTATGTTAGAATTGGTAGTATGGCTGAGAGGTTATTGAGGCTGTGCATTATAGGTAGAGATTTGATATTATTGGTAGTTCGGAGGGGTGGTTATATATTTATAGATTCATCATGACTTATTGGGTGGGATTGGGTTGTAAATTTGGGTGGGTGAGTAGGGGGTTATAGTGTGTTTTGGGGTAGTGTATAGTGGGGGTTTAATGTTATCATTCATTTTTGTAAAAAACAAAAACAAAAAACTGTTAATTTTATGTTGAAGTTAAGTAGGGTTGGTGTGGAGTTAAGGTGGGGTATGTGGGTTGCTAAGGAGGTAGAGTCTACTATGTTTACAGTTGATAGATGTCTCTTGTTTTCTATTTAAGAGTTTGTTTTTGTCCTTAAAGCGGATAATTTCCAGTTTTTCATTTAAGCATAATCTACATGGAGAGTTTATTGATTTGCAGGTGCTGGATTTTTTCAAGATTTTCCACTTTATTATGGGAGTTTCTTTTTTGGTTTTTATTTTGTGGTAGTGTAGTGAAAGTCCGGTTTGGCCAGGATGGTCTGGGTTGTTGAAGGAGAGTTTATGGTTGTAGAATCTTTCCTTGAAGTTGTTGCCTGCCAGACCAATATAATAGTTAGTCTGGGATGGGTTTTCAGTTGAGGAGATAGATTCCTCATAGACCACTTGGGTTGATAGGCACATTTGATTTAGGGGGCAGTTAGATTTGTTATTACAGTTGCATGTTCTTTTAGAATTTGAGGTTACTGGGGTGTTTAGTATTTTCATGTTGTGCTTTTTTATGATTTTTTCTAAGTTGTCACCACAACAATAGCTGAGTTTTAGTGTATTCTTATTGAAAATTTTATGGAGTATGCTGTTATTGGGGAAATGAGTGTTTATTAAGTTCAGGAATTTATTCCCTATTTTGGTTTTAGTTGAGTTGTTAAATGGAGGTGTATACCAGATAATTTTCCTATTTCTATTTTTGTTCCTATTAGGGTTATTTTGTGTAGTTGGAATATACTCTATTTTGGTATTTTTGTATCCACTCTCCTTTAGTGCTTTATTATAAAAGTTCTTATGTTTATTGAAGATATCTATATTGGAGGAGTTGTTGCTAATCCTTCTACTAATTGATTCTGGGATGTGTTTACTTACAGATCTAGGGTGGTTAGATAGTGGGTTGACATAAAGGGGGTAGGAATTATCTTTAGCATAGGCTCATAAGTATCTCTATTGAGGTTGAAGGTAATATCGAGGAAATTGACCTGTTTAACATTTGATGTTATTTCAGCCTTTATGCCTATTCGTTTCATTTCTTTGGATATTAACAAAAATAGAAATAGGAAAATTATCTGGTATACACCTCCATTTAACAACTCAACTAAAACCAAAATAGGGAATAAATTCCTGAACTTAATAAACACTCATTTCCCCAATAACAGCATACTCCATAAAATTTTCAATAAGAATACACTAAAACTCAGCTATTGTTGTGGTGACAACTTAGAAAAAATCATAAAAAAGCACAACATGAAAATACTAAACACCCCAGTAACCTCAAATTCTAAAAGAACATGCAACTGTAATAACAAATCAAACTGCCCCCTAAATCAAATGTGCCTATCAACCCAAGTGGTCTATGAGGCATCTATCTCCTCAACTGAAAACCCATCCCAGACTAACTATTATATTGGTCTGGCAGGCAACAACTTCAAGGAAAGATTCTACAACCATAAACTCTCCTTCAACAACCCAGACCATCCTGGCCAAACCGGACTTTCACTACACTACCACAAAATAAAAACCAAAAAAGAAACTCCCATAATAAAGTGGAAAATCTTGAAAAAATCCAGCACCTGCAAATCAATAAACTCTCCATGTAGATTATGCTTAAATGAAAAACTGGAAATTATCCGCTTTAAGGACAAAAACAAACTCTTAAATAGAAAACAAGAGACATCTATCAACTGTAAACATAGTAGACTCTACCTCCTTAGCAACCCACATACCCCACCTTAACTCCACACCAACCCTACTTAACTTCAACATAAAATTAACAGTTTTTGGTTTTTGTTTTTTACAAAAATGAATGATAACATTAAACCCCCACTATACACTACCCCAAAACACACTATAACCCCCTACTCACCCACCCAAATTTACAACCCAATCCCACCCCAACAAGTCATGATGAATCTATAAATATATAACCACCCCTCCGAACTACCAATAATATCAAATCTCTACCTATAATGCACAGCCTCAATAACCTCTCAGCCATACTACCAATTCTAACATAAACCCATAACTAGGACAGCTATCAACACTGATATCACTTAGACTAATCTCAATTACTTAACCCCTCGATCACTACCTTGAACACTTAATTATTAACTGGTACTTAGTCCTTGTCATTGGTAGTGGAATTAAAAAAGCCTACCATCACTTGTCGACTTATTTCGCCCAATGACTTCACAAGTAGCAAGATGGTAATTGATGGCGGTATTTATCAGTATTACTATGATTATTATTATTATTATTATTATTATTACTATTTTTTAAATTTTTTTTTTATTATTATTATTATTATTATTATTATTATTATTATTATTATTATTATTATTGTTATTATCATTAATATTCTTACAAACTTGTTATTTCTATTTCTATTTTTATTCTAATTTTTATTTATATTTATCTTTATTTATTTTTTTATTTCATTTTTATTAAGGCTTTTATATAAGGCGGTTATCACTGCGACTACCGTAGGCATGATTGGCAGGCGTTACCATTAGCATAATCGGTTTTGTTATTAATAAGACTGGTAACACCAGAAAACCTCTCTTATAAAATGATTCCACTAGTATTGATCTCGGTATAATATAATCACAATTTAAAAAAATAAAAAATAAAAAAAATATATAAAAAAAGTAGAGGGAATAAATAAAAAAATATAATCACAACAAAATTCACTACAAATAGTAAACAAAACATTAAAATAAAATAAATAAAATGCAAAAGTAGCAATTAATACCCTAAATTAAAATTATCAAACATTTTTATCCACATGATAATTACTTATTAGAATTAAAATAAAATGAGAATGACGGTTGTAACCATAATTCTCATTTTAAATTTAACTCACTCCGGCCGTCGCCCCATCCCCCTCCTCCCACCCCGGCCGAGATTGAGATTGACACAGCACTGACACGTGCAAAACCTCCCACGTAATAATTCGAAACACGACTTGTTGGAGTCCCCCCCCTCCCCTCTCATGTCCCATGTCGCCGTTATAGACAAAGCCCCAACTCTATCCCCCTCCCCCTCCAATGTATTTTCAATTTTCAATCTCCCGTTAGAGGGAACTTAAAATGTTATGCCATTTGAATTCCTTTCGCCCGATGAGTTGGTAACTACTCGCACCAATGAAACAAAACCTGTTTTGTCGCAATTAATGGAATAAAATCAAAAAATATATATTTTGCTCTGAATTTTCATTGAGCACTCTCATAAACCCGGTTTCAACTTCCTTCGGATTCATACCCCCTGGATATTTGTAACAAGTTAATTATATATATATATATATGTGTGTGTGTATGTGTGTGTGTCTGTATATATATATATATATATATATATTATATATATATATGTATTGATAGATAGATAGATAGATAGATAGATAGATAGATAGATAGATAGACAGAAATTCTGGCTTCATCTAACGTTGCATATGAGTGTAACACGTCTTGTGAAAATGGGATGGAATGTTTTACGTTAAACATGTTATAAAATAAATGAATTCATAAAAAATAAAAGTTTTGATTTAATATAGATGTTTTTTGTGAACTTTAATTCTGTATTAAATATAACATATTTCGTATTTAAGGGTAACTTAGTACTATCATTGCTAAATACGAATACACTATAAATACAGCTAAACATATCAACCTCCGTAACCAATATTCTTAAGTTGTATTTAAATAATACTAAGTGGGAAGTAAAGCTCAAACAACTATATTGATTGTTTAAGTAAACACGTTTTTTTTTTACCAAAAGTTACACTTTAGACAAAACACAGGACAGTAACTGCGGTGATCATCGAAGCCCGTTCCTTTTTTTACATTGGCATAGTTCCGTGAGACGCTTATTATTTGCAATGAGTTCTGAAGACCTTTTCTAAACAGTAAAGGATATCTGTCATTGAAACTATAGTAACTCTCTGGACACACAGCGATAGCGAAAGGCAGGCCCACAGAAAAGAAGCGAGATAGGTATATGTTTGGTAACTACGGGTAAAATGGGAATATACAGAAACTCATAGGCATACACAAAAGACGAGAAATGAAGAGAAGAAAAAAGAGGTAACATAGTTAGAGCGAGAGAAAAAGAGTGCGAAAAAGAAGACAGCGTAATATTATTGGAATGGCTATTCGTAACGTTACGATTTGGTGGATAGAGATTTGAACAACTAGGCGATTCTTCTATTTCGGTTAACGATGGATTATTTGTGGTAAATGTGAAAACTCTCTATGGCATTCGTATGGCTCTCCCTGTGAGTCGTTTGAGAAATGCAGAAAGGTTAAAAGAAGTTGAAACCTCACACGTTCATTGCAACTAAAATAAGAATTGCAATACAACAACATTTGAAACCGGCAAAACACACTGAACGAATCAGAAAGATAACAGATTTCAAGTTACGAATATGTTAGAAATCTTAGGTTTAACAACTTGACGAGGAATAATAATGAAGATCAAAATAAGGATAGTTCTGCAATTTTGTAATATGAAACATGATATCATTATTCGAAATAGTAATTTATTTGCAATATATATTGACGAAATATATGGATTACAAAATTATTTTAGTATAGTAATCTATTTTAGTACAAATTAGCAAATCACCGTAAAATAGCAGTAGTTTAAACACTTTTGTTGATGAAGAAACGACTGAAAATAACTTTACACGGACATATTTAAAAAAAATTTAAACTACATATTCCTATTTTACATTTAGCGAGAATTTAGCTAAGCATATATATATATATATATATATATATATATATATATATATTATATACCTATATATACATGGTATATATATATATACATGATATATATATGTATATTTACATATATATATATATACATGATATATATATATATGTATATTTACATATATATATATATACATGATATATATATATATGTATATTTACATATATATATATATATATATATATATATATATATATATATATATATATATATATATATATATATATTTCAAATTAATCACCCTCATTGAATAAGGCACGAGTCTTCTCTTGGTGTTTCGTGCATATGCTCCTAATTGCCCTTTATTTTTTGCTCCGACAAGACAAAATGCTACACATACAATATCAAGGTTCTCAGGCAGGTGCCTGGCGAAACAGTTTGTAATTATCTTTTGTTCCTGCATGTCTTTACGGGGTGCGATTCTGTGCCCATGGTATTCGGAATAGGAAAGACGTTTGTGTACCAACGAATCGTAAAGAGATAAAGGATAATGACAGACTCTTCCAAGGCATTTTCTCTACGAAAGCACTGCTTGAATGTGTTGAAAGCTAACGGTTGTAAGGGAATGGTAGCTTTGTTCAATGCGGATAGAAAAAAACACTCCCTGGCATCTATTAGATAAAATATGCTCTGCAAGACAGTTGCGAGAGTTAAGACGTTCGTCACGTCAGAACGACTCCCACTAACACTTTCTGTCTATACATTTCATTCTTTGCGGACTTACTACCAGATTATGGAGTGGATTGCATGTAGTGATTAAATCGTGCCATCTGAGTGATGGTGGGAGGTGGATGAGAGCAAACTTGTTCCAGTGATGACGGACAAAAGTCATGCTCCAGATGCACTGATTCAGATAATTCATTGCAACTGTTCAGAAGGATGCAATAACATAAGGTGCACCTGCAAGAAGCATGGACTAGAATGTATATGTGCAAGTGGACATTGCCAAGACGGAAGTTGTGACAATATAAAAAATGATCCAGTGGAAGATGATAATGAGGACTTGAAAGTTTGTAAAAAGCACTGTGACGTAAGTGAATCAGGGTGGATACAACAAGGGTAATGGATGTAAGAGTACACATTGATATTTTGTAGGGTTTATTTGGACAATAACAGTCACTCGTTGACACATATATTTTACACAAATCCCAGAACTAGAATATGCATAGAGGGTTTTTATATTAGCAATTCTGGTTTGTTTTTATTGTTATTCATTGTTTAATATTACGTGATACTACGCCTGATCAAACAAAAAATACATTGAATTTGGATGTTTTTTTTTTGAATTTGCAACTGATTCGGTTGTATTGTTATATCCGATCAAAGATTAAAAAATGCAACATGTACTCCGTGTATGAGGCACAGTTTAAATGAAATTATCTTGGGGTATTATTTTCTCAAACATTTACTCACCACAAACAAGGCATATTCTCATTGAAACATAAGGGGATACTGTGATCAGGGACCAGATTTAAGTGGAAGGCTGTGCGATAAGATATCTGCTCACATTACATTAAAATGTCTGCATGTTGGCACAGTTGGGGAAACAGGAATCAGGGACGGAATTCCAAAGGCAAAGAAGTTATGATAGCGCAACATTTTCCCGCATTTGAGGATTTCTACAGTGAAGGGATGAGATTTTGCTGTGGTTCGGATTGGTCAGGGTTATTTACGTTGAGGGGGTACAAGTGCAGTGTACCTTAAACTAAACTGAACTTCCATGAACAAAGTTTATTTCCAAGAATTTCCTATCTGTTGAACAGAATAATACGGAGCTGCTTCCCGGCTTACAAAAACGTGGTTGATTGACTCTGAAAACTAGGGTAAAAATCCAAGATGTATTAATTCATCATGAAAACGGACCGAGTTAGTGCTTCACATTATAATGGAAAATGACTTGTAAACCAGAAAATATTTTCGAAATTTTACACTTTCCCATACTCGGATCTTATCCAACATTTTAGTATGTAGTAAACTAGACCCAACTTGGCACAACACCACCAAAAACAAAATGTTGCTATTTTGATGGGTCAATCAGTATATTTATCCGTTAATTTATTTTTATAGATACTACATCGAACTAAATGTTTCTCTACTGTGGAACATGGTGTGAGAATAATAACCACTTGCAACTTAGGATAACATATTTATTTGTCAGACTCAAAGCAATAGATGACAACAAACGAGAGAAACAGACTGACTGTACTATATATGTATGATATAGAAGTAAGAGGAACACCGAGACACCCCCTAAATCTTAAAGCACAATAATTACTGTTCTCGGTTCAGAAAGTTTTTTTTACGACTTCATATGTTCAATATTAACAACAAAAAATTGCGTCTTATGCCATGAGAAAATGTGTCGTGCATTGCAAACAATTATACGGAGTTAAAATATTCATCTGGACTTGATAACCCCGCCATGAAAGTAGATGACAGAGAAAGTATGCACCTGGTCACCTGACTTGTAATTTGATCGAAGAGGATTTAATTGAATATCTTCATGAAGCCACATGTAATGTTGTGTGTAGGCTCTTCGTATATGTTGTCTGATAATGGCGTGTAAGAGAAGGCTTATCAATTTCAAAGTGAAGATGCTTTTTTATGAGATACTAATTATTTCTTACGTTACCAGGAAGTCTTTTAATTATCATTTTTGTTCGATTCATGAACAACCTCGTTCTTCTTTATTTTACTAAATTCTTTTTTAAGTTCGATTTTGAAAAATAAATTTAATCATTACGGTATCGTTTGGTGATTAAATTACTAATTTAATGTTTTTGTGTAACATTTAATTTCTATAAATAAAATTATGAATCTCAAACTTTCAATTATAATACACACGCATGTGCTAAGAATTTAAAGACCGACGGGAGTTTTTATTTACATGTTAAATACTTACAAATTCAAATACATTTCTGAAGGTTCCTGAATTAATTGTTTTTTTTAATATGAATTAAAAATGAATTGATAAGCTGACTTGTTTACTAAAAAATGCATTCCTGAGAATAAGGTTTGGTAATTCAATTAAATTTAATAGTTATTTTTTACTTTCGGTTTATTTTGCTCATTTGAATTTTTTATTTTAAGCTATTCAATTACTAATAAATAAAATACATTAATAATTACTTCTGGAATTATAAAAGTTTCATTGACACGAGAATTGCCCACGGGTACAAAAGAAGTGGGCACACAGTTTAATTACTATAGTTATTACGAAACGTAGCTCAACAATGCTACCAACCCGTAGTATGTGATCCCTCATACCCGACCTCGCGGTCGAATTTTGATTAGAGCAAGGTAACAAAAAGGTTCTTCACCGAATGCCGATATGCGCTTAAGGTGTTGCCATGACCCACAGCTCTTACACAGCTAAAGAAATGAGGAGTTAGTAGAGAGGTCCGCTTCGGATCCGCTTGCCGAGTGGCTGGAATGGTGAGAGGAGGAGATGGGCGCTAGACTAGAGTAACCTAAACAACTCTGAATACTTTCTGACATGCTTTCAATAGATGGAGCGAGAGGACATAATTACTGCCCACGCTGCGACGATCGTGCCTGGGTTAGTCCATTTACTCTTCGAATAGGTAGATCAGCTTCACAATTACAGTTATCTATATATTAATACGATAGCGTGTGTGTTCGTGTGTCACGCTCCTAAAGAAATGCAATAAATAAACAACAAATAAATTGGATGGAGAGACTAGGAATCGAAACCGTAACATCTAGCTGAAAAGCGGCGACTTCACCACTGACCTAACTAAATGGAGTTGTCAAATAGATAAAATTTAATTAATAAAACTATTAACTAGCCCTGCTCTGTCGCTTCAGCGTGGAAGAAGAAGGGCGTTGTGGAAGGCGGAGGAGATGCGGAAACGCTTACCAAATGGGCCGGTTTCAGGCTTACGATATTTATTTATTATTTATTTTTTTTAATGCTTAAAATTTCTTCTTCTTCTTCAACTTCTTCTTCTACTTCTACTTCTTCTTCTTCTTTTTCTTCTTCTTCTTCTTCTTCTTATTATTATTATTATTTATATATTAATACGATAGAGTGTGTGTTATTTATTTTGTGTGTCACGATCTGACACTCCTATTTAAGATTTGCCCCTGACAACAGGGGGATAGAGAGAGGGGAGAGAGGGTGCAAGTTAGAGGGCAGTTGCCACCGATGGTGACAGCTTTTGCACCGACACGAGTAATATAAATTAATATATATACTTCCATCCCGTCTCGCAAAATTTTGGTGAGTAAAATATGAGCATATTTCTAGACACAAGATAATATTATTAACAGTAAATTATACAGATTGATGTAGAAAACACTGTGTAATTTCAACAGGGTCCCGCTAGTTTAAATTATTTGAATTATTTGTGCATGTATCCTCATTGAGATTTGATGTTTAAATTAACAAGATTTACATTTATTACGTTATTACGAATATTATTCTTACCATGATTTTAATATGCACAATATTCAGACCGTTCTACTAGCTGGTCTTCTGGGGTGAGTGTCTCTGCTAATTAAGATTACTTATATATACGCATATGAACTTTCATCAATTGAAAGCCTTAGTGTTCGAATATTCAGTTATGTTATCAATTTCATTTAAATTATACGCTTGTAATATTTCTCTTACTCTCTCTCTCTCTTTCTCTCTCTCTCTTTCTCTCTCTCACTCTCACTATATATATATATATATATATATATATATATATATATATATATATATATATATATATATATATATATATATATATATATATATAAGGAAATGATAGTTTGTTTGAAGCATTGTTGGTAAACAAGTAAGTATGGAGGTGAGAATTCCGAGGCAGGAGCAATGCAGTGTTGAAAAGTTGAAAGTGGAATATGAGATGAAAAAAATAAATGACAAGAGACGATAAATCCCAGATCAATTCATTTATATTTCAAAAATTGAAATATAAAGACATTACATTGTAAAATTGGTGGGCTTACTGCTAAATATTCAAAAGTCCAGAATGTGAAAAACTTTTATAATTTCCAGAGTAACAACCTCTTTTTTTCAAAAAGAAATAAAATGCACCGGCTGTGTCAGTTGAGGTAAGCCAAAGTACGCTGCTATTAAAAAAACAACATGAGATTCACAGAAAGACAAAGATCGCAGAAAATGCAATCTGTAAGATATGTAATAGTTTACCAAGATTAATTAATTGAGTTAATCTTAAATATTAAAATTTAGATTTACTTTATTTTGTTGTTTTTTAATTATTATTAACTTTTTCGTTTAAAAAAAAAGTAAATATTCAATATTTATGTTAAGTGTTGCACTTGTAAATATAGGTTCGGATCAACAGTCAGGTAATGATTAAGGGGAGATAATTAGGATCGTAAAGAGGTCAGTTCTAAGCTGGACGGGGATATTGATGTTTAATGGGGGATAATAAAGTAAAGTTAAAGAATGTATAGTTAGATCAAATTAGTCAATCTAAAGCCTTCATCTGTTCCATTATACTCAAGGATCTAGAGTGTTGTAATCGAAGGTGGTTAAAAGAGAAAGAAAGTGAAAGGGGATTAACAATAGCATTCAATAACAAGGTTATTATCATATTATTACATAGTAAACAGAACTAATTAAGTGTAAGCTTAACATATAGGAATAAGGTCTAAATCCTATAAGTTTGGGTGGCTTAGTCTATGAATAAGATTTTGTAAAAGTTGTGGGGAAGAGTATCGACAAAAAAGTGTATAAGGAAATATACGTAGGGGAAGATGGATTTGAGTTAAGGAGAAAAGGATAGAGGGAAAGAGTTCCTTAATGGAAAGATATTAGGAGAATAAGGATAGTAAGAGCGTGGATAGGCGAGATCTAGAGGTGTAAGGTGGATAGATGGTTGAGATCATTGGGATCAAGCAGAAAAGAAGGAGAACTGAATATGAAGCATGGTCTGAGGTGAGTGAAGGGGGTGATCAAGGAGGAGGAGTGGGGTTAACGAATAAAGGGGAGGAAAGTCCGGCTTTGTTATTTAAAGAGTGTATATATTTAGAGATCAGAATGACCTTCGATATCTTTATGTTACCGATGTTTCTAACTTAGGCAAGGATACGTTGATTAAGATAGTCTGAGTGAAAGCCTAAGTGTGCGTTGTTATATCAGTAGTAGTGCATCATTTACTTTGTATACGGTTGGTTTCTGTGTGTGCATAACTTCGTTTTACTTTAAGGTTTTCCTCAACTGGCACAGCCAGTCACATTTCTGTTTTTTTATGAGAGGTTGTTGCTCTCGAAATTATTAAAGTTTCTACCATTCCGGACCATTAAATATTTAGGAGAAATCCCATAAATTTTACAATTTACTGTCTTTATATTCAAATTTGTCAAATATAAATTAATTGATCTGGGATTTACCGTTTCTTGTCACTTATTTTTGTTCATCCTATATTCCACCTTTCGGCTCTCAACATTGCACTGCTAATGCCTCGTAATTATCACCTTCATACTTACACACACACACACACACACACACACACACACATATATATATATATATATATATATATATATATATATATATATATTAAGTTTTAAAAGGTTTCTGCTTCCATGGTTCACTTAAGGTGAGCAATAGAGGTGCGGAACATAGATGATAACGTACAGATCCGCGACCACTTATATAGTCAGATAAGTTTATACATATAATATAAATTTCATAAAAATAGGATATATTTGAAGTTTTAAGAACAATCATGAAATTATTCAGCCGATGTGATACGTATAATTTAAATTACATTAAAATATAACATGTTGGATAATGGCCCTGTGGGGCCGGACGCATGTTGAAGTGGGCGTATGTGTGATATATCGTTTAGTTTGGCTTACGCGATTTAGTGCGGGTGGACACGTACAGTCGAGTGCAAAATAAACTTGTTCTCACAGTCGGAGCTCACAGACGTTGACAGGGCCACCACGTTGACGAGACCTCAGATCAAGGGTCAAGGTGCACCTACGTATAGGGGTTCTGTGACGTAACGGACTTTTGTGTGGGGAGCAGAGTTTTGTGAGTCGTGGATTTGGAAGCGGGCCGAACGGACGATTTCTCTATGTACTCTTCAAATGAAAATTGGGAATTTATTTCCCTAAGTGAAAAAAAGCATAGGATTCCTTCTTCCCCCCTCCTAGAATGGCTAAGGACTTAAGCAAGGAATTAACTACGATAAAGTAGTAATTTCGTCTCTCCCTCGACGTAAGTGAAGCATCTCTAGCGGCGACGATAACTGACGCCTCAACTAAAAGAATCAAAAGTTTAAAAGATTATTTGTCTCGTGAAAAGTGGTATGAAGGTTTTTGTTGATACAATTTGACAACCTTTGAAATGACCAAACACACACACACACACATATATATATATATATATATATATATATATATATATATATATATATATATATATATATATATATATATATATATATATATACTAATTACGGAAATATATAACGGAGTACGAATCCATACGGACCAAGTGAGATATTTTGAACCCTCCACCTTTTATTTGTAAATTGTTAAAACACTTTTTTCAAGTCTACAAACTGTTACTTTTACTATTAACTATCTACACCATAACGTCCCTTTCGTCTTCGAAAATGACTACGCAATACTGCTAATTTTTTACTTCCCGGCCATTTATTTCTTTATCCCCAACCTTTTTTGTTTTTTATTCTTCAATTTTTCAAAGTGAAATGGAACTAGGTAATATTTAATTGTTATAAATACCATATTACCAGATTTTATCCTCTGACGAGAAGAGTTGTATCTTTGAAAAACCATGGTTTAAGGATTAATGTAACTCCTTGCATCTGAACTTTCGATGTAATAAAATTTGTATTAATTTATGTAACTTTATGTAATTTTGTACAATTTTTTATCTTCATCTTTCTTTTATATATATATATATATATATATATATATATATATATATATATATATATATATATATATATGTATATGTATTAAATAAATATATTTATTGTAATAATCTTTAATTTCTTTCTTAGTAACAAGGTTAAGCACTACGTTGAGCATATGCGAGATTCAAAATTTAAGCCATGTGTAGTTTATTTTTTTAATAGAATGAAAATAAAACAAGTTTGAACTATTCCCGAATCATGAGTAGGCTTAATTTCCTTCCTTTCCATTAAGTTATATTAGCGGCCGAAAGGCCAAAGATTTTGATAGAAGTAAAAGGTTACGTTAGTTCGAAGTCCGCCAGACTTTATCTATCTGCACTGACGAGTCGAGGAAAAACGAAACATATATTTATGTGGATGAAATAACAATCTTTATCGTAATGATATTAAGATATATAAATTAATATATATATATATATATATATATATATATATATATATATATATATATATATATATATATATATATATATATATATAAGATGTTGATGTATGTGTGTGTTCTCTGTAGAATGGAAGTTTAGACGGGGAAAGCAATAGGTATTGTCCCGAATCTCTCAGATCACATTTGTGTGCATGCACATATATATATATATATATATATATATATATATATATATATATATATATATATATATATATATATATATATATATATATAATAAATATTTGTTATTGTTATATATTTACGTATACGTTTCATCCTTTAATAATCGGGACTCATCAGCATAGCGATATGACTATTCACTACCGGTCATGCGATTCGAAACTCCGGATTACGAGTATTTTGCAACTCAACTCCGACGCCTAACCCACTCGGTCAATTTTGAACAGCGAATTAACGGTGATAATTTAAACACATTATACGGCGGCTTGACATCTAGAGCGTTCGACATTTTTAATGAAAGGGACGATGCATTTAAAGCTAGCAACGTCATGCTGTGTTAATGCCACACTTACAGTGCTCTACTAGACGGGGTTTTCTAGGAGCTACAAATATATATATAATATATATATATATATATATATATATATATATATATATATATATATATATATATATATAATATTTATAAATAAATATTAATTGTTTTAATACCTACAGACATCGATGTTTCATGCTAACGCAATCTTCAGTGCAGGAAGCTAATTCTCAACGGTCGGCGGGCATGATCACAAATCGCCACCGATTCGTAGTCAAGAGTCTTATCCCATCGGCCATGGACAATTAGTTAGTAAATAGAGAGGAATTGAAATGTAAATAGCGAGTCGGCGGCTAGATTTACCAAGCAGTTTAGAGTGATCTACGAACGTGTCCGGATCGTGCATGTATCTATATTTTACACACACACATATATATATATATATATATATATATATATATATAGATAAAATTGTGTGTTAGATTAAGTTTGAAGAATCTTGCTTGTTAATAAATCACAAATGCGAAACGAAATATCAAAATACGTCTTTTGTATGTAAACATCCTATTACGTCTCTCTAGAAAAGAATTTAAATCTGAAAGTTCCAACGTATATTTTTAGATTCGTTTATTCATTCATTCGTTTTGTGACTTTTCATCGTGTACGGTCTTAATTTAATATTATACTCAAATTATCTTGTGTCTACGACAGGGTACAATATGACGTATTATAAAAGTCTAAAATATTCTAACAATTACATCTGCGTTTCTGGATATAGAATGTATACTCATCGAACAGACCATTTTTGTCGCCGTTGAGGTAATAGACAAAATATGATACAGAGATTTAAATGTATAATTAAAATTTGCCCCAGGTTACATTTTTTTAATTATATTATTCTTCTTTAATTTTATTTCAAATCATTTTTTGTATATTTTTGTATTAAATTTAAATTCATACGTATCTGCCAATTTTGATGAAAATATCGGAATAAGTTTTACTATATCTTGTGATAATGGATCAACAAGCAAGCAATTTAACATCATCACCAAATAAATATAGTAAGTATCATACACTTGCAGGTAAATCAATATATTAATACGATAGCGTGTGTGTTCGTGTTTCATGCTTACATCAAAAGCTCTACGCATGCGTTCCGCACCTAGATTTTGAAAAGCATTCAAGTAACCTAATTTTCGTAATGTTCATGTATTTTTCTTTGGCGCAACGGTTGGCGACGTAGGATTTTGACGTCGGCCCGACTGGTTTATTGCTCGATCCAAACCAACCTCTAAGATATTTCTTATTACAACGAAGGGAAGAGAAGTAGAGAGGGGACGATTGGGAAGAAATATATTATTATGATGTTCATTTTTAAAAATAAATATACAAGTAAAATCTTATGATATTTTATTCAAACATGTATAGGTTAGGAACAAGTTGATTAGTATTAAAAACATCATTTCGTGTAATCTACATAGGTCCCGCTAGTATTTTAGTATCCCTTTATTATTATTTTTCGAAACCTCTATAAATAACTATCTTTCTTTCTCTCGCTCTCGCTCTCGCTCTCTCTCTTTCTATATATATATATATATATATATATATATATATATATATATATATATATATATATATATGTTACCTTAATACTGAACCTTGAGAATAACCAAGAGGATATATAATGTGATTAAGAATAATTCTTACAACTTTTATTCTCTTTGTTCAAATCAATATATATATATATATATATATATATATATATATATATATATATATATATATATATATATATATATATATATATATTATCTTGGTTGGGTAATATTAGCATAAACTTTGCTAATCAAATTTCTGTAGCTGTGCGTAGGTGTTACCAGGCATCTAATCCTAGAATTGCTTTTTCTGCTCGACCTTTAGGGTTACGGTAGAATATGTCTGACTCCACGGCTCAACAGCTTGGACACTGACGAAACAGCAAGAAGCATAACTTGACAGAACACACACAAGTTACGACTTTCGTTTGACATCAGTTTGAGGAAGCATCCAACCAAAACACGTCTATATGCACACCTTTCCTCTACCCCAGTATCGCAAGGAGAGAAAATTATTCTGGAGAAATCGGTCAAAACTTGAACGTGGAAACCCATTCTGCGTTCAAATGTTGGTTGGAAGACAACATCCCATCTAAATTGACCAATTTGTAGATTAATCTGGGTTTCATCTTGAGTATCTGTCAACTGCGATATCTAAGAGATAATTGGAGAAGTATTCTCGACCTGATAGATTAAGTGATATTATCAATAAATTAAAAAAAAATAACGTTTATATTCTAGTCAATGTTATATAAGATTTTTACACGGTTTTATAGACTCGAATATGTGATTTCTAATGACCTTCCCAAAACCCTTTAATAAAATACATTCCTTTAAACCGGTTTATAAATATATTGAACGTGATTAAGTAGTGAAATTACGGTACTGGTACAGGTTGGTTTCCATGCTAAAACCGACTTTTCGTCAGCATCTTACGTAAACAGCCGGAAGATTCCGAATGAAAACTACAAAGGGTCAAAATCAAATTGTGACGACGCTATAAAATGAAAACAAATAATTAAATAACATTAAAGGCAAGAAAAAACAGTTACCGTATGTAAAATTTCATGAATTAATATTTATCTAAGACGAACAAAATATGATGAAACAACTGTTATAATTATTCTTTTCTTTTAGAAGAAATATTTTTTTTAACGAGAAGTAAATTAATATTTTTGTTGTTATGATGAATTGTTTTTTGTACTGGTACAGCTTTTGAACCAGAATGACTTCGTTAGCTCTAGTGTAAAGTTAAATTAGGGCAAAGGTAAAAAAAGTTTGTTTTCTCCTTATTTATGGCTAGTTTTTAGGGTTGTGGTTAGATAGAAAACATGTTCTTACATGTTTCTTACGGTTACATGTTTCTGTTAGGGATTCTCACAATTTCGTTTCGTTTCCCAACACTACATATTTCTGTTGGCGTCAGCTCAGACGAATTTTAACTGAATTAACAATAGAACATTGTCTCTTGTCTTGCAATCTGATTGGCTAAGTGTTTTGTCAGCTTCTGACTGTTTACGGTAGATGACGACGAAAAGTCAATTTTAGCATGGGTCACAAACTGTATCAGTACCAAAATTCAAACTGAAAGTTTCCAAATCTACGAAATATTTTCGGCATGCATCCACAAAGTAAACATTAAGTACTCATATACTAAGGAAAATGAAAATATTTTTTATGTGTCATATCACGTCTAGTACTTTTTAATAATATCTAATAATATTATAAAATTTCTTACTATTATCCAAAATTTCCGCATACAGCCGGTATTCACATTCATAGTATAACATTCTTCTGCTATATTTCGGATAACAACAGCCGAGCAAACCACTTTAAGTTTGTTGAATGACGTATCCTATGGTCGACCTCAAAATCACGTGCCCCTTTCAAAAAGTATTGAGACTGAATTTGGTTCGACCAATGCAGAAATATACAATTATAGAAACGTATTTTTTAAATACAAGCTGTATCTGTACAACATTCAGATTTAAGATGCGTATAGCAAAACAGCAATTAGGAATTACTGAAATTTGATGTGTTCTACCAAATTCGATGCGCATTCAAAAAGTATGTAAAAGCAAGTAAACCTTATCAGATCTATATGCGTACAATAATCTATTACACCACCAAATGTAGATAGACAAAAAGAACTACTGAATATGGTGCTTAGTGAGGCGCAGATTTTATCGATCTTTGACTCGATATCTTGATTTCTCCTCGTCCCAATCGTGATGACCGTTTTTTTTCTAATAAGTACTAAAAGGTGGCCGAGAACGGAAGTGACGGAAAAGATGAAATCAAACGTATTGAGAAAACATATTTATAGTTATACAAAATTCCGCCATGAAATCATCTTGAATTTTTTACCATTCTGCTAACTTGTATTTTTTTCAGAAGCCAGTCATGCTAAGAAGGAGATACTCGTATTTCTCTAGTCTCCGAACCCATATTAATTTCTTCTTTTCGACTATGTCTTCTAAATCATTACTCCCTTCTTTAATGATATACTTTACCGTTGTTTATGTTTAGCTAAGTTAACATCTAAGCCCATCAGACAGCGTATCGTTGTGCAGTTTTATGAGCCCTACTTTTTTTAAATAGAAATTTATCCAGACAAGGTATTATACCACTTGATAATTGAAAATAACTACTATTCAAAATTTGATAATGTACCTACATTCAGTATTATAGAAATGCGTACCTGTGCAGAGAAACAACAGGAAACAACTATTTTTGTGAACATGGAAACCGTTTATACATGCTAACATGTGATGGTCAATCTAAAATAAAATAATGAAGGAAAGCTGTAAAACGAAAAGCGATGACTCCCCAGAATAGAGAATAAAGCATGAAATATTCGT
>OY744520.1:38253995-38393995 GCA_963556195.1 Sepiola atlantica
ACGAATTCGTTTTGTTTTAGATGAAAATGAAAATGAATTCCCCATTAAAACTGGCGATATATAATGAACTTGATAAAGGAAAGAGCCGTACGTCTATTTGTCGAAGAGAACAATTTAATATTACGAGTTATTCGAAATGATTACTTTGTACTTTTCGCTTTTATAAATAAAAAGAGAAACATACTAACTAAATATTTAAAACAATAATATTTTCTTATAATGCAGAAATATTAGAGGATGTTTTTTATTCATGAGAAATGTTAGTCATCATTATCATGACCATAATCATCATACTCATCCAGAGTGCCACTATTGAGGGAGCATGATTTTCCACACGTTTAATATGTACATTGTTCCTGACTCTGCTTTCGTGGGAAGCAAGTAAATAGAAATAGCAACAACAACAAATTCATTTTTTTAAAATAAATGCATATATTAAATTATTTAACGAAAACCTTTGTTAATTATTGCGTTTAATGCAAACCTTATTTTTAAAAAGTAATTATTCCAAATGTATTCAAGTTGTTTATATGTCTAAATATTCGTCTGCGAAAACGTATCTGACGAAAACAAAAAAAAATAATGAAACAGAAATTATGATTTTGTATTTTATACTTAATTCATTAATCGCTAAAATAATATAACCACTGATTATAATTAATATATTAACATCAAAAATACTTTTTTCCTATATATAATAAAATAGCAGAATCAAATTATAAGTGAATCATACTGAATATGAATTTATTATACAATGTTTAAAGAATGAATATGCAAATAAATCATCCCCTTAAAATTATTTAGTAAGGTTTTCTAGTATACATACCGAATGTGATACTATTTTATTGTATACTTTAATTAAGTAAAGCTTCGGTGATTTTATATGAATATTGTTCGGATGAATGAAAACGACTTTCGTATTTATTCAGGATAATATTGAGGATATTAGGTGGGTTAGTACCACAGGGATCGAACAATATTATAATAAAATAGGGGTTGCTTAATGTTGCAGTTCTACCATAAATAAAACTAGGACATATATAAGGAGTATAATATAAAGTAATATTATTCAAATTTGAACGTCGAAGTGTTTATTTTGTATGTACATTAGAAGAGTGTTAAGCCGTTATACATGGATGTTTCAAAGTAATCAAATATACTTTTCATAAGAAGGAATAATCTCATGAATTATCAAATAGTTAGCAAATATAGAGTTAAAAAGAAGTTTCAAATTATTATTCAACAAATTGTCTTTTCTCATGGGCGAATATCAACTCATGTTTGTATTGATGCAGTATTGTTATTCTACTTACAAAATATTCAACTTGTAAGAAAAGTCAATATGTCGAGCCAAATTTTGCATGAGATAAGTAAATAGTAAACAAACTAATTTACACAAGTTCAGGCATATATGGCTTCCCGGATATTCCCCACACGTGCTACTGGACAGGAAGTAATACAAATGACACGATGTGGATGAAATATAAACGGCACATAGACATCAGGAAGAAATTTCAAAAGCCGAAATGAAAACACAAAAATGAAATAGACACTTGAAGATTAAAAATGTTCAACAGGAACAAAAACAGTTAATCTTGAGGGGTCAAATCAAGTAACTACATCATCACCCTACTTTCGAAGAAATGTTTAACTGAAACAAGAATTAGACTATAGTCATTCAAGCTATGAAATAAGAGTAAATGATGTAAAAGATAACATGAATTTATTCATGATAGTTCAACTTACAGATTCCTCTTAATAAGAAAAGGCTTTTTTATATAAAGAAATAATCAAAATATATTTGTCTTCATGTTGATGATTTCAGTTAATTATGTGATATTGTAAAAACTTACACGAATTAATGAATACTTTATAAAGTTGATGAAATATAATTACTGCAAAATAAGATATGTGAAATAAATCCCATACACACTAAACATTAAATAATAATTACATGTACAACAATTAAAAATTGAAAATTGTAAAAGCTAGAGGTGTAAACGTTATTCTTTTATAAAATAAAAGTACTTCATCTTAGAAAATATCTACGACGGTGCCTAAAAGTAATAACGTTCCAAGCTGATTAAATAGAATTACAAATGAGCCGTTTGCCACGATTGTGACGATTAATCAGTAGTGTTAGTATATTTCTTGCGTGCTAAAAAAAAGGGGTTATTATCTAAGGAGTTAGCAAATTGTTGAGTCTAAAACAATATTCAAATGAGTATAGCTGGCAGCATTGTTTTGTCGTGACCTTCAAAAACTCGATAGTGATTTGAAAGCATTTAAAGGTTAAATGCGAATGTTATTTTGTGCTTCAATTATTGTTTAGATTTCCAAAGACAAGCTTAATTAATTTTTCTATATCGAAGTGAGGTAGTGTTTTACCTTTGCACTTCATTTTATCAATACATCAAAAAAATATTTATCTAAATTATCATAAGAAAAAATATATTTTTTTAAATAATCATTGATTGGTAACTCAGTTAGTAATTTCTTAAATACATGTATATTTTAGCAAAAATAAAGTAAAACATAATCTAAATAAAATGTAATTTTAATTAAAAAATTGATATTCATTTTAATAATTTAATATGATTGTATAAAACATCATTTAAAAACTAGCAGGGCTACTCGGCGTTGCCCGGGACGATAATAAAACAAAGTAGTAGAAATTAAAGAGTGTGTGTAACATCTTTATATAAAAACTTCAATCTCTCTTCTTTCCCTAGCCGTCTCTCTTTCCCTGGTCCTCATTATTTCCCTCCCTCCTTCAAGCCTCTATTTCCCTTTTTCCCATATGATTCTTCTCTTGTTTAAATGTGTTAAAAACTTATAATAATGTAATTCACGTAACTTCTCTTTACTAAATATGTATTTTAAATAACTGTGGATTTTCTTAAAGAAATATGTTATGTAAACAAACAAACATTTTGGATGAAAGTTATTAATTATTCTTACATTGTATTTTTGATCTCGAAAAAACATTATATTTTATTTTTTAAAGACTTTAAAATCGAACTTGAATGCAATGACTTGATCGCTGGAAGCCATGTGGTAATTTCCTATAATTTTCTTTCGTAAAATAGTAGCAATAGTTTGATAGGCGTTTGTCGCTTATTTAAAAAAACAATACCAAAACACTAAAAATTTAGAGGCGCGTCCCTGGCGCTAAGAAACGTTAAATACAATCAAAAGTTATTTGAAATTATTAGGTAATTAAATTAAAATATGCCTCAGGATTTTTAAATTACTATAAAATATAATGAAAAATGACTGAAAACGATCCCCACGGATGAAATCTTCCCGATGGACCACTAAGGGGTTGGTTTATAGATTCGGGAATACTCCCATCACCTTACTCTGTGAATTTTACATAAGAATGCACTTTTATATGTTATCTATATTCTCTAATCCTGTTTTAAACAAACCTAAATTGTGTTTTAAAACGTGAGTTATCGTTTTTCCTTAGCAACACTCAAACAAATAAATTTCACTAAAAACCATGAATTGTTTTATGTATAATTTGCCAGACAACGCCGAATACTGTTCTCATATAAGATATTATAAAATGTACATGTACATGTATTTGTGTACGTACAGAGTTGCGGGCAGTGGCGGCTAGTGGCGGACCTCTAGTAGTTTCTTATCCCCCCTTCATGTAAATATGATTGACGCTAAGAAACGTTGAATGAAATTAAAAGTTATCTCAACATATTACGTAATTAAATTACAATATGACTCCGCAATTTTAAATTACTATAAAATATGATGAAAAATAACTGAAAAGCCCCCCCCCCCCCGCCCCGATGAAATATGCCCCATGGACCCCCAAGGGGTGGCTTTATAGATTCGCGATGACTCTCACTATCTTACTCTGTCAATTTTACATAAGAATACACTTTTATATGCTATGTATATTCTCTAACCTTGTTTTAAAAACGTAAATTGTGTTTTTAACCGTGAGTTATCGTTCTTCCTTAGCTATCCTCTAACAAATAAATTTCATTAAAAAACATAAATTGCTTCATGAACATGAGGTATTACGTAATTAAATTACAATATGACTCAGCAATTTCAAATTAATATCAAATATAATGAAACATAACTGAATAGCCCCCTTCCTGTAGAAATATGCTCCATGGACTCCTGAGGGGTGGGTTTTTAGATTCGGGAATACTCTCATCATCTTACTCTTTGAATTTTATATAAGAATACACTTTTATATGTTATGTATATTCTCTAACCTTGTTTTAAAAAACAAAATTGTGTTTTTAAACATGAGTTATCGTTCTTCCTTAGCTATTCTTTAACAAATTAATGTCATTAAAACCATTCATTCTTTTATGAACTTAAAGTTTTACGTAATTAAATTACAATATGAGTCAGCAATTTCAAATTAGTACAAAATATATTGAAAAATTACTGAAAAGCCCCCCCCCCCTGTGAAATATTCCCCATGGACCCTTAAGGGGTGAGTTTATAGATACGGTAATACTCTAATCTCCTTACTCTCTGAATTTTACATAAAAATACATGTCTATATATGTTATGTATATTCTCTAACCTTGTTTAAAAACCTAAATTTTGTTTTTAAACGTGAGTTATCGTTCTTCCTTAGCTCTTCTCTAACAAATACATTTCATTAAAAACCATGAATTGTTTTATGAACTTGAGGTATTATTTGCAGGACAATACTGTATACTTTTCTTATATAATATATTATAAAATGTACATGTATATGTGTACGTACAGAGTGGCGGGTAGTGGCGGCTAGTGGCGGACCATGGCGTAGTTTCTTACCCCTCCCATGTAAATAGAATTGACGCTAAGAAACATTAAATAAAATTAAAAGTTATTTCAAATTATTACGTAATTAAATTACAATATGACTCAGCGATTTCGAATTACTATAAAATATAATTTAAAAAATGACTGAAAAGCCCCTCCCCCTGATGAAATATGCCCCATGAAACCCTAAGGGGTAGGTTTATAGATTCAGGAATACTCTCATCAACTTACTCTATGAATTCTACATAAGAATACACTTGTATATGTTATGTATATTCTCTAACCTTGTTTTAAAAACCTAAATAAATTGTTTGATGAAGTTGAAGTATTATTTGCAGGACAACACTGTATACTTTCTTATATAAGATATTATAAAATGTACATGTATATGTGTACGTACAGAGTGGCGGGCAGTGGCGGCTAGTGGCGGACCCTGGCGTATTTTCTTCCACCCTCGATGTAAATAGAATTGACGCTAAGAAACGTTAAATAGAATTAAAAGTTATTTCAAATTATTACGCAGTTAAATTACAATATGACAGCAATTTCAAATTACTATAAAATATAATGAAAAATAACTGAAAAGGGCCCCTCCCCCCCCTGATGTAATCTGCCTCATGGACCTCTAAGGGGTGGGTTTATAGATTCAGGAATACGCCCATCAACTTACTCTGTGAATTTTACAGAAGAATACACTTTTATATTGTATCTATATTCTCTAACATTTTTTCTGTAAAGCACAAACACACACACACAAACATACAGACATTCAATTTTATATAGTAGATGGACACATTGTTTATATTAAAATAAGATTTTAATGTATTCACAAAAACAAAACAACACAAATATAAATAAACGGACACTAAAATTAAGTTATTAAACACTAGGGGCCATAAATACAATGGGTTGTAATGTGTATCTCCAAAATTTAATAGTAAACTATTTTTACGCTTGCAATAAAAGTGAAAAGCGTACACGAATAACAGAGTTTTAACAAAACCCTGAATTCGAAATTACACCCTATATAAAAAAATAAACACTGAAAGAAGTCAAAATCAATTAAAACTAAACGTAAGAAGATACATTTATTGGGAATTTTTCATTGATCATTCGAAAGGGGTGATGTATTTATACATCTGTTTATAATCGATGAGAATCGAGTAAGGGTGTCTTACCTCGTCTAAAAACGAAGATGTAGCCAATAAATTCCGATGTATAGAAAAACGAAGTCTACCAATCTATAAAATATCATTGTTAATGAGTGACACTGGAGGGAATTATGACAATGAGACACAGCTTTCTACCGCCCTCGTATATATCAGTAAGCAAAAGGAAAATATCGATAGGATTAAATATATAAGGATTAAATATACAATCGATAACATTAAAGTGATATAGTTCCCGGTATATATATATATTCGGAAGAGGTTCAAGAACAAAACAAAGTCTAGATGGATAGATCATATTCAGTATTTCTTTCATAAGTTTTGTAATCTCTTCAACTATAATATCAACTCTCTGCTTGACATACCATGTAAACCATTACACTTATTTTTCCTGCCACATTTAATATAACCCTGCGGATTCATAATATCTTATTAATTGATACATATATTTTCAATTATGGAATATAATATATCATCGCATTTGTTTTTTGTTTTTTAACTTAAAATTTTCCTTAATATATATATATATATATATATATATATATATATATATATATATATATATATATATATATATATGTGTGTGTGTGTGTGTGTGTGTGTGTGTGTAAAAACACGGGTAACTTGGTTGTGTATGTATGAGCATATTGTGATGTCACTTAACATGATATCCTTGCAGTATGTTACTGTAATCTTAGCTGTATGCAGATGTTGCATTTTTTCATATATTTTGTTGACCCGCAATTCTTCACAAAGACAATACACTTATTCGCAACATAAGCTTGTAGAAGAGAAGACATAAGTGTGATTTTCATAACGTTTCTGCCGCTGTTTCCTCCGATGTTCTCCAGGTTTTTTTGGTCGAAATCGGGAATCTTTTTGTTAAACTCTGGAATCTGTATAGAATTTTGAACGGAACATTTTATTTAATAAACGAGTGTAGTTTGTTCTCGTTCCGTCAGCCATAACCGGGTAGAGAGTTGTAAGTAATTCTTAATTGTATTCTGAGTATCGCCCGCACTGGGGATTGACCCTTCAATCACCGGAAGACTGTGACTTAAAACTAATTATTACTTTGCACTTATATCTGTTACGACACATGCGCTCACAGACAAATGTAATACTGATTTAAGGATCCTAAACCCTATTCTTGTTTTAAATCGTCATTCTCACTTCTTCCCACTATTTTTACTACTAATAAGTGTGTGTTATACAACATATATATATATATATATATATATATATATATATATATATATATATATATATATATATGTTGTACGAATGACATAAAGATCACCGATTTCGACAAGATGCACCGGAGGTTACATCGTCCGAAACGTAGTAAAAATAACATCCAAAATAAGAAGAGTTGTACGAATAAACCAAATGCTACAAATTATTGATGATCATCTTCCAAAATTCCGAGACATAATATCAATCGTGCGTTGTTACATACAATTAAAATCATACCATGAATTATATTTGGTAAAACCTTGCGCAAAAGACTAAGAAATGTAAATATCAAAAACAGGCATAATATTAACAGATCAAAGAGAATAAATAAACAAGGTTTAGACATGTTTCCTGTCTACCGGACTCCAGCTATGTAAATAATTCATATAGAGACGAATTCAGTCAAGAAACATCAACAGGACGACCACCAAATAGATTGGTAGAAGGATAAGGATTGAAATCACACCCAAGCTGATCACATAGTCCGAATAAGCTAAGTAAGACAAACATACGATTGATAGTTTCTACTACTGAAAAAAAAAACGTTTTTTTTTCAAATCACCTGTACGTAAACTTTCATATCTACAACTTACTTGTTTTATAAATAGATAGATAATGACTATATATAGATTAATAGTCGCAGAATGAAGAGAGTTGTTTTCCTTCAAACTCGTGAGTAAACAGTTATAACCTATCAAGTAGGCATATCCGCTTACCGTAGCGAGCGGCTTTAGGATGCAACACAGAGAAATGCATTTATATATTTATATCGAGTTGCGAGTGTTTCTTTTATCCTACATACAAATCCGTTATTACAACGATACAACATACAGAAATAACAACATGTGTATCACAAAAGATTGGGGACTTCTGAAGAAAAGCCTGAATGAGATACCTAAAAGAACTAAGAAATTGCAAGTTGCAGTATAATAGAAAACGTGTAATTACTGACTACTGTGGAACTCACTCGTGCCATTGCGTAATTACATAAAAATACCATTTCCCTTATATAAACTATCTAGCTGTTTGTCATTCCGGGATGCGTTCCACAGTCGCGTTTATTCTGAATCTTGCATAGCCTAACCTTAAAGAGTGACGCGAGTGAGTATGAAATAGATAGCGTATTAAATAAGAGCAAGGGGTTGCAGTGAGAGAGTGTGAAATTAACAGAAAACATTAAAAGATAATTTGGTCACTGTTGATTAAATGTATATAACTGTTAAGTAGATAAATAAAAGTGGATTTTTGAAAGCACATTCTCACTGATCACTTAAGAAACATAGTGACATGCGTTTTGTGTTAGTAATATATATATATATATATATATATATATATATATATATATATATATATATATATATATATATATAATAACACACTTAGGGAAACAAATGTTAATTATCAGCTTTTGTATAACAATCGATAGATGTTCTATATATCTTACAAAGCTAATTTCACTTTAACAGTCTTTCATGGGTGTAATTATATTTTGAACAATTATAGTGTTTACAACACGTTTTTTATTTTGCTTGTATTTTTTCAAGACAAATACGGAATTGAATTTATTAAAATCTCGTAACCCATAAACATTGAGGGCTTATTTATTAAATAATGTTGCAATATGCGACCAAGATTTCATTTAGGAAAACAATCTAATATAATATCTAAAGCATAGTTTTTCCTTCTTAAAGCAAGCTTTTATTTTATGTCATAATTGAAATCGTTGAGCTGACATTAAGCCATTCCCTTATACTGTATCTGATGTTTCTAAATGGTCATTTGCCTCGTGTTTGCCAGACTCAACGTCGTTTAACTCCAGTGATCGAACGATAACCGGTGTATCAACGTTATTGTGCCATTGACTCATGGTGCAGGTTAAGTCCTAATTTTGGAACCCAATGATAATTGACCCAAATAAAGTCGGGATAACTCACTCCTTCAAACGGTCCAAAAGAACCATGGAAGTTCCATTTGTCTGCATAAGGATTGATTTATGTTTAATCCTAATTGAATTATAACATTTCTTGAAACCTAATTCGCAGACTAATATAATATTACGAAACCATCTGCGATTGAATAGTTGATAAAATTGCATGTGCATACTTCCGCATATATTTACAACAATCAGACTGAGTGCTATATATGTGCTAATAAATCAATGGAAAATTCAATTTAGAGCAATTATCGACGTTTGTTTCCAAAAATAGTGTAAAATTATTTCATGCTAGGCAATAGTATGCAGCAATGAATTCGATCCTCCGAGCTATTTTTAAATCTTTGAATCAATACACGTTTCTTATCTACTTATTATTCCGAGTTAAAGTTCAGGGAAAAATGATTTTAAAATAATTTATATATCGCATGTACTTTGACACTTACAATGTATAATAAATTAAAACTGTTCCTTATGTATGCGTTGTTTCTGTCTCTCACTAAAAAGCTGCGATTGAAAACAATGACATATACAAAACTCAAACACGATCTTTCTCAAGTAAAATGTCATGAGAAATCTAATAATTATATTCTTTTTGTATTATGTGGTAATACAATTATATTGTTGGAACTGTGTAGCGACGGTCATCTGTAAACAGCAAAAAAACGTATTTTACTTGATTTATAACTTATAATATATCTTTTAATATAGAAATAAAAAAATAAAAATAACACAGTCCTAACTCAAAAACACTCAAGATTTTTGATCTAGTAGCAGTAGACGTCTGGTATGACTGCTAGTATTTTGAATTCAATGATATTCCAGTCACAGTTATTTCTTATCTCTACTTTGAATAATAAAACAGTTAAATCTGGTAATATTTTATCGAGCCACGTCAATACAGATAGACACAGAGAAACAAAGAGAGATAGAAAGAGAGGAAGAATACAAAGACAAAGAGAGAAAGAAAAGTAAGAAATGGAGAGAAAAAAATAAAAGATGCAGCTGGAGAGAGGTTGTAAAAGAGATGAAAAGGGAAGGATAGCGAAAAGTAACTGTAATCGATAATTAATGTTTGTATACTTGTAAATTTTGACATGATGCAAACATTATTTCTAAGTTTAATGTGCTCTTTCGTGTCTGAGTTTGGTAAAAACAATGAAATTATATTTTAATCTTCTCCGAACAAAATCCCAAAAGCCGACACGGAAATAGACGCGACTGTTATTTGTGTTCATTTATGACAATATATGAACTGAAATAGTTTTATTCCTAATTCTGAACGGAATACGACATAGAACATTAACATAAAAGTATATGTTTCGCAAAAAGAATGGAACTAGTTGCAGCATACGTCATAAGTACGTTGGTACACACTGGTTCTCGTCAGATCACTGACGTTAAATTACGTGTAGCCTGGTCAGTAACAAATGGGTGACTATTTGGGAATATCAGGCGCTGTATATTTGAGGATCCCTGGGAGAACTGAAACACCTGTATTTGTCATATCATTTGACCGGGTTATACATACAACTGAGGATCGCTTGTGAATTTAATATGCCATACAAACTTCCTCGTTCGAAACAAGTCGGCTTAACAAGCCTATTCTGAATGCCGTTTCGTTTGTATATTCTTGTTTCAGCAGACGTTGGCTTTAATAACTCTGTAAACGTCAGATCATCGCACAAGATATATTCTAATTCTGAACGGACTGCAACATTTAAATTTAACAGAAAAAAGTATGTAAATGAAGCTCGTAGCAGCAGACGTTGCTTTTAATAACTCTGTAATTTGAGATTATCACACATGATATGTCTGGTGATACCAGATCAGGCTGCCCTGTGGCTCCCTGAGACGAAATTCACCTACATTGACGTTTTTTTTTGTTTTTTTTTGTAAAACTTAATTATGTTCTACAAAACCAAAAACAAAAACAACAGCCCCTCTCCCTTTCTCCCTCCCCTTTTTTTTTTTTATTTTTCCTACCCTACTCCCGGTCCTGGATATGACCTTAAACTACATCCGATGGTGAGATCCGGCTTACGGACTTTGGGGAATGTGGAGCCTCCTCTTAATTACCATTGCTCCCAGGTCCACCCTGACCCGGAGTGGTAGTACCTGTTAGGGTCCCAACTATGGGTTAAATAGAAACAAATATTAAAAGGGGAAATAAACAAAAAAGAGAAGAAAACAAGACCAGATTCGGCATTAAATAACCCAAAAAGGGTTGATATGCCGTAAAACAAAACTACCAAACTACCAAACTACAACATGATATGTAATAATTTATGTATTTTTATCAACATCTGTGAAAATTTGTTTGACAAATAATTGTGTATGATATGTAAAAATAATAGTTTGACTAATATCTTTATATTAGGTCATTCCAAGTTAAATGTGCCCCGAGAAAAGCCAGCAATGAAACGGTTAATAAAATTCACTATCATTTCCTAACCCCATTTCGCCGTTCAACCTTTTCCTGACTTATTTACAAAGATTCAGGTATGTATCCAACAGTGTTTCATTTATTGGCATTCGATTATTAACACGCCTTAGTATACGGTGCACACTTGTCAATAACTCTGACACTCTTCTTTTAGTTTTACCTCGATTTTTGTAGTCTGTAGATTATTTTGATAGGTATGACCGTTGAGATAAAACGACATATACTCCAATCGTATTTGATACAAATACACTTCAGTTTCGTAGAGGCAGTCAAGTTGTTTTTTTACTTTCTATCTATTCGAAGCAAAATACTACTGCAAAAGATATTTTATGAGATCTTTGTTTCCATGAGGCATTCCCTACGTGTTCTTATGTTACCTTTCATAACGTTTGGTGTTGACCTAGATCAACATTCAGTACAGTACTTTACAGAGACTTCATCAAAAGCTCATCATTTAGCTTTTTGGATAGGATTATTGTAATTATCTTCGATAAAGAATCTTTGGGATTTCAAAACGTACATGGAGAATTGGCTTCGAATGAATTTTTAATCACAAATGATAAAATAGTGTATTTGCGCTTACTATAGACCATATATTATGCTATCAATTATTATATATATACTGTGTTACTTATTTTTTTCTATAATTGTTTTTGCTATATAGTTTATCACATAAAATACATGTTACATATTCGTATTTGTAATTGTTTGCTTTAATAAACTTCAATTTACAATTAACTAAGTGATCAATTTCTTAATAAGTGTATATCTATAACTCTCACACTCTCTTACTGTAAGTGGTTTTATCAGTCGCCTTATCCTAGGATTTTCTTATCATTCTCTTTTTCGTCACTCTTTCGCTCTCCGGTTTTTGCATTTGACGCAATAAAAAAGAGAAATAATAAAAAAATTATTTTAAAAGTTTATCATCAATTAAAACAAGTATATCATGGGTAGTAATATTAAAGAAGAAAAGAGAAAGCTGGAAAAAGTATTGGGAGGGAGATATTTATAAAGCGACTAACTTTGTCGTTTTATTTTTATATTAAACTGGCTTTGTATAAAAGATTTATCCGGATTTAAACGATCTAACCTGAGCTCAATGGGTCACCAAATCGGTCACATTCTCTTTCTAGTAGTGTTATATATAATAGAATGATTCAGCATATTGTATGTGTTGGGTTATTTGTCTATGCGCCCCTTCTTATTTGTATATCTGAATGTTTGAAGTGGACAATTGATATTGTCGACTTGGTGTGGGTCATGTTCAGCTCTTCTCTTGTTAATATTCAATGTCAAATTATATTATATTCATATTGTCTACTGGCGATACATTCCTTTATATAAGAGTTGCTTCTGCATCGATCATCCCCTCAGCGATGTTCATATCATACATGATGTGTACCTATGCAGACATTCGATCGGCAGTTGACATCTAATATCAAATAATTCCCTATTCACATCTTAAGCTAAGCAGTATATTATCTATCATCTTATTGAGTGCAGCTGACACAAAGGTCATGCCTAGAAAGCCAAACATTTTAATTAAACCGTTGCACCTGGCCAAATCATATTTACACATGACTTTAAAAGTATAGTAACCGTACTAGTGACCCGTGGAGTCACAACCACTACAACTATTTAGTATATTTTAATTTCATTAAAAAATCATAAAATGTCATATATCTTTTAAAACATGGTTTTTAATAACTAAAATAGCAAGTCTCTTAACTTCTATGTTATACATGAGCATAATACAGATATAGATATACTTATTATTTTGCTATCTAATTCACATACGTTTTTACATACGTGTTTACGGTGTGTACGGACACACTGTATAAATTAGCCATGAAGAGGAGAGCATTTTGAATGCTAATAATAATGGACTTACCTTTTTTTAATTCATATGATTGGCTCGCCATGTTTAAAAAATATATCTAGTGAGCAATGAAGTTCAAAGAGTTGCCAACCTCTGGTCTAAAACATTTGTTAGCAAATGTAAGCATTTTGTTAGTTAGCTAATTAGATAGGATAGCTACATACAACGACACCATACACACAAAATAAATAATTAAAATGGTAATATCTTTAGACACCGCTCACAAACAACTTGTCCGAATGTCTCAAAACACTGCGTTAAATATTAATCAGAAGACATTCAAAATAACAAAGCAGCCCATAATCCATTCCTTACAAGTTTTACAGAAATGAGTTGCCTCGTATAGAAGGAAGCATTTTTATGGAAACACGATTATCTTATTAAATTTCGCATTTATCAAGAAACTTTTATATCTAATTATATAACTAACTAGAACATCTCATATGACTGATATACTCATAGCAAAATGATGAATTATTAACGCTATCAACAGAAACTAAATACTGTATTGTGTTCTTCAACAGTATATATACATATCACATTTTGTTGAATTTTACTTCAGTTTAAGTTCTCAGAAATCAAGACACCCCTTTCTGAGACTAATACTTGATCTCTATATGAGATTCATAGACACTAACATATTCGATTACAGTTCTCTTTGACCTGTCAAACGTTGAGTTAATAAAGAAATTAAGAACATCAATTTTCCTCTCCCAAATAGACCAGTTAACTATGTTATTATATATCTTTCTTTTGGTCTCTTGATCTTACAGGATGCCGGGACACGCATTCATCTAGTGTGGTAGAGTATCCAGCTAAGTGGTGTTACTTGAGATAACATCTCTAGGAGAAGGTGAACCATATCTCGTATGAGTCAGTGTATAGCCGTGTCGAGGGAATCTTATTTCGGCTTCGAATACTATGTTATTTTGAATATTTGGTCAGAGTGAAGTATCCTCATGTCAGGTTGTCCATACAAACCCCTGTACAGAGAGATCGAAGAGACTCGAGGATAGTGTGTAGTATGCAATTCGAACTCCCCTCACATATATATATATATATATATATGCATGTGTATATTTAAGTATTTTTATATATATATATATATATATATATATATATATGCATGTGCCTATTAAAGTGTTTGTATATATAAATATATATATATATATGCATGTGCATATTAAAGTATTTGTATATATTAATATATATATATATATATATATATATATATATGTATGTATATATATATATACATGTAACATTATAGAAAAATAATACTATACAGTATTTTTTATAGGAGTGTGTGGGGAAATCTATGTAGATAAGTATTTTTATATACATATATTTAAAAAATCCGGACTGATGGCCCTTGAATATGAGTAGTTTAAAATTAAGCTCCCCGGATAAAGTACATGGGCACAGAGGAATACGGGTGTTATTATAGTAACCAGAGGAAAGAACGAACACCTCTATTTCTGCTGTTAACTCACCACGACGATGACAGTTACTTGTACGACTTTAAAGAAGCACCACTATCCACTGGGGATCTACTAGTTTACGTGTCAGAGAGACGAACAGCTGCTTCTGTCGACGATAAATACCTGTGGCAATCCATCAATACCGTATACTATGCTACACTCGGTCCACGAGGCTTCAGTATCTTTCTAATATGGTCATTTCCTTCTAATGTCTGGCATCACCTGATATTCAATATCGACAAAAATAAATAAGTAAATAAGCGATCATAATGCGAAATATCTTTTGAGAATTTCCGTCTGCGTTAATGCGGGCATAGGTTTTCTGAATAAATGCCTAATGTGATTTAAAAACAAGAAAACCTTTATGTGCTTCGGCAACGGCAAAATGTACATATTATACGCAAAGAAGCGAATAACGGATTTTCTAAGCGACTTACATTTATTCTAAACGTTGAGCCACAAAAATATGTATGTGTGACGGACTGACCAACGAACACCGTATATATATATATATATATATATATATATATATATATATATATATATATGCCACCTCGGAAGGCGTCACGCTTCTTCCGTAACCGGTATCAAAGAAATGTATCGCATATCTGCGTACTGTGTTCGGTTCATTGTGAAAACAAATGTTTTATTAACTGTAAACGACAGAAGAGTTTACTTTTATGTGAGTCTTTGATATTTGAATCCTTTAAACTGTCAATTCGAAAATTATTTCTGGCAAAAATAGCATTTAACTGGGCAATATTTATTTACATTTTTTTGTTTTTAAAAGTTAACAAAAAATCAGAATATTTCTCTGATTTGAAAAATAATAGAACACTAATATTTGACATTTTCCCAATAATCTATACATTATTTTGTATAGTGGGGGATGATTTATTCTCATTACTACAACCTTTTTCTTACAAATTATCCCTTTCTAGTCTCTATCTCTGTCTACTCTGTCTTTATATCAAGGTACACGACTGAGCCCTCATCTTTACATTCTTTCTTGTCAAATATTTAAAGCAAGTACTTGAATAGCTACCACAACGCATTAAACTTTTTATGCGTCCTCCATGTGCCTCCGTCTGTGGAACATATTACTGTGGGGTTACTTTCCTGAAGATTACAACATAATCGTCTTTAAATTTCAACAAATATTTACTATACACCGCCCTATTAGTAATCGGGCAAAGTTAATAACATTGTAATTTCTTCATCTATCGACTGACAATAATTTCTATCTCATTAATAATTGTCCTCAGGTTGCTCTTGTTCTTCATATGTGGTGACCGAATATTAAGATACGGTTTAAGTCTTCGAAATTAATTTCTAAATTCGGCGGTCACAACAATAATAAACAAAGATAACTATGTCCGAAAGAGTGTTTAATACATACTTGTCGACACATTTAGACTGTAAACAGTGAATTCGAAAACAAGTATTTGGATATTGTAAATCAAGAAAAATACAAACGAAATAGAATTACTGTTGTCTATTTTCAAACTAGATTTCTTGATAAAGATCTGGTTTTACAGACGAGAGGTCGGGAGTTCAATCATAACTGGCGATCGAGATGCAAACATTATTGTTTTTATAGATTATTTCGGAGGTAAAGTTATATTGAGTTTTTGTGAATTTCACATCACAAAAAAAAACATGCGTTGCAATTTCTTTATTCAATATGGTTAATTAAAAATGCGTCAATTAAATCTTTGCGACAGAAGCGTGACATACAAAAGAGCCGACAAACTTATAGAAAGGGTTCGACGTATCTACAATAGGTTCCATCTAAAAGTACCACTTCAAATATGAAGAACGGGACGTTTTGAGGATGTATGGTCGCATCTGAAATATATCTGAAGTCTAACGAAACTGATCGATGGACAGACTCTAATATGAAGAAGTATTGGCGCATTTAAAAATATTGCGTCTATTCAGTTTGCGCGTTTAGCGAGGATCAGGCAATTCTAAACTCTCAGACCGTCTCATAGAAAAGCTTGAAAACATGTAAAATAAGATATTATTGAAATTTATAACGCACTCATTGATTGGTCAGTTGTTGGTCCCCTTGTCTATTAATGGGAACCTAGATTGGGCAACAGGTAACTAAATCACCGCTTCCTTATGACCCATGCCTGTTAGCCTATAGAAACTTCGTCCTCTTTTCCCCTCTTTCCTTTATACAATTTTAGGCATTGGTTGACTACATCTGTATTTGCAGGAGAGTAACCCACTCATTTTTTTTTACTTTTACTCCTGAGAGTTACAGCTTTGAAATGTGGCAATCATTCAGGACAAAGCACACAGAAAGCTGTTGAAAGTAGCCATTCCGATTCTCCTAGATGTGCCACTTAAGTCGATATCGGTCTGGCTGCATTTACAACAAAAGGCCACAGAAGGCAGCTTGCAGGCATAACCAATTCCCTCCATGAGTAAATGCACCAGAATTTACTGACGCAAAATTTCACGCCGTTACACACACAATCTGCCTTGGATAAGTTTTCCCGTAGGTACACATGAGCAAAAGTCCTCGTTCTGTACATTTACTTTTTTATTTGCACTATACATTATTACTTGTTGAAATAAAATTGTTAAATGAATATTCACTGTTGTTTCTATTTCTTTCCAAAAGCTGTCGCTCCCAATTCATTATCAGCGCTCATCTTTGAGGATTCTGCCTACATTCCGACGTGCGAGAATTGGACAATCTTTTAAGGATAAAACTCGCCATAATATGTCTAGTAATAGTATTTTTAAAATAAATATGTCAGACTAACGAACCTACACAGAATTATTTTTGCAAAAATCACAATGTCAAATTATAAACTATATTTTCCCAAAAGAAAAAGGCGCAAGTTTTTGTAGCTTCCAAATGCCAATTTGCTATGCGGCGACTGAAACACTGGTATAATTCACCATGGTGTTACGAAGTGAGGCTGTAATTATTTTTGTCGCGTCTAGTTATCACTACAGTTCTTTATATTTTGTTTAATATATGACTTCCATGCTATTACTTGGACGACTGCAGAAGTTGATTGAGAAAGCGTCGCTGAAAAGACGCAGAATGCGAACATCCCGATGGACAGTGTCGTCGTCGTCCGAACGTTGTTCTCGATTATAAGCACGAGATTGAACATTAACAAAACAAGAGGGAAATAATTACAAAATATACAACGCGTGGAAAGGAGTGAAATATCTCTCTTACTTCTCTCTCTCTCTCTTTCTCTCTCTCTCTCTCTCTCTCTCTATATATATATATATATATATATATATATATATAGCTACAGTAAGAGTTACATACTACATTATTTTTCAATGTAACCGCCGCTGATGGAGACGACAATTTCAAGGCAGACGTGAATTGAGTCACACGTTTTGGCGACCGTGTCCTTGTTTATAGCGGCAAACGCCTTAAGATTGGCAGCCTTCCGAGTGTCGGCCGTGTTTTGACGTGCTTGGTGGTATTGGCCTTGGTCACGCCGTCGGGGAAATGTATAGGATGGTTGCAGTCATGTGAAGAGGGCGGCAACAGGTTCGGAAACTAGTGGTGATGTACATCACTTCAGTTTCCTCTAAATACATTTTAAGCTTCAGCCCGAAATTTTAGACATTTCCTCTAATTTAAAACATGTAATAGATTTTGATCAAAATTGGAATGAGGATACTTGACATAAAGTAAGTATGATTATATATAGATTTTAATCATCGAAAAATGACATACATTGGCTCAAAGCTGTTTTGTTCGTTCTGGGGGGTATTTTTATAGTATATATATATATATATATATACAGGGTGTTTCAAAAGTCTTGGGAACATTACAAATGCGTATATCTCATGAACTATTCCAGGTAGAAAAATGAAACTGGTGCCATTTTAAAAGCTTGCTTAATCAAGTTTTTGGTCATACTAATGATTTTCGTGTTATCTTTCCAGGTGCAGTAATGGCGTTCTCTAAACAAGACAAGGCATTTTGCGTCCTCCAATTTGCAAAGACTGAATCGTGGACATGTGTTCAGCTTGCATTTCGCAGGAAATTTAAAAAAGAAGCCCCTGAAAGGAAATCCACATTGTCAGATGGCATGCTAAATTTGTGAAAGATGGGTGTTTGTGCCCAAGTAAGCGAACAGGTCGCCCTTCAACTTCAAAAGATGCAGTTGAGCAAGTTCGGACAGCCTTTCAGCGGAGCCCCCGTAAATCAGTGAGAAGAGCCAGCAGGGAACTTCAGCTTGCTCCAGCAACTGTCTGGCGTGTCTTAAGGAAACGACTGCAAATGGTACCTTACAAGTTCAAGTTGGTCCAAAAGTTGAAGGACACTGATAAGCCACTTCGCCGTGACTTTTGCATTGCAATGCAAGAGAAGTTGGAAGATAACGGCTTTGATGACCGGCTTGTTTTTAGCGATGAGGCGACCTTCCATCTGAATGGCAAAGTTAACAAGCATAACACTCGCATATGGGGTACTGAGAATCCTCATGAACTTCTTGAGCACGAGCGAGATTCACCAAAAGTGAACGTGTTTTGTGCAATTTCCAAGAAAGGTGTCTATGGACCGTTCTTCTTTGAAGAGGCAACTATCACTGGTGAATCCTATCTCAACATGCTGGAAGACTGGTTAATGGCTCAGTTGGAACAAGCAGAATCTGATGACTTCATTTTTCAACAAGATGGTGCACCACCACACTGGAGTCTTAGAGTAAGGCAGTTTCTTTACACAAGGCTGCCTGGTAGATGGATTGGGAGATCTGGGCGAGGTGATGACGTTCTCATGCCCTGGCCTCCTAGGTCTCCAGATCTTACCCCGTGTGACTTTTTCCTTTGGGGCTTTGTCAAGCAACAAGTCTATGTGCCGCCCCTTCCAAGAGATATTGACGAACTAAAGGCTCGAGTAACGGTAGTTGTGGGAACCATTGACGTCAAGATGCTGGAACGCGTTTGGCAGGAAATGGACTATCGACTAGATGTCTGCCGTGTGACGAATGGTGCTCATATTGAGCAACTTTGAAGATTCCCCACAAAACTTGAAACATTAACCTTTCCAACGGTACCAATTTCATTTTTCAACTCCTAATAGTTTGTGAGTTATTAAAAATCGTTATGTTCCCAAGACTTTTGAAACACCCTGTATATATATATATATATATATATATATATATATATATATATATATATATATATATATATATATATCGAGAGAGAGATTTTTAAAAGTGAGGCTACCAACATTTTTTAAATATTTTTAATTACTGATTATTTACTATTTTAAAAATAATTAAAAACAAATGTGTTAACATCTCTCGTATTTAGTATTTAAATTTCACGTTTCTCTGCAAAACGTGTTTCAATCATGTTTGCTATTCTCCGACCTTTATTGATTTAAAAATGTGCGTTCATTCGTTTTATTCAACGTCTAGTGTGTGTGGGTGTGTTAGTATGTGTGTGTACTCATATATCTGAGCTGTATGCGCCTTCTCCATTACCTTCTCTTTGTTATCAGTACATTCTGGGGGGATATCGCTGGAGTGTACTGAAGCGTAACGTTGTTTAGTTAGTTTTCATTCTGTAAAGTGTTATACGTAGATATTATTGATGGGATTAGAGTTAGAGTTTTGTATATTAGTTGGCTTTAATGTCTGTTTGAGTGTGCTTTTTCATTTTTATTTTTGATTCATTACACTATTTAATAGTTGTGTATGTTCCCTCGTTGTCTCTTCATTGATGTATGTTTATACACATATATATATATATATATATATATATATATATATATATATATAATTATTATTGGTAATACATGTGTGTGTGTGATGGTGTGTAAGTGTGTGTTGGGCAGTGTATATGTTCTAGTCTACGTTTGCAGTTTAGGTGCATTTTTATTTTGCACGTGTCAATTATGCATTGTCTTATGTTAGGATCTAGACTCAGTGTGTATGTATCTCCTACATCGAAATCTATAGTTGTACAAATGATATTATATATATATATATATATATATATATATATATATATATATATATATATATATATATATATATATGCGATTACGTTCTTAAATACAGAAGGTAGGAATAACCTTATGTCTGATAAATCGGCATGATTTAAAATCTTCCTCATTGTTAAACATGTTGTGAGACATAGTTTTCTGTTGTCTGGCAGTTTAATGTTTCTTTTGTTTAGAGATACCTCATTGTTTAGTGTTCTAGTAGCACCTATATAAGGCGTGTCGCATGTTATGCATTTTAATACTTATACCATATCTGGAGGTGTAGTTCAAACCTTTTTTTATTTAAATGTTTTTGGTTTATGTTTCAAATGCGTATGAGCCCCCTCCCCCTCTTTTATTATATCACAGATCCCACTGCTTCCTTGTTGAATATTCTGACCCCTTGTTTTGTCTGTTGGCTGAATTTGGATAACGTTTAAATGTGTCTGAAAGTTTTTTGGTTAGCGTTTTCTTTTTATTATTCTGTTTTTTTTTAAAGTATGTTGTTAAGTTTATTATTTTGGTTCAGTAAATACATGTCTTTGTTATCTGTGTGAATAGTTTTGGATTGCTTTTGTTATCCTTCGAGTCGTAATGTATATATATATATATATATATATATATATATATATATATATTATAAAATATGTGCTCTCTCCGTTCGCATATTTTGCTAGCCTGCGAGAATCATATCATGGTAAATTGACATATGCTAAACCGAGTCTTAAAGGAGGATGCAATGCTTGGGAGGATAGTATCATGACGAATGCATTACAACAGAACCGAGATTTAAAAAAAAGGAGGAGGTACACCTGGGGGATGATCTCATAAAAGACGAACATGTACTATACTGTCTGCCCAAAAGATGAGGTAATTCCTGAGAGGAATATATAGTAACACATGAAAATATACTATACTACCCACGAAGCTTTGTTTCGTGTTTCTGTTCTGTTCTTCGAATATAAAAATGAAGGTGCAATGCCTGGGAGGATGCACGCATTATGTAGGAACATATACTACAATACCGTTTCCAAAAGGCGAGGAGCTAATAACTGGGAGAATAAACACTATAAAAAGATAAGGTAATGGTTGCAAGTATGGTATCAGGACAATAGAACATATACCATACTATCCCTTTCCAACAAAATGGAGAATGTAATCCGTGGGAAGATAGTGTCATCAATATAGAACAGATACTACAACCCTTCCACTAAAAAGAAGATGAAATACCTTGGTGGATTCTCCCATCCCTTAAAAAAAAGGGGGTCATTCTTGACAGGACTGTCTTATGACAACAACACTAACACTAAACTACTCACCCTCATTAAAAGATAATATACTAGGTTTCCGATTAAATTATAATTTTATCTATTCATTTTAAAATGCAGAGTCATAAAAAATATGTTATCGCTCCGTGACCGGTAGGCTAAGCTCACAGTGTAACACTTTTTCTCATCATCTAGAGACAGCAAACGTTTTACTATCGACATAATTAGTACGTATATATTAGAAAATATTACAATGTTAATTAATTTCAGATGAGTATTACAGAAAATTTAATGTTTAGAAAGTGTTCAAAAATAAATGTTTAAATTACGAATAACAAAATCTGTGAAATTTTACATACGGTATTTTGAAATATTATGATGTTGTATTATAGAATTCACTAAGCCTAAGCTGTTTTGATGTAAATATAGTTGCGATAAGTGGAAACACTTTCGCATTCATATATATATATATATATATATATATATATATATATATATATATATATATATATATATATGTATATATATATATGTATATATATATAGTTCGGCAGCAAGTCATTGCTCATGCAAACGTCATTAAAGACTACGGAGTTTTATCTCTTCACGATCATTCTTGTCAATTTCTCGATGCGGCGAGCAATTCCTCGGGTGTTAATTGGTAGAGTGTAGCACCTACCGTTGTATCGTGGGCTATTCCTCTAGCGCTTTCGGTCTCTCGACCGTCTTCAGGAGGCTGTGTTACTAAGAGCCGTATTTATAGTTTATTATTTGTTATATATCTATTAATGTACATATGTATGCACACACACACACACACACACACACACATATATATATTTATTTATTTTAATGTTATTATTATTATTAATAGTAGTAGTAGTAGTAGTAGTAGTAGTAGTAGTAGTAGTAGTAGTAGTAGTAGTAGTATGTATTAATGGTTAAAGATTGATAGGGCGTTAGTACCAGTGGTGAATGCTATTTTTATTAAGATACAATACGTTTGTTCCAATGCCTATTCGAGGTATGTTTCCCCAAAACCCAAACAGACAAACACAGTACTAATATTGGCAATACATATATATGTATATATACATATGTACATTAATAGATATATAAAAATAATAAAACTATAAATACGGCTCTTAGTAACAATAAGACACAGCCTCCTGAATACGGTTGAGATACCGAAAGCGCTAGAGGAATGGGCCACGATACAACGTTTGGTGCCATACTCCAACAATTAACACCCGAAAACCGGAAAACTGCTCACTGCATCGTACAAATGATGCATAGTTTAAGAGTGCTTCAGAGATCAAGGGAAAGAGAAAGAGAGAGAAAATGACGGCTAGACAAACAAGAAAGGTAGAGGGTGAACGAAAACGGGAGTAATAGAACGAGTGAGCGCATGAGAAAGAAAAAGATAGAGACACAATGGTATAAAGAAACAAAAAGCTACGCATTGTCCTAATGAGAGACAGAGAAGTGTGTACTCAGCTTGATGGTTCGTGGGTCCGTCTTGTTCTTTGAATATAACATTTTCCAACAGGAGCTAACCTGAATACACAATGGTAGTTCTATCAGAGAAATGTATATATACTTTTCTGTTTATTTGTTGTAAATAGTTTATGATATTAGATTACAAACTTGATATTTCGTAAAAAAACTCTGAATTAGTTTATTTGTGAAACATCGAAACGTTTTCATATTCCTCATTTCCAATAACCGTTTCCAACGATTTTTATTTTAAAATTTCAATTGCTGAAACAACACGAGAAACACCCGTGTTTGACGTTCTTCAACTTGTTCTTGCGGATCTATTTTTCTTTGTCGTCATTACTCGTCCATCTGTGAAACATCGAAACGTTTTCATATTCCCCATTTCTAATAACTGTTTCCAACGATTTTTATTTTTAAATTTCAATTGCTGAAACAACACGAGAAACACTCGTGTCTGACGTTCTTCAACTTGTTCTTGCGGATCTATTTTTCTTTGTCGTCATCACTCGTCTATTTGTGAAACATCGAAACGTTTTCATATTCCTCATTTCTAATGACCGTTTCCAACGATTTTTATTTTAAAATTTCAATTGCTGAAACAACACGAGAAACACCCGTGTCTGACGTTCTTCAACTTGTTCTTGCGGATCTATTTTTCTTTGTCGTCATCTCTCGTCTATTTGTGAAACATCGAAACGTTTTCATATTCCTCATTTCTGAGGGAACGAAGACAGGCTCAACGTGCCCCCCCTCGACTAGTAGCTGAAAGCAATACCATCTCTTACGAGTTAAGGAACGCTTACAGTGAAACTAATGTCGTCAACCAGCAATCCTCCTTCGCGACAACACTCTCACGCATCCTTTTCAGGACGGGCGACTCGAAAGTCAACATCTAGCAATTCTGCAGCTCAACATCGAAGGGCTAACTATGCCAAAGCTCGATGCCCTTGCTTAAATTGCCACCAACACCGAGGCAAACATCATCCAGGAGACACACAAAGTCAGCGACACCAGTCGTAAACTCCCAGACTTCACGCTCGCTGGCTACACCAGCAGCTAACATCATGGCGTCACGACGTTCGTGAAGAACAATGTACCATGGTCGCCTGCTAGTCAGTCGACCAATGATTCCACAGTTCAGTGGATCAGTACGAAGGTGGCCGAGAATACCATAGTCAACATCTACAAGCTACCTCCATCCCGTTTGGAGCCGCACACCATCCCGGATGTGCCGGCACCTGCAATTTATGCTGGTGATTTCAATAGTCGCCACGCCGACTGCGGATAAAACATCACCAACCAGGATGGCATCACTCTATCTGAATGGCATCTGTAGTAGATGCCACACTCCTCTACGACCCGAAGGGGCCTTCGTCGTTCACCTCAGGACGATGGAACACTAGGACCAACCCCGACTTGGCCTTCTTTAAGAACCTCCCGCACCAAGCACTGCCAGAGAGACGCATCCTGAACCGGTTCCCTCACTCACAACATCGTCCATCGCTGATCACAACACCATCCTTGATCCAGCCAATAGGGGGAAGACAAGTGCGGAGATTGAACTTCCGCAAAGCGGATTGGCAAGGCTACAAGAAGGAGGTCGAAACATCGGTTAAGGCTCTATCAACACCTCGAGCCGACAACACCGACGATGCTTATGAAGCCTACACAGAGATGCTGCTAAAGGCTGAGAAGAAACACATTCCCCGCAGATGACGTACCAACTATATCCCTTGCTGAGACGAGGAATGCGAAAGTCTATTGCGCCGCCAATCTGACTCCACACATAGTGAGGAGAGAGCAGCAGCAGCTACCAGCCTTCTGGATAGACTAAACACCAAGCGCCAAAGGAGATGGGAAGAAACCGTGGAGACGACTGACTTCACTCACTCGAGCCGGAGAGCCTGGCAGACCATGAACAAGCTCACTGGTCGTGCAAGTAAACCATCTCCTTGCCTCATCACTGCGAATTCCATCGCAGCACAGCTCATCAAGAATGTTAGCTTCCCAGATGCGGACAAGTACTTCACAAGAGACACCACAACCAAACTGAGGGATCTCCACACCTCACCGAGTGAGTTTACGATGAAAGAGATGGAAGTAGCCACCAAACGCCTGAAGTCGAATAAAGCTCCGGGACCTGATAACATACACCCGGAGTTTGTCATCCACCAAGGACGGAAAGCAACAGAATGGCTACGCCTAATCTACACCGTGTGCTACAGAACATCGCGGCTGCCAAAGAATTGGCGCCGAGCAAAGATCATCGCTCTAGCCAAGCCAAACAAGCCGCTCGATGACCCCAAAAGCTTACGCCCGATCTCGCTTCTCTGTGTCTCATACAAACTCCTGGAACGGCTACTATATGCGCGCCTCGAACCGGTTGTGGAAACCATACAACCTAAGGAAAAAGCCGGCTTCCGTCGTGGCAAGTCAACAACAGACAAAGTCGCCTTGCTAATCCAGGACATCGAGAGCGCCGGCACTGTCCTACTTGACCTCACGGCTGCATACGACACCATCTGGTTACGTGGACTCCATGTTAAGCTGCTGCAAACCATTCCAGATCGACACCTGGTGAGTTTCATCATGGAGATGCTGAGTAATCGTAGCTTCTCCCTCCACACCAGCGACGGCCAAAGCAGCAGACTACGGAGACTAAAGAACGGCGTCCCGCAAGGCTCGGTTTTGTCCCCGATGCTCTTCAACATATACATCTAGGATATACCGACAACAACAGCCAAAAAATACGGGTACGCCGACGACCTAGCCATCGTACAGACGGGCAAAAAATGGGAGACTATCGAGGCTGGGCTCACTGCTGACATGACGACCTTGTCCAGGTACCTCAAGAACTGGCGGCTGAAACTCAGTGTGGGCAAGACCATGTCCGCGGTATTCCACCTCAACAACCGCGAGGCCAATCGCAAGCTTAAAGTGATGGTTAACAACACCGCCCTTCTGTTCGACGCAACCCCGACGTACCTTGGCGTGAAACTCGACCGCTCACTGACATACCGTCAACATATCGAAACGGTGATGGCAAAGGTGATATCACGTGCCGCACTGATTCGTCGTCTGGCCGGTACCACATGGGGAGCTGCAACAAAGACCCTGCGGATATCCACCCAACCACTGGTTTTCTCAGCGGCCGAGTACTGCGCCTCGGGTTGGTGCCGAAGTACCCACACCAAGAAAGTAGACGCAGCTCTAAACACCGCCATGCGCACAGTCTCTGGGTATTGCCCCACCCGCTATCCGGCGAGAAGCGACTGTCCTGGCACTGTCACGCAATGCCAAGATCGACAAGAGACATCTGCTCAATGACATCATAAGCAAACCCCCTCCACCAGTACGCTTCAAATCACGCCACGCACTCTCCCAGCACGCGCATCAGCTTCTGGAAACCGTCCCAGACAGCACCTCAAAGCAGATGTGGACAAAGAACCGCTGGAGGAAAGATTGGCAGCAAGCTGACCAACACCGACTGCACAGGTTCATCACCGACCAAGACGACATACCAGGGTCTGAGCTGCCACGAAGGCAATGGACCAATCTGAACTGCCTGAGAACTGGTGTGGGCCGTTTTTCTGCCACAATGAGAGACTGGGGTCTGAGAGAGGGTGCTGCCTGTGAATGTGGCCCCCCAGAATAGACAGTTACACACGTCATAGAGCAATGCTCGCTGTTCAAACCACCCAATGGCGAGCAGGGCATAGCGGACCTTGATGACGAGACGAGAACCTGGCTTGCCAAGACCGAGCTGCAGCTTTTAGGGAACTGGTACAAGAAAGAGAAAAAGAGAGAGTTTATTTTTATTACTTTTATAAAGGAACTCCAATTGAATAACATACACATCACTCGATTTCTAAAATCTTAGTACATTATGATAAATTTACGATACTCTAAATAATGAAACTGACACTATATGAGCATTACCTTGATCAAGGAGATGCGTAGCTGTAGACTTCTAGAGCTAACAGGTCAAATTCTAGTTTGTCACACGTCTATGAGTTTGATTGCCGATTGATAGAACTCGTATCACCCGGTCAACGTTGTGTTCTTAAATCACGGAAGATTGCTAGTCGTCGAAAGGTAATTAAGGTCGCGTCAGTCGCCAGGAAAAAAAAACATCTTTAAAACACTTAATAGTTCAAAAGGTTTTACGTATCATATAAGACTAGCAGGCCCCTGTGGAAATCCCACGGTGCTTATTACATTAATCTGTATAATGTACTGTTAATCATAGTATTTATTTTCAAATAATAAATGTCTTTCAGGGCCAATACTATAGGGTGGGCCAAAATAAGGGTCCTATCTTTAAATTTGAATAACTTGAATTTGAATAACTTCCACAAAATAAAAGTTAAACTCACCAAACTTTATGTGTGTGTAGACTGACCCTTCCGAGATTTTTTGAAATAAACAAAACAAATTTTAGCCGAAAAACACTTCTTAAAACTTACAAAAACTAAAGTATTGTTTTTTACACTGTTTTGAGTTTTTTAAGCAAAAATAATGTTTTCTAAATGAGGGTACGTTCCTTAGGGCTAATACGGCTAATGCTTGCTTCGGAAGGGGTCCTTTACTTATTCTTAAAAAAAAAAAATCAATAAATAAAAAAGTTATGAATTTTTAAAAATAGGACCCTTATTTTTGCCCACCCTATATTTGGAAAACATGTCCTTTTCTTCTTCCGTGAAATTAGTCATTGTGTTACATATCCGAGTCGGTGTACGGAAAAGTCGTTGATAAAACAGATGCACCTGGCGATTGTCAAAAGATAAGATAATCATCGGATGACCAAAAAGTTATTTGAAAATAAAATAAAACTCACAACCAGACAAACACCTGCACAGGAAGTGGCAACATATGATCGATTGTCATAAGATAAGAAAACTATCGGATGACATGAAGGTCAGTTTTGATAAGAAACACTGTACCAAAACATCAAACACCTGCAACGAAGAAGCGACATAGACTGATAAATTGTCATAATGTAAAATCATATTGACAAAAAGATATGCACCTGCACTTTAATCATGAAAACGGTAAGAACCCAATATCAACGGAAGGGTTAAAGGCCATTTTACCAGCTTCAATTGTAGCATGCCAAGAAAAGATAGACAGATTTATTGAATTGTAAAATGAGTTCTAGCCGTCACCGAGTGCAACCTCGATGAGGCTGTCGAGGCGGCCATGTAATTGTTATATAAAACAACCGAAAATTGAAAGAAGCTAGTTGACGATTGAGCCTCGGAGAAGAATCAGCCGTCTGATTCCATGTGCACAAATCTCCTCCAACCACCACCCTCATCGTCACCAACAAATAAAGATACATATTATATTTTCATATGATACATGTGTTGTCATATTTATTAAGCCCGGCATAATACTACAATTATAAGTTAAATATCCTTTAAATAAATGAAACAAATATGTATCTTCTTTAATATATCATAATAAATGCAGCAATTTACTTACCGTTTAAAACAATAGATAGTCTCAGTGTGAATGTACAAACATTATTTGCTAAATACTCTTCAAATCTATAAAATCAATGTCACTTTTTTAAATCAATTTAATTTAAAGTTTTGCTGTTTTGGTTAACGGGACAGCATAATTTTATTTTTGAATAATTTATTTTAAACTTGTTAAAGTCGAAATTGTTTACTTTAGCGACATCAGATTAATTCTCAATTATTAGCGATGATTGTACGATCTCATATTTTTAATGTGTTGAAGAAAATAACGTACATACGAATATGAAGTTGCTTAACTTATTATTATATAGATCAGTATCGATAAAATACAACAACTGCTGTGTGTTTCGACTTGTCTTTGTTAAGCCAATATTTTACACGTCTGGAGAGATGGGGTAACGAAGGGATTAAGATTCGTGAGACCAAAATACTTTAGTTTTTTTTATAAAATGTTCGTGATTCAATTTCTCCGAATTCGATGTTAACTGAATCTCTCTTAATTCATTTATATTTTAGATATTAATTTTTTTCAGTATATCTAAATAATTTTCTATTATGAGTTTAGAGTAGCATCCCCAAAACTGTGTAATAAGAAATATGGCACGCATAAGCTGGCAACGTTATCAGCATACTACAAACTAGCGGGACATCGCAGAAGTTCAACGGTGCTTTCTACATCAATCTGTATCAGTTACTATTAATAGGGGTGGGACGTAATGAGTGAAAATTTCAGATTCATGCGAGTAGTATTTTAGTGTTCATTTATACATAAATAACACTAAACAATAAAACATTTTGAAAATTTTGCAAAATTCAGAAGGTACAGGCCAAAAATAGCCCTTAGGGCTCTACGGGACTCAACATCCATCATTTTTCGGTTAAAAAGGGGTTTCATGCGACATTGCAGGTCCTAAAACATCCTCAAAAGCTATGAATGGATATAGATGGTTAAATCCGATATAGGGCTTAAGTTTAGGACCATTTTCAGGCTGTGAAAGGGTTTTCATGAATGTAAAATAGTCAAACACTAGTGAAAAATAACCCAAATTAGCCAAAATCCTCCGTTACGCAACCTAATTGGTTCCCAAGCCTCTACAATGATTATGAATGGGTGTAGATAGTTGAAACCATTGTAGTGTCAACACCATTGCATTGTATTATATTCAAGCAATTTAATAACGATTATTTTCTTTTGTTTTTAGTTCAGTTCAGTTTAGTTGAGAAGATAGGATGAGTGGAACAAATGATTGTACGATGATTGGGGTTTCACTTTGCTTGAAAACCTCCCAACTATACATGAGTGCGTTTTGGCCATAGTTCATCATGCTCCAACGTATGGATCTACAAAACAGAAAGAGCATCTGCAACAATTTTCTCTGTGTCTTCTGGCTCACTGGCAAAGAGCATTTGGAAGAGACATTAAACTAACAACAATAAAATGAGTAAAAGATAAACTTGATCGATACTTGAGAGAGTACAATAGTAAAGTTCAGAACGGCCATGGATCGAAGAGGTCAAACTTGATTCAATGGAAGACAAAAATCACATTCTTTTCAATATTCTGGGAAAGGGTGCTGACGTGGAGACGTTTGATACAAATGAGAAAAAATTTTTCTTTGATCAAGTTGCACTCAACCGGAAGGTCATAATTGAAAACATGCATATCGATGAAGAACATGAATCAATGGTTGTTGAGACGGAGGATAGGGAGTAGCAAGTGATGGCTATTTCAGTTACAGAGGAAGAAGAAAGGGTTACAATAATGAACAGTACTCTCGACAATAGTGATACTAACATCAATTTTGCTGTGCAGCGGTCAGGGAGGGTACGTACCACAGTCAGCTGTAATGAAGTTGGAGTTCAGACAGATGTGACTTTCAATCTCCGTGAAGGAAACAAAACATTTACTGACTCCATCAAGATTGCACTGGCTGCTTCCTCATCAGCCGCAAACATTTCTCCAGAAGCAGCACAGATTGCGTATAAGGTTCAGACGGCGAAACATCTGGGGTTGAACTACGCTCTGAAAGCTGATGTTGAAAAAGATGAAGTTGAACCGCCGGAGAATAAACGACCTCACACTGAAGAAGAATATATACAATATAAATATGTTCTCCCATCAGCAAAGACGATTCGGAAGATGAAGCACTTGATGGCAATCCAGGAAGAAAGGAATGCTGCCTTAGCACTTCTTCATACTACTTCATCTGATGTGGTAACCTTCCACTATGACACCACAACCCGCAAAAGACTAAATGGTGAGTCGCCATCATTGGTGATTCAAACTTCCAGTGGGAAGAAATTTCGTCTGCGTTCACTAAACATGGCAGTTGAAGATCGAAGAAACATTGTAAATCTTTTTCTGGCATCACTTAATCGTGTGTCTCTGACAGTAGGGTGCAATAAAGCTTTGATTTGGGAAAAACTGACAGCTGTCATGAAAGACTCCGTTCAGAAGAATCTTCAAATTGAACAGCTCTCTCTTCCAATCATGTACCTCTACGACTCCTATGTGTGTCCCACACATGTGAAGCTTTGATGTTGGAAATTTTGGCTATTTTTCACTAGTTTTTGGCTATTCTACATCAACGAAAACAATTTTACAGCCTGAAAATTGTCCTAAATGAAAGTACTATATCATATTTAACCATATATATCCATTCATAGCTGTTAAGGATGTTTTAGGACCTGCAATGTCGCATGAAACCACTTTTGCACCGAAAAATGATGGATTTTGAGTCCGTGTAGCCCTAACGGCTATTTTTGGCCTGCACCTTCTGAATTTTTCAAAATGTTCAAAATGTTTGATTGTTTAGTGTTATTTATGTATAAATGAACACTAAAATACTACTCGCATTAATCTGAAATTTTCACCCATTACGTCCCATCCCTACTATTAATAATAATATTCAATTTGAAATTATAAATATCTGTCAGATTCAATACTCTTAATAAAATTACTGTATCTTCTTTCGTAAAAAGTAGTGTCAGCTAAATATTTCTAAATACATCAAACTAATATGTCTCTTCTATTTTTATTTATTTAACATTTTAGTGAATGAATTTTTTTTGAAACAATAAATACTCTCTATGTAATTACTATCAAAATAATTACCAGTTAAATATTCTTCACATCAATTGAACGAATTTGAGCGTAGTTACTTAAAATAGTACTGTTTTAATCGACAGAACCACATTATCTGATGTTTAAACAATACATTATAAAATAAATAATGTCGGAATGCTTATCTGATCGACATAAGAATAATCACAAACCAACATCTTCTGCCGATCTAATTGTTATGTGTGTGAAAGGTGATAAGGTACGTACGAAGATGAAATGACTTTAGCATATTATCATATAGATGCTGCTGGCATCGATACTAGACATAAAGTCTACAGTTGAGCACTGATTGAAGAGCATTTTCTTGAATGAAACGTATTTGCATTAGATCCACATATAGAGCTGGAATTTTTTGTTGCGATGGGTGAGTTAGTGTTTCTTTGTGTTCCTCCTCATTACCATAGAATAATTTATATTGTATTTTAATGTTTGGTCATATTTATACATGTTAACAGTAATGTATATTTTCAATAAGTTGTTAGAATTAAAAGTGACTATAAATCATTCTCCGATATTTTAAGTATGGAGAGAAATAAAACAAAAAATACTTCAGAACGCAGCTGTCCCTTCCGGTTTTCTACCCAGCAAGCTAACAGATGAATGCTACACCGCCATTCGATGAAACGCAGGTTTACCTAGTGTGAGTAGGAAAGTATGTTGCTACGTTTTTTGCTTACGTCTGATTTGCTTATGTCAATCGGGAAATGACCGTATTGCAATTCTTATTTGAGAATTCATAATATCGATTTTAGCACGCGGTTATGCGAAAGCATTCGCCTTTAACTTTAGGCTCACCTGTGTGTACTTTGCTATATTCTCTCTGGGCTTAAGAAAGAAACGTAAGTGCATTTAGCATTACTCAATATATATATATATATATATATATATATATATATATATATATATATATATATATATATATATATATATATATATACATATATATATATACATATATATATATATATATATATATATATATATATATATATATATATATATATGTTAGTTATGTAGTCAAAATCAAGTATTAAGCTCAAAGGACATCACACGTTTCTTCGAGACTAGTATTGTATTCCAGAGTAGTTATGCATTGCAATTTTTCCGATAAAGACAGCATTTCGTATTGAGCAAAGTTGTTGTTTTTTTTTCAAAGATAACAGCTGTTTTCTCACAGCAAATACATTCGGTGCACAAGTAATAACATACACTGAATCTTATAGACGAATGAATAATCGGATTTACAGAAAAAGAACTGACTTACTTTGGATATTTTTACGGAAGACATCTATTTTTCCTTCAATAAACGGGGCGGAAACACTAGAGTTTGCGGATTTAAAATCTTACAGAGTTTCAAAAATTAACGTTTTCTTTGGTAAAAATATCCGTAAGAAGTAAAGTTTATTTCTGTAAAGCTAGAGATCTATTTGAATATGAAATTGGATCTTTAGTATCACTAATGTACAGTTTGTGTTTGCTATGAGGAAAAAGGTGTATATTTTTTTAAATAAAGACCAGCTGTTCTTGATACATAACGGTTGCCTTTGTAGGTAAATACCTCAATTAATATATATATACATATATATATATATATATATATATATATATATATATATATATATATATATATATATATATATATATATACTGATGGTAGTGACTATCAGCTTTTCGGTCTAGCTCAGAGGTTTTTATCTCCCGTATACAATGTTCAGTGCTTTCTAAGACAGATCTTAACATTAATCTTTAAAAATTACGAATTTTAGTAGGATATGACAAAGGATTCACGCTATTTACAATATTGAGTTGACACAACAATTTGAATAACATTCATGCGTTTTGTTTATCATAACTTCTATTTGTCACCCTACTACAATAGATTTTTTTCGCTTTCTTTATTTAAGTAAATATTCACCTATGTCGTTAAAAACAAAACAATTTTTAATTCATCTTTTTTAATTTTTAAAACTATTTTTTATTTTTTAAATTCTCATATTACAGTCAGTGCCATCGTTTTTTATTATTTGTTATTATTTCACATTTCCGTGAATTATTATATGTGTCCTCTTTTTGTTGCTGAATGTTGATGCTATATAGATATGTTTTCTCCTGGTGATAGTTTTCATAAATAGTGACTATTTCGAACTACTGTAATCTCTTCTTCATGTCCCGATCTTTTCTCTATATTCCCCTCTCCTCTTTACATAGATTTCTGAAAATATGTGTGTGTGCACTTAATGCGTTTCTACATTTTCAACACAATACGCCTATTACTCTTTGCATATAACAAATATATGAGAGAATACGATGACATGCTTGACATTATATACCCTGCTGGAAGATACAACTTCCTTAGTTGTGTGTGCATGCACCGAATGTATTTCTATTTTATTTTGAATCTCTGTCCTTTTATTTCGTATGAAACAATTTGTTCGCAGTAAACGATGCTTTTTCGCAAACCCCGATTACATGCGCGAATCTCTAATTGCGCAGGGGTATTTTATGCTACTAAGGTTTATTGTCTGCTGCTAGAATAACATTGTAGATGGCGATTATTTCTACCTATTGTTAATACGTTTTTAATTTTATGCTGAGGAAATTTGTCGTCTGTGAAAACAACTTTTCGTAAATGGCGACGATTTAAACTACTGTGAATACGATTTTATTCTACGAAAATGTCTTGTCTATTGCTAAAAAGACTTCGTAAATAGGGCCTATTTTAACTATTATAAATACGATTTCAATATGCGGGAATTTTTAAACCGTTGCTGATAAGTCTTATTAAATAGCGGATACTTTTCCTACTGTTAGTTTTATGTTACAAAAGCCTGTTTTCCGTTGCTGAAATGTCTTCGTAAATGTTAACAATTTGAACTACTGTAACTCCGATTTTATGCTACGAAGTTTTGTTGTTTTTTTGATGAAATGACTTCTTAAATGGCTACTATTTCTACTACTATTACTCTGAGTTTAATTTTATGCTACGAAAATCTGTTGTCTGTTTCTGAAAAGTCATTTCACATTACGACCATTTGAACTTCTGTAAATGCATATCCAGTATAAACTGATTTGATATATTTATGTTTGTTGTTCAAACTGGTAATATTATTTTAAATATACGTATTGATAAATAACACATATCATTTGTGGGGAACATGAAGGGGGATTACCTGCGAAACGTCCTCGTGTTTGTCTGTCCTGTGCGCTGCGGATGAAAGAAAAGAATTCAACATGGCGTCCATGAACCTTTATTACGTATGGTTCACGCAGAGTCTCGCGAAGTCACGTTGCACGCATGCAAGATAAAGGATCCTGCACTGGTCATCCCGCTGAGGCTGACCAAAGGAGCATATTCGGTGTATCAGCAGCTCGGAGATGAATCAGGCCTGAAGGAAGTTATGCAGTCGCTATACGCAGCCTTTGCTGTGGACCCTTTCGTTGCCTGGGGGCAGTTCACCGAACGGCGGCTTGGGCTAGATGAGACTGTGGACGTCTACCTGGCCGATTTGAGGAGGCTAGTCGCGCCGTTCAGTGGAACAAGCGAGCGAATACTGGGATGCGCTTTTCTGACTGGACTCCCAGACAGCGCCAGCAGACTGCTGCGAGCATCGTCCAGACTCAGTGGGATTGGGCTTGGCGAGTTGTTGGCCAGAGCCCGATACATTTTGAAAGAGGACACAGAGTCGGTTTCGGCAGCTGCAGAAGCGTCTTAACCACCAACAGAAGATGCTACAAATGTGGCGGGCCGAACCATTTTTCAAAAGACTGCCGAAGCCGAAGCGGTGCAAAGGACGCGCCCGATCGAGGAACGTTAAAACGCGTGCGTTGCTACAGGTGCAACAAGCTGGGTCACGTGGCAAGAGGTTGCCCGGAAAACGGACAAGGGGAGTAAGCTATAGCGCAAGTCTTCTCCCCAGATCGTCGCCAAATAAGGCGCTACCCGCAGTAAGCGTGTGCGTAAACGGGTATGAGCGCTTCGCGCTCGTAGACACCGGGTGCACGCAGACCCTCGTGCGTAAAGCATGCTGTGACGCATGGGATAAGGAAAGAGTCCCGGTATTTACGGTTGGCGGGGCTCGATTGCCTCTTGTGGCGTTAGCATCATTCGCGCAGGTGTCGGCGATGGGCCCACAGTAACCGTACGAGCCTTGGTTGTAAACGGTGACCTGCTCGGTTACGACCTGCTCCTGGGAATGGACGTCATCAAGGAATTGGGTGGTGTACGCATTGATGGTGAGGGTAGGGCACATTTCGCAAATGCGGGCCTATCTCTGAGTGCAACTATGAAGCTGGAACAGCCTGATTTTTGTGCGGAATTCGACCAGCGCACGAAGTCTTGGACAGCCACCTGAGAGTGGTCGGAGGAGCAGCCACCCGAGAAATTATGCAATAAGGTGTCAGAATACAAAATTCCCCCCGGAGATCGTGCAGAATGCGACAAGGAATTACAATCTTGGATTAGTAATACATGGGTATTTCCATTTTCAGGGAAGGAATTGGGTCCCCCAAAGTGCCTGATCCCGTTAATGGCGGTTATCACACAGAATAAGCAGAAGGTGAGGCCGGTGCTCGACTATCGAGAATTGAATGATCACGTAGACCCTTTTACAGCTCACGCGGACGTATGCACTGAAAAGTTGAGGGAATGGCGGCAAGCGGGATCTAATGTATCTGTACTGGATCTTCACAAAGCATACCTTCAAGTGCGTGTACACATATCAAACGGTGCTCATCAAGGGGAAAAGGTATTGCCTAACCCGCATGGGATTCGGACTTAATGTGGCGCCATCTATTATGCAAATGATTGTTGACGCCATTCTGACTAAGGATGAGCGCATTCACCGGGCAACATCTGCATATATTGATGACGTGTACGTGGACGAGGAAATTGTATCTGCGGCGCGCGTTAGGGAGCATCTCTACAACTTTGGCCTTCTCAGCAAGGAACCGGAAAGGCTATGAGGTGGCGCACGGGTACTTGGTTTGCAGGTCTGGGAGGAAGCTGACGTTCTGTATTGGAAACGACGAAATGACACCCCGGACATGCCTTGTGTTGTCACACGACGAAACGTATTTTCCTTGTGCGGAAAGTTAGTTGGACACCTTCCTGTGGGCGGCAGGCTTCGTGTTGCGGTGGCGTTTATCAAGCGGAGAGCCTTCGACGTCACCACTGGATGGGATGACAAAACTCATGACGTCCCTCTCAATACTCCTAACCAGAGTGCAAAAGGAAGACCCAGCGCGGGGCAGATGGTGCGTCGACAGCCAGAACCTTAGTATGTGGGTTGATGCAAGCTCTCTCGCCATTGGTTTATCGGTGGTCTATGATGGAACGGTGGTGGAAGACGCTTGCTGGTTACGCCCAGAAAAGAACTCCCAGCACATAAACCTGGCAGAAGTTGATGCAGTTATCAAGGGGATGAACTTGGAAATCCTTTGGAAGACGACCACCCTGCGACTATTCACAGATTCTGCTTGCGTCCATAAGTGGATTTCAGATACTCTCACCGGGAGGGTCAGAGTACGAACCAAAGCCACGAGCGAGATGCTCATCCGACGGCGGCTCGACACGATCATGAAGCTGGTGAACGAATACGCGCTGTCAATAAAGGTGTCCCTGGTCAAATCCAGCTTGAACAACGCAGATTGTTTGACAAGAGTACCTCAAAGATGGCTTGATGCCATAAGAAAGACTATTGAACCCATGCAGCCCGCCTGCGCCGCTTTCGTGAGCCCCGTTCGATCTAATCACATCAAAGAAGTCCACCAACAAACCGGGCACCCTGAGGTCAAGCGGACCCTATATTTACCTAAGTTGGTTGAACCAGGAGTACAGAAGGCAGACGTCAGGAAAGTGGTCAAAGACTGTGTAGCATGCCAATCTATGGATCCAGCACCCGTTCGCTGGGAGAAAGGAAAGCTGGGAGTGGAAAGCCATTGGAGCCGGCTGGCGATAGATATTACTCACTACAACGGCGAGGATTTCCTGACTCTCATTGATTGCGGTCCATCCAAGTTTGCGATATGGCGCATGCTGCGCCGGACAGATGCAGCCATCATCGTCCGTCAGTTAAACAGTATTTTTCTTGAACGTGGCCTTCCAACGGAGATATTAACCGACAATGGCGCTGCATTCACTAGTGAGCAGTACAGAAAGTTTGCTGATGGCTGGGGAGTACACCTGAGGTTTCGATGCGCCCACGTACCGAGTGGAAATGGGGTCATCGGGCGGAATCACAGAACCGTCAAAACCATCGTGGCCAGGACGGGCTGCACGGCATTTGAGGCAGTCTACCTGTATAACGTAACCCCAAAGGATAATGTTTCACTCTCTACAGCACCGTCTGACACCTTACATAGGTATCACGTCAGGTTTAAAGGCATAGAGACTAACCCGCTGCCCGAACTGGAAGTAACCAGAGAGAAACTGAAAAAAGGTGATGTCGTCTGGATTAAGAACCCGCGCGGCAAGTGTACGACGAAATACGGAGTTGGACGCGTCACTGAGGTAATCAGCCCACAGGCGGTGCGAGTCGACGGTATGCCCCGTCACGTTAGAGACCTACGGTTAGCAACGCAACCATCACTGGACGACAAGATTAAAAATTTAATAACACGTAATTGCAATTTATTATTGTCTAGTTTTAAAAAAGTTTTATTCAGTTCGAATAACAGATAATTCCGATAATTTATGATTGCAATATTAGATAGCGAAGCCAATAGAGTAATGTGCTCACCATTTATGATAGCAGGTTCAATTAACGAAGGGATTCTCCAAATTTCTACATATAAGTCTGCTTTGTTATCATATCGTTTTCCCTTTTGTATAATTTCATGTTTTTAAGTTACAATCATTTTTTCTCTTGGATGCAGATAGATTTAGAGTAGGGTAAGTGTGTTGCCCCAAAATACAATTTCCGTTTTAAAAATAAGATTAGGAAAATAAGTTTACTTGTCAAGAAGTAACGTAGCAAATAGTAAGTAACGTGTGAAATGAAGTACGTTGATAAATGATAATAATAATAAACTCTTTTGGGTTGCTGATCTGCGATGTTATTTTTACTCTCCCTTACGTGAGACGGGGGAGATTGATAATACTATCTTAATAATCTATACTATAAATAAATATACGGTATAAATGTAACTGCTATAGGGTGATAGAACCACCCCTTACGAACTGAATAATCTAGTCTTAAAGACTATACATATATGTAGATATTGTTTTATGGCATTCTATGTCCCGACATAAAGCTACCAGTCAAAGATACGTCCGCGAATCAAATCGATCGCGTTTACTATCAAACCTGGAACAAAGTTCGAAACTAACATTGCAAAACACTGGTGAAAATTTCATCAGCTAATAAATTTAACCAAGGATACTAAAAACAATCGAGAAAAAAGATTTCACACATGCACTCTGTAACAAAAAAAAACAATGTAAAAAACTTGAATTAAATATAATTCACAACCGATTTTTACGCTAAAAAGCTCTAGAAATACTTTTGAATAAATTGGATCGCTTTGAAAACATGAAATTACTAAGTAAAATCGATTACAGTATTTGGGAGAGTCTCACAGTCTATTTTTTTTAAAATAACAACATTAAGGGTCCCGCTGAATGCTTTACTGGACTAATTGACCGTCCTAAAAGCCCCGAAGAGATATTCGCATATTATATAGAGGTAAATTATTCTAAAATTCCGACTCATCAGATGAATATTAACAAATACAATTTGAAGACAAATGTACACATTCATAAACAATAAATACATACACATTTTTATACAGATTCAATAGACTATTCAAATCGCGCCGGTAAATTCTTAACAAATTATGGAAGTGATATTGACTGACTTGTATTCTTAATAAAAAGCATAAATAGTCAAGTGTGCGCAGAATATGTGAAATCAGTATAAGAACATTAGAGAATACGGGTTCAAGATAAGCATTGATGAATGCGATTTATTTTAATAACACTGACATAGTTGGGATGCATAATTGATGAGAAGTGTCGAAAACCAAGTCCGCCTTGATAAGCATCGATTACGAATATGCAACCGCCGGCTTTTTGCGCGGTTGCAAATCATAACAGGAATGTTATCGCTAAAACTCATGTATAAATAAATTCACAGAATCAATTACTAAAGAAAAATACCAAATAGAGTTGGTATTCTCAATGACAAAATCGATTTGAAGAAATTATAAAAGCATAAACGTCAGATTTAGCACTTGAGGAATAAATACTGACTTATTTCTCACGCATTCTGATCCTAATAATGAGATATATGTTTCAACTGATGCTAGTAACTTTTAGTTCGGTGCGGTTTTATAACACAAAGAAGAAGACGGACGGCTAAAAGCAGTAGTTTGCACTTACAGGATGGGATTGAGAAAAAGCCATTGCTGTTATATTTGCAGTACAAAAGTGTGCACATTTTTACACAGAAAATGTTTCATGTTGCAAACAGACAACCGTCAGTTGCTATCGATATTTTAGTTTTAAAAGGGTATACCAAATCATATAGTGAATCGGCTGCAAAGAAGGGGAGGCATTTTTTGTAATTATACATTTAGACTGAAGTTCCTTTTATCTTAGAAAATATGACAGACAGACGAATTTAAACGACTTATTCCTTATAAGACTGAAACTTTCAAAGTAACGGTAAGTGCTTTATTAAGTACATACAAGTAGATTAAAACGTACTTTGCATTACATTAAAGGAATTGTCTACAACCTTTGAGGAGATTAAATGCAACGCAAAATTCGATAAATTTATTACAGAAAAAAGAAATAAATAATAAGTTTTCCATATTAAAAAAGCAAATCACGAAAACATGTTTCTTTTTATTATGGTTTATTGTTAACCGTCGAGCTATGGTGATACCGGCATAACTGTGAAAATCAATTAAAGTACTTTTATCCGGGACATGAAGATAAAGTCTCCTAAGAGAAATTATTTGTCTGCCATAGATAAAGAAATTGAAGACACCATGGAACAATTTAGATGCTGTGCAGTTGCAGCAAAAGCATCACCATTAAAAATTATCCGTGACCGAAAACTGACAGCTCATGGGCACGAGAATGTCTTGCATATGTAGGACCAAAGAATATGATTATATCCTTATTGTAGTAGATAGTCTCACAAAGTGGCCAGAAGTTGTCAAATTTTGGATACCAACGTGCAAAAGCACTATAAACCTTTTACAGGAAATCTCCGCAAGATTTGGCATTCCTAATACAATTGTGTCAGACAATGAAACTCAGTTTACAGCTAAAGAATTACAACGATTTCTGCAAATAATGTTCTATTAGTCACGTAACAACTGCTCCGTTTCATCCAAGATCTAATAGCCAAGCTGTATGCTTCGTAGATACATATAAGTGTTAAAAATAAGATACATGAGTGAAACTGAAGACGCACTATTACAACTATTTATAAGTGTGTATCGGATAATTCCTAACCCGAATACAACTTCAGGAATGTCTGAACGAGTCAATGCAAAGCTTTCACAAAAATAAATGCGACGCTTCTTCTTCCTCTTCTTTTTCCTCTTTTTCTTCTTCTTCTTTTTTCGCGCTCACCTCCCAACGAACGTTATAATCACATTTTTCGTGCTTCTTGTAGTAACGGCATCTCAAATATGCAAATGAGCCGCCGTTTCCTCTTAAAAAAAAAATAAATGCAACTTTTCGTGAATGGGCATTTCCGGTTCGCGCCCGCAGCTCTCCTCCGCACAATCAGCAGACCAATCGTCTTTTCTTCGACCGCCGCGGACAAGCGTCTTGGTCCACAGCAGTCTGCTGCCTCTTCTGCTCTGTTTGGTACAAAACTAAGATTGATATTCGATAAATGAATAACAAATTAAACGATATAATTGGAAATTATTAATCAAATCTATCAATACCTTTCAAATCTAATGAAGTGAAAATTGAAAAATGAGCTTGAGATATTGAAAGTAGAACCGCTAAAATATCGTATTATTATCAAACATGCCAAATTGATTGTGCAAAGACACAAACACCAGATAAAAAGTATACGCTTCAAAAAGATGATCTAAACGAAGAATATATTTAAGTGTTTTATGATTCATTCGAAATACGTAGACGTCTAGTAGCACCAAAAAAGAAACAGCTGCTATTACGCATATGAAAGAAGCGTGCAGCTGTTTCAACAGCCATGAGTCAGATAATATGGACGAACATTTTTAAAATCATGAAATCACTATAGGAAAATAATATCTGCAGGTAAAAGTATGTATACTGAGAAAACGCAATTAGACGCAGAAGTTAGGAACTCCAATTTCATGGAAAATGTATAATAGTGTGGTGAACAATGGGCAGTCTAAAATTCCCCATCACCAAACCACAATGATACCGCTTGCACAACAATCGATAAGGCTGAATTGTTTACCAAACTGTTCGCATTAAACTTCCTCTTCATATTCACAAACTACCCCTCCTTAATTTCTATCGACGAACGATTACCACATTATATAATCTGATTATCACACATACCCATGTATTCGATATCATAAAAATCCTGACAACTTCAAAGCATGCGGACCAGTTTTAACTCTGCTATGGTAATAAAAAAATATCTGCTGAGCTGTTCTCTGTCCTCTTCAGACTTTAAAACGAATGCGTTTCCGAATCTTACTTACCTGATAGTTGGAAAGATGCTTCTGTGGTACAAGTCTTAAAGACGTATGCCTATCCCACCTCCTAAATTGTCGCCACATGAGTCTCCTGCCTCTCCTTGCTAAAATATTTGGCTTATAAAGAATCTAGCGAAAGTCCTACAACTCGAAAGAGCTAAACATCATTGTGGCCAACAGTATGGATAAAAGCAATCCTATCTCACTGCGGACCTCTTAATGGTAATCTCAGCACTCATATACTATACACTGGATAGGGCATGTTACGTTAGAGCGGTAGCGCTTTATATATTTAAGGTCTTTGACAAAGTCTGGCATGAAAGTTTTCTCAGACAAATGTATTCGTACCGTATTACTGGACGAATATCTAATATAATTAGATCCTTCTTAGCTAAAATAAAGATCCCGGTCTTCTCAATGGCCGTACATCCAAACAACATCACATTAATATCGGTGTACTCCAGGGGTCGATACTTGGAGCTTTAGTATTCATGATTTTATTAAACAACTAATCTGATTCATTCGCACCCAAGAGATATATATTCTCTGACGACACTATGCTCTTCTCAGTATCTGCATAAAAAGCTAACACGCACATATCATGGGTAATGGATTAATCATTGAAAAATGAGCACTAGTCTGCAGTAAGACAAGGTTTATTTCATTTAACAATTATAAGAAACGATTGCAATAACTGATATAACCCTTTCTGGGAGGCAAACGTTCAAACTCATTCTCAGGTCACTTGAATTGGAACAAATACATAGAAGATACAGCTAAGTGTGCTGTCACTAAGGTAGAATCCCTCTAGCGGACCACAAAACTTGTCGTACCTGTTAGTATCATATATCTCTACAAGGTCATCATTCATTCATGGAGTATTGTTGCCTGATCTGGGCTGGTGCGCGAATCACTTGTCATTCCCTCTAAAACACGGTGCAAAACAGTCTGAAAGCTAACAAAGGTCGGGCGCTGTCTATCAAGTTCGAGTCCTTGCCCCAACATTGTATCCCAAGGTTTCATCCCTGTGCTTGTTTTACAAGTACATTCGCGGAATGGGCTCCGACTAGCTAAGTGTAATTGTACGCTCCCAGCATAAATATCCCAGTCTAACAGTAAAATCCCACCCTCCCCGATAGCTGTCAGAAGATGCCAAAAACTTTCTATTTAATAGCTTATTTTTTCGGATCATTTACCTTGTTTTCCCGGCATCCACAAATTTAAATATCATGTGAACCAAAACCTTGCTTCTTAACTCCCCATTTAATATGCCTACTATAAAATATGTCCCTAATCATGATAACTCCTTATGTCCTTGTGGCATAATGCTTTTTGAGGGGTGAAACAAAGTTTTACATATTTAAAAAAAAGAACAACAAAAATAGGTGAGTGATAATATCGTCTTCAGCGTATTGTTATTCTTTCTGCTTTCGACTACGAATAACGATATAAAAATAACACTACAGAACACATCAAGAAAACTGGGAGCGATAATGTGTGCTATTGTTTTCATAAGTACCATTTTTGCTACGAGAAGAGAGAAAATAAAAGAGAGACAACTATGCACGAAACTAATACAACGAGTGATGAGACGCAACTGTTTCTGCTGATGATACAGCAAACACACTAACGTCACATATTCAGGACAAGACTTGCCGTCATCTGTTTACGTGGTGACTATTCGTCCGCAGCGATACAGAAATGTGATGGTTGCCATTCTATTATCTACTCCCTGTAAACATTAAAAGTTGTGTGTCTCATGCTTATGAAATTATCGTACGTAAATACTGAAATACTTTAAAATCGCGAGGCAGACATCTCTGTTATTCAAATAATAGATTGTCCACAAATCGAATGAGTAATAACTGTTTGATTTATCTAATTGATCAACGTTGAATGATCTAATAAGTATAATGTATTTATCGATAATGTCAGTCCGCACACTGCCACCTTCTTTGTGTCTTTTTCTAGCAACAGTCATATGTAAATCAAGTAGAATCTCTCATTTGTATCATCGATCAGGCCAATCGAGTGTCAGTCTAAGTTGAACAATGCGAACTACTTTAGAACGCTTAGTTTCAAAGTATTTAAAGATCAAAGTTTGATACTTTAAATTGTTTGCTTTACTGGGGGGGGTCGGCTTTAGATTTAGTGACAAATCCCAATTAGCGAAATATTTCACTCCTTATGTCATATATAACTTCGCCAATCCCAGTCCGTTTATAGATCTGATTTCTGCTCAAAAGTGGTTGTTTCGCAATAACTGTAGTATATGTCTATCTCGAGTAGAACAATTCTGAAAGCGTTTTTATTTTCTTCTAAATCTTGACTTCTCCAAATTCTTAGAAGACTTCATTAATATTCAATGATTTGCGCGAAGCTCTTTTAAAAGCCATATAGTTAACATTCATTCATTCAATAACGTTATTATCTCTTAGATGATATCCGTTACACATGTCTTAATACAGGGTGTCTCAAAAAAATGTACTCACTCGTAGAATGAGAAAACTTTGCATCATCGCTCCACACAATTTTGTGTGCAAACTCGACATCTTCTGCACATTTTGCCATTCTGTACTCACTCTTAGAATGGCAAAATGTGCAGAAGATGTCGAGTTTGCACACAAAATAGTGTGGAGCGATGAAGCAAAGTTTTCTCGTCATTCTACGAGTGAGTACATTTATTTGAGACACCCTGTATATATGTATATTCTCGAAAAAACATATTTACTAGTTTTCAAATATTTTAATGAATATTATTTGGATCTGCATACTATTTCTGTAAATTGTCACATAGCTGTTAAAAGTGGTGGAATATTTAGTGAGTGAGTTTCGTGAGTGTAGTAATTGGCTAGTTTAAATTAAACAACGATGGATTCGACACTTTAATTGAGTTTCGAATCTATCTTTGTTAAATTGTAAGAGCAATATTTGTTCGTAGAAGTTTTTAAATGAGACATTAAGTACAGTCTTGGTTCCTACATCAACATACCAACTTTGCTGGGTAGACAAATATAAAGATAGACCACTGATGTCGGAACACGCTAAAGACAAACACATACAATAATTAACAATTGTAAAGAAGGCCGCTGTGAACGAATATATCTAATTAAACAAAGGCGACTTGACATACACGTATGCAAATACCTGCGAATTCACGTTGTGGATAATCATCTATAAAAATATTCTATGATCGGTTACACACACGGTGTTGTCAGCGCGCACGCCGGTTCCAGTTCTCTCGCATAAACGTGTCATCAATTTTAATTTTTTATATATATTTATTAATTATTAACTGTTTAGGAAGCGGATAAATACTAAAATAAAACACACTAGTATTGTACGCCAGTAAACACAATAACAACGCTGCTAATATATATATATTTACATATATATTAATTTGAGGAGGATTGAACTTCACGTAACATTAAAGATGAAGGTCAATTTGATTGCGTTTGTTAAATTATATTAAAACGCAAGCAAGAGTAATCCATATAGTTATATAGATGGGCGGACATAGAGACAAGAAGATGAAAGACAACCGGAGGTGCAGATGATTTGAACGGGCAGAGAGCGGAAGAGTGCAGCAAACAGTCGCCAGAGTACGAGTTTACGTTAAGTCAGGCATACACATGCATACACACACATAGTCACCAGCGACGTCATTGCTCTGAGTATCAGTGTTACTGCTAAAACAAAAACTAAAAGACAACGAGATTTTGTTTGTTTTTCTCGAACGAGTAATACAACCGTTAAAAACATTCATACCTAGAAATTGTACGCGTTTTCCCTTGTGGCCCGTGTGTGTACTAACTGAGGAAGCAGTTAACAACAACTAACAACAATAAAAAGCAGCATCAGGTTAGGCGTAGTCTAAAAAATCCATGAACTGAAACTCTAATACGGTATAGATGTTATCGACGTCCTTAAAAAACTAGGGATATATTACCTATAAATTAATAATATATGTTCGTATTCGACAATATTTTTGATATAAATTAATTGAACTTGAAAAGTGCAGGATTTTTTAGCAAGATTTATATGGTACTAATAAAATACTTGTATAAGGACGGTTATAAGAAAGAATATAGAATTAGTTTTAAAATTTTATTTTTTAAAATTTCATTTTCAGATATATTACAGTTTCAATAGCTTACCCTGAATAGCATAGTTTAAAAAATAATAAACATGTGTCAACGTTACATACTCTGTTCCCTTGAAAACATATTCCATAATTTGAACGAGGACACCGAGCGGACTATAACGACCTGTGCAGTGAAACATTCAAACATAAGTTTATATAATAAATACTATATAAATAAGATTTACATGGAAAATAAAATGTAACTCGAAGTAAAATGCATAAAAATCATATTGTCATAACGTACCTACTCATCGGTGACGTATATTGTATGTTGCTATCTGCATAATCAAGGTTATCTGCGTTTCTATGACGATTAATCTGTTCACTTTGCTGGTGTTACTTATTGAGACTCCACCTGAACTAATTTCCACGTTAACGCTCACGTGGAAATGCTATGTAATGGTGCGGGGAAACTGTTTAGCTATACGTGTTTAGCTTAGAGATGTTATGTAATAGTTAGCAATGGGTTGTATATAAAAATAGTATACACTTGTAATGTATTTTTAAAAGTGTTGTATTATAGTATATTTTTCTACGAATTTGTTTCTCCAGATGCAAACTGAAAACGCGGCAGTAATTATACCGGAAATCAAATCAACCATTTGTGATTAAAGAAACTGAAATAAAGCATGTACTGTTAATTTCAAAGAAATGTAGGGGCCGTTTTACTATGTATCTTGTAATATCATGATGAAGAATAACATTTGTTTGTAATCATGTAACAAAATGCAGTTATTCTCATGAGCCCGAAGTCCGTGTAGTAATAAGTACGACACTATATAAAACACAATGTAATATTAAAAAGTGAACATAACTAAATACATTCCCTATCTATTTGACGGAGCTAAAGTCAAATAAAAAGGTCTTATTACTGTAAAGGTATTTACGCTTAAATTAGTAATCATATAAAAGATGGCTGTTCGGTTAAAATATATAAATCGCTGAATTCGAACAAAACAATTTTCTGAACGATCTTACTAGTAATTTCACTAAATCCCATACGGAGCTATACAGCTCAATGAGATAGGGAAACATCTGGCTTTATATAAGATATATATATAGGAAAATTGTTCTTTACTATCTCTCTATTGGAGTCGTTTTTCTTCGTTATGTTGTGCATCGTTCAGGTTAGTACGTCACGGTTTTAATTTAAATGTAATATTGACTGCTAAAACGCAGATTAAATGCACGCATCCTAAGTATACCAGTTGTTCATTAATGTATATATTTTATGTATTCTTTAGCATTGATAGACTTGTTGAAACGAATTAGTTATTCATCATCAGACGAAAAAAAGTTCCCTAGGCAGTAAACTTGCATAGGTAGGATGCTTAAACATAACTGGCTCAGTTGAGTCTGAGAATCCAGCCATAGGGCGGGTAAAATAAATTATTACATTTAACTGACATGATAACTTGAGCTTTTTTTATTAACGTTTGATACACATACACACACACACACACACACACATATATATATATATATATATATATATATATATATATGAAGCCATCCAACAAAAGATATAAGCGTCAACTAATATCTTATAATTAGTTAAACATCCGGATAAAAACTGAAGCTCAATATACTGGATAGAGCATTAATATTATAATATAAAATGAAGTAATAAAATAAGGTGTCAATCAAATTTTATTAGAATTCAAAGTTCAAGCAAAGTATCCTTAAGTCCTTAGCTCATGAGTTTTCAAAGATAATTCTTCTCTTCAGAGGACCATTACCGCAGTTATACTACTACAGGCAATAAAATTACACTTTGAAAATATATAAAATTATATACACTAATACATAAAATACATAACATCAAATATAGCAACCCAAAAACATACTTTTTGTTGAATCCATACAATCCATCCAGGTCATACAAATTGAGAAACATAATCAGGAAAGACATTTAGAGGGTTAAGCGAGGATTACTCCAAGTTATAAACAGCAGTCCATATACGTGAAATTGAAGCAGCTGACAAAGTTATCCAGTATATATATATATATATATATATATATATATATATATATATATATATATATATATATATATAGTATACTATTTTATTTACACAAACATTGTTGGTTACATATGTGCGTATATGTTTCGGTTGAACTCTTCATAAAGAATCAACCTCTTCAGACCAAAACGAGGAATTGAAATTAGATCAGAAATTTCCTTTCTTTTAGTATATTTTCTAGGTTGTGAAGTGTTTATAATTCCCCGGTAAAGCTTGGTATCAAATTTCGTTTTCTACTCATTGACATATTCAATTCGTTTCTATCTTTTTATTTTTTTATTATTATTTGGTCTAATTGACCCACGTTTCTGACCATTTCCTGTTTTTTTCCCCTTTACCTTCATCTTTTCTCACCTCCTTTAAATAATGTTTTATTAACTCTGGGAATCTTAGTTCCTAGCTCGATTAATCGCATGTAGCCATAATTTTCCGGCATACATGCAAATATATTTATATTTCACAATATATACACGCACAAACATATAAATAAATCACATATACATATCAATATCTACATACTCTGGTTTCTATACAGCACATATACACCCGTATATCTGCATATAACAAATAGATACCTATACATACACACATACATATACACCCGCAAAAATATACATATACGTATATATATATACATAATTAAACACACACATATATATATATATATATATATATATATATATATACAGATTCACATATCTACACCATCTCTTATATGCATACATATGTTTAATGATAGAAATATAAGTATATATAGGTATATGTGTTTGTATGTGTGTAAAGGCATTTAAATGGGATATACATGGATCTAGATGTATACGTACGTGTGTATATTGTTACAAAGATAAATCTTTTCTTTTTATCTGTAGATTTATGCGTATGTAAAAGTTTTATATTTTGTATATATATTCTTTATGTATTTATGCATATATTCATAAGCGTGTTTACATGTCACTCTACGTAGTTTAGGCTGTATATATAAGTATATATATATATACATATATATATATATATATATATATATATATATATATATGCATGTATATGGGTAGATGTTTTATATATACCTGGGTTTATCTAATATGCGTATATAAGTAATAAATATTGTAGTGTACATATATATATATATATATACATATATATATATATACATAGTGATGCTATGCATATATGTCTGTGTATAAACATATGTGTATGTGTTTGTAGTTAGTCATACCCGCAGATACGTGTTAACACCCGGGTAGAGTATGTATGTATACACAGTGTTTATAGTGACTTCACTCAATAATCGTTTGACTATTGGACAGAAAGAGGTAAATGTATTCATATATATATATATATATATATATATATATATATATATATATATATATATATATATATATATTAGAAAAGTTCTATTTAATCGTAGTATAGGATTTAATTTTTAATTGTATCACAGGCCAGAGAGAGAGAGAGACGTGTAAACCACGTCGCATTTATATTATAGACAAGTTGTAGCTAACGGCATTGCTTCGACTGAAGTGAAGATATTTCTCTTTTTAGTCTTTATTCCTTCGCACTTTTTAAAAACAAATACAGAAAAAAGTCAATAAATCAAGCCGAATGGGAGACACCTCTTATACATTCAATTTAACATGATTCATTTCCCTTGATGAATGTTATTTTAAGGTGACTGATTAAACAGGTCTCACGTTATCAGATTGTCTGTGTCGCACTAGGTAATTTTTCAAAATAAATTCTAGCGAAGTACATTGTTATGTTCTCTATAGCATTGCACAACAGAACATATAAAAATTTGTTTGTAAGTAAGAAAGTTTTATTTGCCAGATTAATCAAGATTTTTATCTGACTAGATAAATGTATGTTTGATTGTGTGCATAACTTTGTAAGCTGAACTTTCGTATAATTAATTTTTAACTTTTTAGCAAAGTTTGCAAGTATTGCATTGTTGTCTCCCTGAGCAACAAAGTCTATTTGTTCTATTTGTTATCATAAAATTCAGGCGACCAGAGCTGGTTTTATTTGTGATTAGACTAATTTTATCGAAGTATAAAAATTCTCCGAACAGGAAATACTAACATCTGCACATTTTCACATAAAAAAATTCCGAGGACATAAAAATTAACCATCACTGTTGCTTAGAAAATATGCTTGTCGGCGGTCGGGGATATATAAATAACTTTACTTTCAGCAGTCAGCCGGATGTTCTGAGACTGTATTTCATAACAGCCGTTGTTTATTTCGAAAATTATCCGACAATCATGGGCCTGCCGTGGGAGTACCAGACTCGTCTTTATCGTAATGGGGTATGGACCAGCTCGGTCATCACAATCATCATCTAGTCGTGATACTGTCACAGATCATCCTGCGTATCTCACGCCATCTCTCTCTATCCTAAATCACACCAGGTAGGTATTCATAGGTGAATTGTAAGTCCTCTGCTTGTTGACTGATGTAGGTTATTTGTGGTCTTCCCACTGAACCACATCCTTGTCTTGCCATCCACAAAATATCGCTAACTATTTCATCATTATCCCTCCAGCAGTGATCAGTGAATCTGGTCCTTGTCTCTGTGACCAGGACTGTAATCCTAGGAAGGTGTCAATTGAGTAGCTCTCCCGTAGGGTGCTGCCCCCAGAAGATGTTATGAACAGCGGTATAGTGTTGAGATAAAAAGTGGTGTAGAGACGAAAACATCCATTTACCGGCTCCCTAATTGTCGAACGTCTTCAATATATAGAGGTCAGCTGCGAATATACAAGATAAGCAGTGGCTGACAAAAGTACGGACTGCCCTCTGCAAAGACATAGTACCCAGAAGCCACCCTATATATATATATATATATATATATATATATATATATATATATATATATATATATATATATATATAGGTGTGTGTTTCTGTGTTATCAGCTGTTATGCGTACGATACATTTCCTAAATTTATTAATTTGCACATCCATTTTAGTGTTCAAATTCTATCTATCCATCTAATCTATATTTCTTTTTCTATCTTTCTCTCTCTCCCCCTCTCTCTCGCTCTCTCTCTCCCTCTCTCTCTCTCTCTATATATATATATATATACATATATGTATGTGTGTGAGAGAGAGAGTTTGTGTGGGTGTGTTTGTGTGGGTGTGTGGGTGTACAGTATGATCTCCAAAACACGTGTGAACGGATCATTCTGAATGTTAGTATATATATATATATATATATATATATATATATATATATATATATATATATATATATATATATATATATATATATATATATATATATTATATTTAAAGTTCGGTGAGTAGCATGAGCGTTTTTCGGCAAATGTTAACATTTTGAGGGTGCATATATATATATATATATATATATATATATATATATATATATATATATATATATAAATAACAATGAATAAAGAATAAGCAATTCAACAACTAACAAAAATAGAGTCAAAAGCTCATGTTGTCCAGTTCTGCCGAGATATTTCGCTCGTTAAGATACGGCCATTTTCGTTCGGTTGGTAAACTTTATTTACAAAACAGAAAAGTTTTCACATTTTTACAAAGAATGCAATTGGAAGAAAATGTCACGTGCAGAGAGCAACAAAAAGGGAGTAGGGACGCGAGGAATGTTATGAAAAGAGAAAGAAAAAGAAGATGAACAAGAGGAAGAAGAAGAAAGAGAGACCAATCGACCAGTGTCTTTAGAACGTCAGTTTTTGTTGTTCTCTGTACGTGACATTTTCTTTCAATCGCATTCTTTGTACAAATTTGAAAACTTTTCCGTTTTGTAAATAAAGTTTACCAACCGAACAAAAATGTCCGTATCTTTACGACCTAAATATCTCGGCAAAACTTTACAACATGAGGTTTTGAGTTTATTCTTGTTAGTTGTTGAATTGCTTATTCTTTATTCCATTTTTATTTTTACATATTGTCTGAAACATTGTTTCTTTTTTCTCAAATATATATATATAAATATATATATATATATATATATATATATATATATATATATATATATATATATATATATACTAGCAAAAACTACTAGCCCTCCGTGCAGCTTTTAATCTAGCTGTAGCGTTATCTATAAAAAATAAAGAAACAATTATCTTTTCGCATTTTGGTAATTTTAAGAACTATAACAAAAAAAGTTGATCCTCATGGTTTTATTTGGTTATTAAAGCATGAAAATGACTTCCTCATAATGAAAGGAATAACAAGTTTGAGTGATTGTAAAGAATAACAACCAAAAATGGGCGAAGGAAACTGATAATAAACAAATAACTGTTTACACATGCAGCAAAGTAATTTTTCTGCTTACCTGACGATTTCTTGGGTGTTTTAACGTACTTTAAAGCGTTTTTATTGCATTTTTATAATTCGTCTAAATCCGATCGTGTAACAGTTCCATTTTCAACATGGCTAAAGTGAACCTCCCAAATGTGTGTGTAATGAGCTTTTCGTCTTCAGAAGTAAAATCACAAACAAATAGGCAACACATAAATGTATCAAACGCTTTCAAATTTTACTCTCTACCTAATTTTTCAGGAGCAAAGTACAAAACAAAATCACCAGACTTCGTAGGCAGTAGGCGATCGACTTTCATCCATGTTTGTTTTTCAGTATAACATAATATATCTGACCGAACTTTTTTAAATTGAAATAACACTTTAAAACTCTAGAACATAATGCAGGTAGGTAGAAAAGTAAATTGTATTTCATTTGGTAGCAGTTAATCGTTTACTATTTGTATTTTGCTCTGCTTTTCTTTCTGTTGATTATTCTTGGCGCAAATAAAAGAATTATATATCCTTGACTAAGTTAAATAGTTACTTTGTGTTTTTCCCATTTATTATTAAAGAAAGACAAATAAAATAAAAAACTCAATGACGATTTTTTGTAAATATATTTTGATTTTTTTGTAATGTAATATTTAAGAACCAACGTTGCTGAATTTGTAGATTAACACTCTCAGCTAAATTATCAAGCCACTTAAAAAATGAAATTCTACTTTTAAGAGTAATTCTAACTTCTTAGGGCAGTTAACTAACATTTTTAACACTAAACCTAAGTTCGACTGGCAAGGTCGTACAACCAAACAGAATCGCCTAAAAAGTGGACTCTCCAAATTAGAATAAATAACAGAATTTATCTCCAACAATAGCAAATAAATGTTCAAGCTCGCTATACCTTCGCAATGTAAGTAAGGATTAAGTAATGTGGTATGTTCGTGAGAGTGTGTAGCGTAGCGTAAGTTCCGTATATTTTGGACAAAATGTATGACTATTGACCCTCCAAACGAATATGTGTTGTCAACATTGTATGATCATCGCCACCCACTCCCAATTCACCAACTAACGATACGGCCGTCATGCCTAAGTTTAATATAGATATAATGTATATAATGTATTGTATTCATAACTATCTTGTAAACACGGGACAACCATCTTCGGATTTATTCATGAATTAGAATATTATCAATAATTTGGTAATTTCCATAAATATTTATTTATCTTTAAAATGATGCTTAACTAACCGTTTGCTACACTTCTATGCCATCCAGCGTCCTACTTACAAGAAAAGGAGTTCCACCTTTCTATATACGACACTCCACAGGGAGAGCTGGAATAATGATCCATAACTGTTAAATGCAATAGTTTGATAATCAAAACTCAAATTCTGAATGTCTCATAGTTGCCGATCTTAATGCTCCATCAATTGACGGAGCGGCGCACTTCTGCTCAGCAGGAAATCGTTACGGCAACTTATTGCTAAACACTGTTAAGAAATAGTCTCTTGTTTACAATGTCTTCTCAAAGTACACGTCGATGGTGTGAGAAGTCGCAGTCTTATGACTTATTGGTAAGAGTGGTCATACAACTTTAAAATTCTAAGGGACATAATATCAACACGAAGGAGCAAATCCCTAAATTACGAAGCTTTTATGACAGCTTCCCAACAACGCGACCAGATGAATATCAAAACAATCTAAACATTTGAAGAAAGGAGGTAATCAATCAAAGACTTCATTGCGATAGCAACTGACTGTGTTCTTGTAACTTCACGTGTTCTACGTAAAATCCGGGCAAAAAGAGAGTGGCAACTTGGCGACGTTGCATGGTCTGAATATTTCATCACTCAAACTGCGGAAGCCTTTGAAATTTATAAAAGACACCGTAATAGGGCAGAGCGAGTACTCCGAGAGGCATTTCCCATCTATGAAACACATTTAGCAGAACATGTAACGCCAATCTGAACAACCAAGTCGTTGTGATTTTCTCAATGTGTCGCATTGATGACAAAAGAGAGCAACCATTGATACTTAAGAGAAACACCCAACCGATTATACCGATGAGTATATTTTCCGAGACAGTAAGAAACGTTCTCCTGAAGCTACAGCCTGATAAAAGATGACATCCGGCCAGCTATGCTTCTAGGTCTTTCCCCCATCTTGGTGTGTATTTTGGCAAATATTTTCAGTGTCTTACTTGAGGAATGTGTGCTGTCAAATAACTCAACAATACTATCGTGTGTTCTAATATGTAAGAAGAGCAAAAAGGAAAAGCCTCTGAATGCCAGTCTCATCTTTATCATCTGCAAGGTCATGGACACTATTCTTAACCAAATGATCACGAACCACCTCTAAACTTCAAGTGCTATATATGCAACTTCAAGTGCTATATATGCACCAGAACATAGAGTTGTACCTAAAAAACACTGTTTAATTAATCTGATTCTAATAGAGGCATGGATGATCAAGACCATAGACGAGAACGACAATGTAGACATGTTATTTTTTGACTTTTCAAAAGCGATGACATTTGTTAATTATCGACTACGCTTGCAAAAGTAGTATTCATATAAGATTTATCACTCCATAATAAAATGGATTAGTGAATTCTTCACAAACATACCTTTCGTGTCCAGGTGAAGTTTTGTCTTTCCAAGGGGGTGAATGCATGCAGTAAAGTGCTTCAAACATCTGCAATAGTCCAGTTCTATTTATCCTCTCTGTCAATGATCTGTCAGATAAATTAACTTAGAAGGTAATACTTTTTGCGGATCATGTAAAACTTGTATAACCTAGAAGCAACTGTGATCATGAAAAACTCTTAATAATCTTGTCCTAGTGTTCAAGCTCTGATTTATCTCTGAACTCTGCAAAATGCAGTCATATCGGCTCGCAGCCTATTGCCTTTCTGACGATCGATTTCCAACGGAAATCACTATACATCCTCCCTAACTTAAAGGACCATGTTACAGTTTTGGATAACTATTTGAAAATAGCACGCCACTTTATTGAGATGAAGAGCAAAGCTAGGCGGAATCCCAACCTGATTCAGTGATACATTATGATAATTACCGCAGACGCTTCCGGTTCGTAAATATGACCTTGGTACGACTCATTCTTGAGTATGTAATCCAAGCAACACATCCCTATCTTCAAAAGGATATCGTACACCTGGAGGCGACAGAATTCTTTACATTTGCTGAACACTATTAAAGAGGCCCAAGCGTTCCTGAAAATGAACAAGCTTGCCGTTTACCGACCTTTAAAAACTTTGCTAATAACAGAGAGGAGACTAACAGGATGATTCTCAGTAGTCCTTTATGTCTACAGTGACAAATTGCTTTGTTAGAGGTTGACTGAGTTAAAAGAAGCAATTGATTCTTGGTGCTCCTGTACCATAGTGAGCAAAAACCTGTTCCGGACGTGGCGAAAGCAGACCATTGAGGGGGTTACAATTGGCGGAAAAACGCAGACATGTGGAGTTGGATCCATTAGGCTCCGATTGTAGAGTGGGCGTGCATTTTTAATTGAGGTCTTGGTAATGGAGTGAGATCCGCTTGGTTTGGACCTCTTGATGGAGATAGGCGCGATAAAAACTCTTGGTAGAGAAACCACGTTGACATCAAGGCAGTTCAATTTCTAAATTTCTGTTAACGCGGATGCGCTAGCCCTTACCATTGAAGAACCCGATTCGCAAGTTGAGTTTGACCAAATGAAAAGAAATGCGACGTGGAAATAGGCGAGAGGAAATGCCCCTGAGTGGCTGAAATCCCATGTCACTAAGTATTCCCTTCCGGTAACAGTAAGTTATCGATTTGAGGAAGAAGTAAAGCGATGGATTAAGAAAGGCTGGCTTGCTTTCTATGACGAAAAAAACCTGGAACCCATGAGCTTTCGTTGATTGTTGTCGGCCAGCAGAATGAATAAAAAGTAGGCCCTGTAATCGAACTACAGTTAACTAACCATCCATCTGTGGACGCTGATGTTTGCGCCAGCAAACTGAGGGAATGGAGACGGCGAGGATCAAAAGCAACGTTGCTGGATCTCCGATCTGCTCATCTTCAAGCTTACATTGGTGAGTCACTTTGGCCCTACAAGACCGTTTTTTCCAAGGTAGAAGGTACTGTTAAATTAGGCGGGAATTTGGTTTGAATGTGGCGCCGCAAATAATGAGGTCGATTGTGAACGCAATATTATCGCAAGACAACAAAGTCAAGATGGCGCCCTCAACTTACACTAATGATGTGTATGTGGATAAAAGTGGGGCATCCTAAACCAATATTGATGAACATTGTCGCGCTTTTGACTGGCCAGCAAAACCCTGCAGCGACCGAATAATGGGGAACAGGTGCTTGGCGTAACTGCTTTAGAAACATAGGAATGGGCTGCCGGATGTCACAGACACTATTACCAGACGAAAGGTGTGGTCTCTCCGCAGAAAGCTTGTTGCGCATCTCCTAGTGTGCAACTTGCTGTGAGTAGCGACTAGTGTCATCAAGCGATGGAAAGAGCGGAGACAGAATGATGGGACGATCAAATCAAGGATGTCCAATCAAGACGTATTCAAACTGAGACTGTTAATAGAGTAAGTCAGACCGACCCATACAAAGGTAAATGGTGCGTCAATAGCTAAGAGCTTTATGTGTAGGTTGAGGCAAGTTTTTTGGTCATAGGCGTCCTGCTTGATTGATATGGGGCCGCGATTGATGATGCGTGTTTGGATTTACGCCGGTCTTTTGGGGGTTGCCGGTCCTGTACAGTTCTAGGAGGTGCACCCTCCCATATTTTTCCTCCCCTCTTCGGGGACGAGTAAGTTTATTGCTTACTTCCTGAGGCGTCCCTACCGGGGCATGCCGACGGGGCTTCCCAGGCAATTTTTAAATGGCACGAGTGCTCACCTCTCGAGCGCTGGCTTATCTAATCCCACTTTCCCGAAGTTGTGTCACATCTTACCTTGTGGAAGGTAGATAAATAAAAAGTGTTTCAACCAGGGTTTTTTAACCCGCCTAATAAACTGGTATTGTCCGGGCCTTTGGGTCTGGATTTACGCCGGTCTATTGGGGGTTGCCGGTCCTGTGCAGTTCTAGGAGGTGCACCCTCCCAGACTTTGCCTCCTATCTTTGGAGAGGAGTAAGTCTATTGCTTATTGTCTGAGGCGCCCCTACCGGGGAATGCCGACGGGGCTGCTCAGGAATTTTTTAAATGGCCAGAGGTCTCACCTCTCGAGCGCTGCCTTATCTAATCCCACTTTCCTGACCTTGTGTCACATCTTGCCTTGTGAGAGGTAGATAAATAACGTGGTTCAGCCAGCTGGTTAGGAGGCCCCAACGCAGTCGAACTCCTGCACCTTGCAGTATCGAGTTCCTGCACACAGCAGTCCTGAGTTCCTGCATCCAGCAGTCCTGAACTCCTGCAACACCACTCTCCTCGTGCACCAGCACCCTACAGTCTTGAACTCCTGCAACAGCACTCTCCTTGCATCTGCATCCAGCAGTCCTAAACTCCTGCACCAGCACCCTGCAGTTTTCAACGCCTGCCTCAGCACTCTCCTCGTGCACCAGCACCCTGCAGTCCTGAACTCCTGCAACAACACTCTCCTGCACCAGCACCCTGCAGTCCTGAACTCCTGCAACAGCACTCTACTGCCTGCACCAGCACCCTGCAGTCCTGAACTCCTGCAGCAATACTCTCCTGCTCCAACTGCACCAGCGTCTCCAACTTTCCTTTTTCCAACAGCCCTTATCCGGGCTACACACTACTGCCATATTTATTTAAACAGCCCTTATCAGGGCTACTCCGACAACTACGGCGAATTTACTTTCTTTTCCACAGGGGTGCCCTGTCAACATCCAACTCTCACCAACGACACCACACCTGTCGGTCCAGTTTGCTGCCATCTAGAGACATCACTCCCTACTACCCAGTCCCTCCTGATTCAGTAACGTCATCACGAATCTCAATTCACTTCTTGTTGTTACCATTCCCTTATGGTAAATAAACAATACCATTTTTGAAACTGTTCACCAGTGTTTGTCCTCTCTTCTTTGCCATTGCCGTTATATTTGCCTGTGTCTATCTTTTTCTTAGTTGTTGGGGCCGATTGAACGATCAACCTAACCCCAACGGGTCGGTCGGTCTGTCGGTCCCGCAACAAACTTGATAATATTTATTTTACAAGAGAAACTAATTGAAAGTTCACTTTTTACAGCGTTTAAAGCATGATAGACGCATAATATTATATGAATATAACAGGATAACTCTCCAGCCGAAGTGACTCGAATAAATAAGTCGGGTTACGAAGAAGAGTGCATGAATGAAAGAAGACGTGGAATTAAGAAGTAAACATTTCCCCATTGTAGCTTAACAGCGATCATGAGATCACGTTGACAATGAGCTCTTTGTGGTATCACTTAAAGAATATCATAAGTAAAGATTTACTCAAACCACACATCAACTTTGAAAGTTCTCTAAGTCCAGAAAATTAGTGCACCATTAATTTTCTGAAGATCTAAACTCCCAATAAACGACTGCTTTCAAATATTTCTCATTATTTAAAAAAATTATGGAAGTAGCTCCAGACAAGACATGACGCCACTTAATGTAAGGAGATAATAATAATAATAAATACGGAAAGGTATGTAAGAATAATTCAAGACAAACCACACCTTAAAAAAAGACTAGACGAGCAATGTTAAATTAGTTGGTATTTATACTTGCAACCCAAAAGGAAAGCCTTTAAAAAGGGGAAAAAGATCTATCTTTTAAGAGACATTCCAGAGAGTCGAATTCTGGACAGAACTTACCGAATGTCTTAATACTTTAGAAAGTGTTTTTTTTTGTTAAGGGAACGACGCACAACTAAAGCTATGATATTTGGTCGACAATTTGTAGATCAGAATAATCAGTTCCTTTATAATACAGTGTTTTTCTCTCGTTTTTTTTATTTTACTAGTGGAAAATAACATTGAAATGACAGCCTCAGTTCAATAGGAAAACACTTTTAATCCATAGGGAAAACCTTCGCGTATGACGCGAGGTTTATCAAACAAATAGCTTACATACTGTTATGGTCGACGAATGAAAATGTCGAGTTTTACTTTTCAAATGTGTTTTCCATGCATCTCAATGAGAGACTGTGTTTATCAGTCAGTCGGTCTGTCACGCGTCAGTTCTTCCTGTCTGTTTTGCTAAAGTTTTGAATAGTATTTTCCTCGCGAATTGCGGAAATTGAATGTGCGCATCTTAGTAAAAAAATGCGTAGAATGGTCCAATTAAAAGTCTATGTCAGAGATGTCAAACATGCAGCCCGTCGGTTGTATGCGGCCCTCTGCCAGCATACATGCGTCCCACACAAAATATGATCTAACTTGTTCAGATACTGTTTTATTTTTTACTTTATTCCACTTCAAACTGAAGCGTAAAAGGATAATGTGACAATTGAATTTATTGGGGGGGGGGTAGCCTAGGTGGGAAGCTAGGCAGCAAGATGTATTTCACGTAACATTCAAACTTATGTACGGTTAGGAAAAAATAGTGCAGGGATAGAATTCCAAAGCCGAGTGATACGAGGAAAAAAGCTATCAGAGTAGAACGTTTTCCGGAATCTTGGGCCCTCTACGCTCAAGGAGTGGGATTTTGCAGCTAGTCAAGTGGATCGTGAGTAGTTACAAGTGAAGTGAATTCATCAGAGCAAATTCAGTGGAAGTACTCGTAAAACAAGACAGCGAACGCAACTCTGCTGGAGCTTGGCATACAGCGCGGTTAATGATTAGGTTAATAATTATTATCTGTACCCTGCCCACGAGGGAGAAGCTATTGTTTTGTGCAATGTAACACATGTTTTGTTTATTTATATATTTTTAATGTTTTTATATGTATGTTTTGCTACTGAATTAAAAAATCACAATCGTTATCGCATAACATCGATAATTTTAAAATTTTTCTTAATTTAATATTTTCGCGTTTTATACACAACCTTTCTTCACAGCAGTATTTTGTAAAGATAATTACACAGCATTTAGTCCTTTTTCATATATTGAATGGTATTTAGTAAATACAATATTAGTTAGAACAAAACAAACCATAAAACTTTGCAATATAAATGCTTTGATAACTCTTTTTTAAAGATTAGAAGTGCTTTGACGATCGAGATTTTCGAAAGTGCACATTTTCATCTTTTTCTGACAAGAGACCATATATAATATCCTATCATAGTAGTATCCCATCGTCCTTGATATTTCCTTTCCATTGTTGCGATGTCCTGATGAAATCTCCATCATGTTCTTCACTGACATCATCCTAGAAATCTAGATGAGAATGCAAAAAATGAACCTTTAAAGACATACGACAACTCAGTTTTCTGAAGTTCTCAATAAGCTGTGATACAAGTTGTTTGTAATTAGGATCCTTGAGATTTCCTAAGAATCCCCGAACTACATCGCTAAATGCGCACCAAGCTACTTTTTAAACTTTTGTCATCGCTTTTTCCAGTTTCTCCGACTTCAACATTGCATTTACATGGGGTCCAACACATATACCACCTTTGGTCTTCGTCTCTGATAGCTTAGGAAACATGAGACACATTTCTTGAAAATCTTCTCCCCCGATATCGAAGGCTTCCACAAACTGTTTTACAAATCCTAGTTTAATATGAAGTGGGGGTAATAAGACTTTGTTGGAATCTACTAGCGGCTGTCTGAAAACATTTTTAATTCCTAGCTGCAGTTTAACTCGTGGGGGCCAATGAACTTTCTTGTAATGATCATCATCAGCTCTGCTGTCCAATAAGCAAAGGAAATATGAGTACTTTGTGTATTTATTTTGTCAAGAAGCTGTTTGGCATCATCATAGTTTTCTTTCGTCTGTACGGAGTAAGGAAGAGACAAAGATGGGTACTTATTTCCATTGTGGAGCAATACTGCTTCGAGACTTCGTGTTGAGCTATCTATGAACAGTCGCCATTCTACATGATTATGCGTGAGTCAAAGAGCAGTAAACAAACCAGTAACATCATTACAATAACAGTGAACATCACTAATGTCATAATAAATTTCGAATTCTTCATGTCGTTTTCTGGTACACAGATGTCCTACAGTCTACCCCTACTAGATTCCATTCCTTTAGCCTTGATGTAAGAAGCTCAGCTCCTGACTTAGTGAAACCTAAATCTTTGATTAAATCATCTAGCGCACTCTGATTTGGAAAGTGAGGCCCAGAAGTTGTTCTTGGTACAAAAGCTTCCTCTATTTCTTGTCTGCTGCTACTTTGTGACCTTTCAGATGAAATATCCATTGCATCGTACGTCTACCACTTAAACAAAGACTTGAATAACATTAGTATTCCATAAATCTGTAGGAAAATGAATGCATTATAAATAGTCAATATTCAAGTTAATTAAAAGTAAAACTTTTGGAGATTACGATGAGAAGTAAACTTACATTTTCTGGTGGTTGTGGTACTGGCATGCTGTCATTATGCTGGGCAGGTGCTCTACATGATGGTATGTCTGGATACTGAAGAGCTTGTCTTCCTTTTACTTTTCTGTACTTTGTCACATCAATCATACAACGGTAATAGTCATTGTGATGGTTCTTCGGCTTTCTCCATACTCTGGGAATGGCAAAAGGCATTGCCTCTTAGCCATCCTTTTAGAGTAGATCGACAGCTTCCACATATCACATGAAGGGCCCATAATTTGTCCTGCTCACCCATGGGGATACCGTAATAGTCTGTATGCTATCCACAATTCGTCCCCTTTCACGATCTTATATAATATCTGCTTTTTTCCAATATAATAACCACACACATAGCAACATGTATCCGGAGAATCTTTACATCCTCTAGTAGCAATCTTAATAAGAACAGAACTAAGTAATTAATATGAAAGAGAAAATTAGATATACATTTAGTAGCGGATCATATAGCATTTTCCGATATATGATGACAATGAAAATTGATGTATTTCTATAACGGTCGGTGATACAGAAAAAATAATAACATTTTTGGAATCAGCAGAGAAAATTGATTACAAAACAGTAAATAAATACTATAATCACAACTTTTGTAAAAAAAATGTTACGTTGTGTAATCAAAACTAGATTAGCATACATTGTTTGCTGAAAACGGCGTTCCTACCTTTATTTCGAACGATGTTTACATTCAAAAAGTATAGACGGGCAGATGTATCTGTATGGGTAAGTGTGGGGTCAAAATTTAACTTGTTTTCATCATGAAATAACATTTCAGAAAACTTAATAAAATTATATGAAACTTGGAGTATTTTTTGTGTACTCTTAGAAGGAATGATTGAAAATAAAACAAATATTTTATATATATTTTTTCTAAGTAACAAATATATTTTCACCAGGATGAAAGTTTACTATCTGTTCTGACACCGCACTTCAGCTCTTATGACCTTTGTCAGTGAATACAGAGTGACCTTTTGGGGAGCTGGAATCTGCCGAAATTAAAAACTTAACTAATATATAACTATGTCCCCGTAGTGAGACAAGTAAATAGGGACTTTAGTAGGTCGCGTAGTGCCCTTATGACAGCACAAATATACCCACATGACCGTGTCTGCCTGTTGGTCATTCACGCTTATGTTTAAAATATCATTGCGTTGTCTGTCACACTTAACATTAAACTGCATTGAACCTAAGGAGGAACTCTCTATTATACGTCATGTATTGATGAATTCTCCGGACCTAGAACACACTCGAAAAATTATTACGAAGAAACAGATCTGAGGGGGGGGGTACTTCTCCAGGTAAATCCAGGAAAAATATTTGAATATTTAAAAGAAGCTATTTTCAACAGAATCAAAGATAAGGTTTAATTTCTACAAACTGTGAAACTGAGATATGTTGTTACATAAATCAAACAAAGAAAACATGAATAAATATTTGAAGAGGATAGGAACTTGAATTAGAGTTTTTTGCCAGAATAATTTGATTCGGTATCCAAACATAAACGTAAAGAGATGATATGCTGTAAAAATAAAACGAAAAACAAGCATTTTTTTATCGTTAAAAGCCGCAAATGTGACGAATGCATGCTATAAAAGAAGCGTCCAAGCATCGTTATTAATGGCTTCCACTGTTTATCTGTCACGCCTAAGTTTCAAATAGCATTGACCTTACTAAACACTAAACTTGAATGGACGCATCTTAGTCTAAATGCGCCCAAGTATACCTTTAATAAACTTTCCCTGTTGATCAGTCTATCAGCTTTATATGTGAAACACTATTTGAGGTGCCCCTCTACCTCTATGTTCGTTGGTCTGTCACGATTTAATTTAAGATTGATTTTCACATGCATCTACGTTTTTCTATCTAAGATTATGTTCGTCCGTCCGTCAATCGGTCGGTCGGTCGGTCGGTCGGTCGGTCGGTCGGTCGGCATGTCGGTCGGTCGGTCGGTCTCCCACGCTTAAGTTTGAGATAATTTATTTCGCTAAACACGCAGATAAGAATAAGCGCATTCTTTCTGCGCCAAAGCATCATTATCATAAGTAACTAGACGTACTCGTAGTCCATTGCTTAACAACCAGTATTACTAGTTAGTTTTCTTTGATTTCATTCGACAATTCATGAACTATAGTATATATCTTTTAAGATAGTTCTCTTGCATAACTAAAACAAAAGAAGTTACTTTACTTATATATGATCGTTATTATTATTATTATTATTATTTACTCACTAGGAGTTATCACACTGGCCATCGTCAGTGATCACCCACTGCCAACAACCTGTGGTATTCCCTGGAGTCTGAGTGACAACAAGTCTCCTCAGACTTCCAGTATGCTCCACCTCTTTTCGTTCATCACCGCTGATGACCTTGTGGTATCGCAACAGCCACCTACCACCGATTTCACGGTGGTAAGGGCCATTGGTCTCCTCTGGGGCCCGGGTGGCAACAAGCCTCTCCACGGTCCCAGAGCTGTCCGCGCTCTTCCAGTGGAGGTCTGGTTTGCGCTTTCCCTCCCCGACCCTCTGTCCATAATGTTCGTGGTGTCAGCCTATGCTTGCGCCTCTCTCTCGCGGTTGTATTTTCCCAGGTTCTGTTGTCTTGTGCTTCCATGTGTTTGTTCTCCATTCGTTGCTTATGTGGGTTGGTTTCCGCATTCGAGGACATTTCTCAGGATTGTAGCTGTTTTCGAGGACATTTCTCAGGATTGTAGCTGTTTTATATTATTATTATTATTATTATTATTATTATTATTATTATTTCATAGTAGTCTCAACTTTTGGATTCTTTTAGTTTGAGTTTTCTTTATTTTGAACATCAAGCAATGCATTTGACCGTAGATATTCAAGCTATACCTTAACAATTTCGCTGTTCCTAACAGGCTAGCCTTTTTCAGAATTGGAAAAAATGTCCTGTCAATCTGTTTAAGCCATTTATGGTGGGTTTTCGTTATGGCTCTAAGCGTTCCAATTACAACGAGAATCACCTTTACATCTTTACATTTCCATAGTCTAACTAATCCCCGTTTTAGGTCTTGATTTTGTTCGTGTTATTTCTCCTGCACTATTGTATCGATGGGATAAGATATATCAATAGATAAGCAAGTTCTCTTGTTTTTGTTTAGAAATATTAAGTCGGGTTTTGAATGTTAAAGAACTTTATCCGTTTGTATGCGTATGTCACAAATAAGTTTGATATTGTCGTTCTCCTTTACCACTTATGGAGTATGCTTATACCACTTCTCACTGTGATCAAATTCATAAAGTTTGCATATATGACAGTGTAGTACCTGAGCAACTGTGTCGAGTCTCCATTTTTATACTGGCGTTGTGCTAGAATTGGACATTAAGATATAATATGCGCTAAGGTTTCTTCACTTTCATTGCACAATCAGTATATCGGTAATTTTACACTTTTGTCAATGTAATATTTGATACACCTAGTGCGAGGGGCTTGTTCTTCGGCTGCCAGGAATTATTATTATTATTATTATTATTATTATTATTATTATTATTATTATTATTATTATTATTATTATTATTATTATTATTATTATTTACTCACTAGGTGTTTCTTACAAGTCATTATAAATAATTGCCCATGACAATTGTTGCATACCCCTTACTTAGGGCATTACTCGTTTACTATACTCGTCCCGGAACGGGCCGAGGCAGTTCTCGTTTAAACACTCGTCATATTTTTAACATAAAAAATCATATAGTTTGCATACCTTTAAATTTCTCGTACCCTCTCTTCTTTCCCCGTCGCGTGCAGGGGGGTATCGTCTAGTGGTTGAATAATCTTCTTTCTTTCTGCAACAAAAGCTTCTATGACGGACTCCGAAGAATAACAATCCTTTTAACTTTCAATTCTTTTTATTACAGGCGTTAGTTATCTATCGGCTTGGAGATATTCACTAACGCCGAGAGAGAGAGAGAGAGAGAGAGAGAGAGCAAATTACTGCTTTCGTAATTACTTATCAATTATTTCCTTAACCATTCGTGGAGGGTGGGAAATACATCTTTCGCCTCTATTTTCTTAGGGAAATAATTCCCCTATGTAGTTGCAGATTACATGGCAAATATCACGTCTGATATGTTCGCCTCCAAAACCCAGACTGCTAAAACTCGCTTCTCACGAAAAACGAGTAACGTCACGTAACGTAATGTTCCCCTGTCGCAAGGTTGATTGACCACTTGACCCCACGGGCATCTGGATGCGGTACCTAGTCACACAATTCACTACATCCATCCATTAAATTCTAACAGAATGCACGGAAAAACAGAAACCCCCATTTTTAAATTCTTATAAGCCTTTCTGTTCAGCTATCTAATTTCTCTGTAAGATATGTCTTATCATACTATTCCCTTTTTAACGCGGACCAAAGCAACCCTTTAACTCCCTACCCAAAATGATCCGTAAAATTTCCTCTGAGCCGGCTCGCTGCACTTTGTTTATCCCTTCCAAGGGGGGCTCATAATAACTTCAGGGCCGACGACTCGCCTTTTAATGTCCACACTGATCTCACCCACTCTTCATAACTAATTCCGACATGTCATCGCTCTGGCGCTATATTAATCCGTTCCGGGCCGAACCAAATTCCCTCACATGAACCTAATATCACAATCATCCAGACCCGCCATACCGCCGCGGTGCTCTTCCGGGCCCCACCGACCCACGAAACAACAATGACCCATACCGATGCGATTACTCCGAGGTCCCCCCATCCAAAAAAATATATTAGTCCAATCTTTGCATGCCTACAAAGGCGCTTCTTTTTCACGCGTGTGCACCGAAACAACTCTTTGTCCGTATAATCGCAAGCTCACGGGCTTCCTCAACGGGTCACGCGTTGCGTACATAACTCAAACCCAACCCGTCAGTTGGAAGAGTCACGGCCCCACAGGCCTGCACATCGGAACCCCGCCAAAATTCTTACCGCACCGCTAAAAGGTCAATTCTCCCATTCTAACTCCGTTTAATTAGCTGAACTTTACTTAATCTTAACTAGTTACTGTTTCTTTTTCTTTTTTATACTAATATGTTAATATGAGGAGGGCCAAAAAACAAAACTAATGTTCTCGCCCAACCCGAAAACAAAGAAAAAGTAATTCAATGGGTCTCTCTCTCTCGGCGATACATTTAAATAAAACAAAAATATTCAAAAGCATACAATTTGAGTGAAAAACACTCCACCCGAACATAACCAACCAAGACAAAAAGTCAGTTCCTCCACCCACCGAATGCATTTTTTTAACATGGAGAGAAAGTGTGCTGCTTATGTGTATAAATTCGTCATTGTCTTTTTTTTCTTCTGTCTTTTTTTTCGTTATTTCTCTTTGTTTTTACAAAAGTTTAAACTGCGTGTGTGCAATAGTAAATAGTTTTTTTAGTTCTAAATTCATGTGTGCGTGTGTCACGAATTATTATTATCATTATTATTATTTATTCATTTTTATTGTGTTATTACTATTTTAAATATTAGATTTTTGTGTGCGCGTGTGTTTTTTTGTTTTCTATTCAGTTTTGTTTCTATTTTTTCACTGTTTTTTTTTACTTTTACGGCACATAAGTCTTTTTTTTTCTTGAATTCAATTTTTTTAAGACGCAGTCTTTCAATACAACACAACGGCTTTTTACTTACTGTTTTAAAGTTCTCTCTCTGTCTTCGGCGACCACGTGCCTCGCGTTCCATTATCATTTAGTACCTCTACATTCTGTGAACCCCAATTCAATTTTTTTTTCTTTTATAAAGTCCCGGTCACAGCAACCAACAAGGGTATTGTTGCATACCCCCTACTTGGGCCGCGGCATTACACGCTTCGTATACTATACTCGTCCCGAACGGGCCGACGCAGTTCTCGTTTAAAAACTCGTCATTTTTTAACATCAAATATCATATAGTTTGCATAACTTTAAATTTCTCGTACCCTCTCTTCTATCCTTGTTGCGTGGAAGGGCGTGTCGTCTAGTGGTTGAATTCTTTCTTCTTTCTTTCTGCATGAACATCGCCGCTACAATACAAATTTCTTGACAGACTCCGAAGACACACAATCCTTTTAACTTTCAATTATTTTTATTACAGGCGTTAGTTATCTATCAACTTGGAGATATTCACTAACGTCGAGAGAGAGAGAGAGAGAGAGAGAAGGAGCACATTACTGCTTTCGTAATTACTTATCAATTATTTCTATAACCATTCGTGGAGGGGGGGAAATACATCTTTCGCCTGTATTTTCTTAGGGAAATAATTCCCCTATGTAGTTGCAGATTACATGGCAAACATCACGTCTGATAGGCTCGCCTCCAAAACCCAGACTGCTAAAACTCGCTTCTTAAGAAAAACGAGTGACGTCACGGATCCCACTGTTTCCGACACAAAGGCCCGTGACGTCACAGAGCCTCTCGCAGGTGCACATTGACCCCCGACCCGAGGTCTCGTCACGCGGTGACCCTGTCACGTCTGCCAGCTCCAAATGTGAGAACAGGCCCTATTCCACACTCGACTGCACGGGTCAGCCCACACAAAACCGCGCAAGCTAAACCAACGATTTACAACAGATACGTCCATTCCTATAGGGGCATTATCCAACGCAATAACCAATGCTCTTCCCTGGAGTCTGGGTGACAAAAAATCTACCAAGGTTGTAAATCATTTTCTTTTACTATTAATTTCTCGCAGGCAGCAGCCGTTGGTCTTCTTTGAGTGGCAAAAAACCCCATCCCCTCCGTAAAGTTCAATTACTCTCGGCAGGTCAGGTCTGGTCAATGCTCCCACTCTTCGCTCTTTCAGTCCTACTCGACCGTTAATGACCATGTTGTGCTGTTCATGCTTAGCCCGGTACTACTACATGTGTGTCGGTTTATGGCATTTCTAACAGTTTCAGTTCCATTGGGCTCGGGTGATGTTCTTTTGATATTTTTGTTCTATTTCTATTTCAACTTGTTTAGATCGAAATTCCGTACAGATCCCCGACAAGACACACCTGAAAAAGCTAGGTTACATCGGCCGAAACTTGTGATGAGAACATCCAAGATGAGAGCAGTAGTTATAATAATCCAAATAATAAAGTTGCCGTCTTGTTTAAAACATACTACTACTTAAAGCCATCTACAACTGGACTGGCCTGGTCAAGATGAAAGCAATCTGGAAATCAAATCTTCCTACTAGGATGAAACGTCACTTATTTGAAGCCATTGTTACATCAGTTATTGTATATGAAAGTAGCACCTGTGCCTTTACCAAAAGATTGACGGGTTTTAGACCAGAATGCTTAGATCTTCTCTTAAAATCTATTAAAGGCAGCACCCAACAAGAGAGTAATTTTACGGACACTTTCCTTTAATTTCAGTCACTATTGGAATGCTTAAGATGAAATCGTCAGCGATGTCTTTTTTGTGAGTGGCAAAAGAGTGATGTAGTTCAATGGGTAGACCGCACAATACCCATGTTAAGCAACAAACATAAAAGCATCAATGCACCTATGAATGCGTACTTGATGTGAAGGAAAATAGAGTGAGATTATTTTAGAGAGACAAGAGGATGAGTGACACTTCCACCCTTAAATCATGATAATCTACTATAATAATTTATATGCTGCTGTTAGCTTAAAATATTATTACACGCATTAAATAATATTTTGCCACAACAAATTACACATTCATATTTACTTTACTTAAAATGTTAAGTAAAGTAAATATGAATGTTTTCTCTAGAAATGTTGGGTCTACACTTACTGACAACTTAAAAAAATAACTTCATAAAAGGAAGTGTCGTATAATTTAATATTCCAAACACTGCTGATAACTCGTTTTCGTTCAGATATATACTTAATTAAAATAATACCCGCCCCAGGAAGGATAAAAAATACCTCTTCCCAGAAGAGCATCTCTAAAGAACGGATTAAATTCCAGAAAAATGTATGGTCAAATCAAATGAAATAGAATTAAAAAATACTGTAATCTTATTTGTGGCTTCTCGGTGTTGTATTGCTTAATTTTCTATTTTAATATTTAAAAGATAATTTATTAAATTGATAGTTATATAATAAATCAACACTTTTGGTGTTATTTAATGCCTACATACTTTACTTGCGTAACATAGTAACCAATTCCACTGATTATGACATTCGGGTCACAAAATAATGGTAGCTCGTTAAAACTAACGGTCTAGAACTAAATTAGCTGGGTACTTGAAGCTAAATTCTTCCTTGTTGAAGATAAGTGACTTTAATGAAAAGTTACCCATATTTATGAAGCGGGAGTTAGTGGCGAATGTTACAGGGCCTAATAAATAGGTTAACTTTACAACAAAGATAATACACTTGAGTACAGCCAGCGCCTCGCTTTAAATAAGGCTAAAGCAGAAAAACGATTCGAAGGAAAGTTGGACCGAGCGGTGTGTTGGGGGGGGGGGGTCCCTAACCACTGATCCGGCTAACGAGCGGTATTAGGGTTGATATTGTCAGGGGTTGGTAAGAAATAGTGTATAACGAATCCGTTCCTGTTCACGCTAAAAGACGTAGCTCTATGGTAAAACACGTGGAAGGGAGATCCCTCGTATATACGCGGAAAACCTGTGAGAGGTTCCGGAAGCATTTCGCGGATCGCTTCACTAAACTCCCTCAACTCTGCGTCCAGGAGGTTGGCAGCTATTCGGTCGACTGTCACAATTGTTTATAGAACACGCTGGGTGTTCCACTGTCGAAAGGTTGCTTGACCACTTGACCCCACGGGCATCTGCACACGATACCACACAATGCACCACACCCACCTATTGAATTCGAACAGAACACAGGGCAAAACAGAAAACTCCTTTTTTTAAATTCTAAAATTCCTTTCTGGTCAGCCATCTAATTTTTCTGTAAGACATGTCTTATTATAATGTTCGACCGCTATGCTCTCCAACACGGGCCAGAGCGACCCTTAACTCCCAATCCAATGTGATCCGTCAATTCCTCCGAGCCGGTTCGCTGCACTTTTTACATCCCTTCCAAGGGGGCTCCAATAACTTCATGGCCGCCGACTCGCCTTTTCAATATCATACATCTAGGGGCCAAACATTCCACATTGACCCCACCCACTCTTCCTAACTAATTCGGACATGTCATCGCTCTGGCGCCATATCAAACCGTTCCGGGCGGAACCAAATTCCTCACACGAACCTAATTTCACAATCATCCATACCCGCCACACCATCGCGGTGCTCTCGTGGGCTCCACCGACCCACTAAACAACAATGACCCATACCGATGCGATAACTCCGAGGTCCCCTCCAAAAATATATCATGCCACTCTTTTCATGGCTACAAAATCGCTTCCCCTTTATGCGTGTGGCACCGAAACAACTCTTTGCCCGTATAATCGCAAACTCACTGGCTACCTTAACGGGTCACGCGGAGCGAACATAACTCAATCCCAACCCGTCAGTTGGAAGAGACACGGCATTACGGCCTGCACATTGCACCTTCTCAACACCCTTACCGCACCGCCAAAACGGCAACTCTCTCATTCTAACTCCCTTTAATTGGCTGACATCAACTTAGTCTTAATTAGTTACTGTTCTTTTTCTTCTATATCCTAATATTGTAACATGAGGAAAGCCAAAATAACAAAAAATAATACAAAACAATGCTCTTGGCTAAACCAACAATACAATGAAAATTAATTCAATGAGTCTCTCTCTCGACGATACATTCAAATCAAACAAAACAATTCACAACAATACAATTTCAGTCAACACCCCCACCCGACAACAAAACAATACAAGATCCGTTCCATCCACGCACATCCATTTTTTTAAACGTTGACAGAATATGTTCTGCTTGTGTGCATGTGTGTAAATTTGTCACCGTCTCTTTTTTTCTTTCTATAAAGTTAAAACTGCGTGTGTGCAATAGTACATTGTTTTTAGTGCTATTTTCATGTGTGCGTGTGTTCACTTTTTTGTGTGCGTATGTTCACTTTTTTGTAAGCTTAGTATTACTTATTGTTTTAATATTTGATTTTGTGTTTGCTCTGTTTACTTGTTTTCTATTCAGTGTAGTTTCTACACTGTTTTTACTTTTACGGCACATCGCGCCCTTTTCTCTCAAACAAAACAACGACTTTTTACTTACTATTTCGTAGTTATATCCTCTGTCTTCGCTGACAACGCCCGTGCGTTCATTTATCATCTAGGACTCTACATTATGTGAACCCAAGTTCAGAAATGTTCTTTCTTTACTTTCTTCTTTTAAGAAAGTACCGGTCACAGCAACCAAAAAGGTTTTTGTTGCATGGTCTACTCCTGATGGACCGTGGCAGTACGCGTTTCGTACACTAGTTTCGCTACGGGCCGTTACTTTACTTGTTTTGTATACTCTTCCCTGAAAGAACCGTGGCAGCTTCCATTTAATACTCGTCACTTTTAAAACATCATAAATCACATAGTTCATATATTGTTTCCATACCTTTAGTTTTCTGCCTCGCCGTGTAGAGGGTCGTGTCGTCTAGTTGTTGAATTCTCTCTTCTTTTCCGCACTGCCGTGGTTCCTCGCCGCTGCAACAAAACTCCATGATCGTGTCGGACTCCGAAGACAAACACTCCGTTTAACTTTCAACTTCAGTTTTTATTTCAGACGTTAGTTATGAAATCAAATGCGAGATATTAACTATGTCGAGAGAGAGAGAGAGAGAGAGAGAGAGAAAGAGAGAGAGAGAGAAAATTACTACTTTATCGTAGGTACTTTAACAATTATTTTCTTAACAATTCAGTGAGGGGGGAAGGATACCACTCGCTAGTATTTTCTTAGGGAAATATTTCCCTTAAATCAAATTGCTGACTACATCCAAATCATGTCTGATAGGTTCGCCTCCAAAACCCAGACTGACGAAACTCGTTTCTCACGATGAACGAGTGACGTCACGTATCCCTCTGTTTCTCACGCAAAGGCCTGTGTCGTCACAGAGCCTCTCGCAGGTGCACATCGACCCTTGATCTCGGGTGTCGACACACGGTGAACTTGTAATGTCTATGATTTCTGATTGTGAGAACAGGTCGTATTCTGCACTCGGCTGCCAGTCCACCCCGCGTAAATTCGCGCAAATCAAACCAACAGTTTCGAACAGATACGTCCATTCCTATAAGATTATTATACCACAGTGTGGAAAGCCTTAAAAATTCAGATGCATCCGATTTTTGTGAAATGTTAACAAGTATTAGACAAAATAATAAATATTAATCAAATCTTACTTACTGTAGAGTATTGTATAGAGAAAATTGTTAACATCAGTTAACTTTAAACGAGTTGTAGGCAACATAATATTGGCACAACCTCATATTTTTAAATTCAAGTATTTTAGATTTGCATTGCATTTAGTAGATAGACACCAATTATGGAAGATTCTCTGAATTTAAGGTTTATTAAGACACATTAAAAATAATAAATCCTTCAATTTCAGACTTCTTCTGGAATCTACATTTTTATAATAGATTTTGAATAAAAAATGAAATAAAGTGTGTAGACATAGTGTTTAGTAACTTTCTACTTTGGTTTAGTCTTTGTGAGAGGAGATAAATGCGGTGCAAACTGTTCCGTTCAGATAATTGTTTTTATCCGTACTTTAACGGTATTTTTGATATTCAACCGATATTGAAGTATTTATAACCATTTGGTTCTGGCTATCTTTAAAGAGTGCAGACATGATGTATACATCACCTATCTGGAAGAACTATACACTATTATATATGACATGACTAAAGTTTAAACAGTAACTAAAAATCTAATTTCAAATCTTTTATAAATCATATTATTACATTACCCTATCCGTTATCAAGCCTCGTCATCATGCTGTTTAAGAAAAGTTTATCTTTGTGTTGGTCTTGCTTGTTTAATTGTAACCGTTTTGAATAGAAATCTGTTTCGAAGGTTTCTGGGCGCGTATTTATATAGTACTAGTATCAGTAGTTGGTGTCATATCGTAATTTTCCCTCTCTTAGACTACTTAGCCTACGCGTCTCGTTTACCATTCTATTTCGCAAACATTTAGACGAGGATAGACGGATTCTGTTGCTTTCTCGATGGTGTTAGCGGAAGCGATGCAAAATCAACGATGCTACTCAAATTTGGCACACTCAGCCCGCAGGCCACGCCGGTAAATATTGCATCACCGCCAATTCCTTATGCTTAACATCACCAACTAAAAATCCATTTATTATTTTATTAACGCTGAGATAATTAAAGTTTTGTTTCCCGAAGTCGCTTTAACTATATATGTTTATCACACAAGTTAGATGCTAAAATATTCCTCCATTTTTTAAAATTGATTTATGTTTAAGAAATTCCATTTTGATTGTTCAAATCAGCCGCAATTTGCAATTAACACAGCAAGTCACGCATGTTATATTAATCTTATTTCGATAATCTCACTCTATCTCCCTATATATTGTTTGATCCCCATCTTTTATTTCATACTTTATACATAACGATCGCTTCCATCATTCCTTCTTTCCCTTCTCTCTATCCGATTATCAACAATCAAAGTAATAACGAAAAGAAAGAATAAAAAGATTACAATGTGAATATTAATATCATAATTCGTACAATTGATAATAATGTTGTAGGTGTAGAGGAAATAGAGAACGAGAGATATAGAGTGTGAGTAATATTTTGAGTAGAAAATGACGAATTCTGTATTTTGATTTTTTCAGTTTAAATCATTTTTCCTGATTCCTCACTTAAAACAATCTAATGGGAGTCAGATGCGTGCCCCAACCGTTAGCATTTTTCCAATATATATATATATATATATATATATATATATATATATATATATGTGTGTGTGTGTGTGTGTGTGTGTGTGTGATATAGAAAAAATAGAAAGATTAAAAAAATGTTTATAATGTAAGCGTAAATAATTCCTGTATTACATTTGTTTTTAATTTTTGAATTTTTCCCTCATATATCGTGGATTGTATCGTCATGTATATATATATATATATATATATATATATATATATATATATATATATATATATATATATATATATATATATGTGTATAATATTTATACATGTATGTATCAGGTTAGTATGAAAGAAATCAAGCGGGGTGCTCGATTATTCAGAAAATTAACAGATAAGAGCGTCATATTTATGTATCTATATAATACAGAAGATCAGAGCAAAAATCGTTATCGTCGATTTCAAATCCAAACGAAGAGAATATATAAGTGGTCAATTTTACCCGACTCTTTCAGTCTCTGTTTTGGTTAGCCACCCTTCTGGAAAATGATGGCTAGCGCGTTGTGTGACTTTTTGACGATATTTCAATCATCTGTATTTCGATTGGTAGGAATAAAGCTGACGGAATATTTTGTTCAAAACCGGTAATATTAAAATAGAGTGATTAAATGGGAAACAAACAAAAACGATAAAATTAAGATTCGTCCAGTCAATCTGCAAAATGTATTTAAAACTTTAGTGTGACTTACAGACAAAAATTACATTTATAACGTAAGTGCGACTGAAAAACAACAATTATATTTCACTTAAGTGTGACTGACAAACAAGTATTTTTTTCTAATTTAATTGGGACTGACAAACAAAAAATGTATAAAACTTAAGTATGACTGACAAACGAACATTATCTTCTAAACTTTAGCGTATATATATATTATTATTATTATTATTATTATTATTATTATTATTATTATTATTATTATTATTATTATTAAGATGTTTCGTCCCATACAAAGCAAGCCGCCATTGTAGGCGTAAGGGGTTACTGAGAATTAAGGTGTAGCTTTTGGGTGTCATCCTAAGTTGGGAGCCGTGTAGCGAGATGTCTGTTTACATTAGTTTTAAACATCTTCATATCGGTACTGTCGGGGAAACAGGGAGCAGGGGGAGTTCCAGAAGCCAGCAGCACTAAGAAAAGAAGCAATTTGAGTAGAAGGATCTCCGGCATCTGAGGGCCTCCACAGTGCATGCATGGGATTTACTGGATTGTCGAGTTGATCTAGTATCTTTACGTCGAGGGGGCACCAGAGTAGCCAGTTGATTAGAGCACACACCATTGAAGTATTTGTAAAACAAGTACAAGGATGCCACATCGCGGCGATATGACAGGGGCTGCAGCTTGGTTGATAGTGAGGGACTTATTATATATATTTACTTAAATAGTTGACGTTTTAGTTTGACATCTCATTTATAACACACATTTTAAAAAAAGGAGAAGAAATAAATGGTTGGGGGGTCAGCCTAAACTGGGATCTGCGCAACGCGATGTCTGTTTACATTAATTCTAAATTTCTGCATGTCAGTACTGTGGGGGAAACATGGGACAGGGAGGGAATTCCAGAGGCCAGCAGCACGAGGAAAGAAGCTATTTGAGTAGAAAGCTCTCCCGCATCTGGGGACCGCCACACTGAATGGATGGGATTTAGTTTTCTAATCGACAGTCTTCAAAATGTTATTCCCCCTTCTGTTCTAACTTTTTTCAACATTCTTTCTTTAAGTTTCTCCTGTCAACATGATTTTCTTATTTATTTACGGTCTTTTCACTTTATTTCTTTAGTTTATTTTCCATTTTCTTTCTTTCGTCCATTCGTTCCTTCTTTGAACACTTTTTTTTTCATCATTTTATGTCTTTATTTTCTTTGTATTTTCTTTTCTTTTCAGATTCTTGTTTTTATTTTTTCCTTTAAACATTTCCTTTTCTATCTACATTTATTGTTTCGTCTTTATTCATTTCTTTTAATCATCGGGTGTTTGCTTATTTCTTTCAGTTTTTCCCTTTTTCCTTGTCTTTGTTTTGCCTTCACACTTTATTTGTTTATTTCCATTTCACATCTTGTTTTCTTTATGTATTTTCTTTTTTCTTTTCTTAAATTTCTTACGAATTTCTTTATATTTCCACATTCTTTTGTTACTTCATTTTCTTCTGTATTTCCCCTTTCTATTTCTTCATGTTCTTTTCATATTCTTCCTACTCTCACTTGTTCCTTCCCACATCCTTTCTTTCTTAATTTCTTTATCACATGTCTTTCTTTCTTTGTGTCTGTTCCACATTCTCCCGTATTTTTTATTTATTTATTTATTTATTGATGATTACACTACGTCTTTATTTATTTCATCTCCCATTGTTCTTTATTTATTTACATATCACTTTCTTCCTTTATATTCTTTCTGCTTATTTCCTTTTTCTTTTGATTAACTATTTTCCTTCCATTATCCGCCTTTTGAACGCAGTTTTATAACTATTGTGAGCTTGAAAGACCGATGATAATTAATAAAAAACGGGTTATATTTACAAGAGTATACTTACAGAAGTACAGAAATAGTATGTTACAGAAAGTCCGCATTCGATACTGTGGCTATCGTAGCAACACATGAACTGCCACGACATTTAATTATAATTCTGTTAATCGTGTCTGGATGAGTCAATCTATTCCCGAAATAAAGTAGAAAAATATCACTCAATAACAACATCATATTTAAAAGAGTAGACATTTTAATACGATATATATATATATATATATATATATATAGTTTATTATGTCTTTGTTTTGCTATGAGAATTCGTACTCGCCTTCTAAGCCACGATGAAAGGTCATGATCAGAGTACTTCTGAGTTTTCAGAAGACCCTGAAGCTGACTCAAACTGATAATTGTAACGCTTGACTGATTTGCCAATGAGGTAATGATGACGTTCCACGCCAGTTATTAGCGAGAGAATTGAATTAGTCCAGAACAAAGAGCTGAAGTTGTTTGAGAAATTAAACGCTTGATGGTCGAGCAACACAGCAGCAATCTAAATACGTTATCACTTGAACTTAATAATAGTCAGTATTTCCTGTGATCAGTTTGAACAGAAAAAGATTTTACTTTCCATCTCTTTTATTGTAAACTAGCAAGACCCGTACCCCAGCGTTTCCCGGAAAAATTGAAAAAAAACAAAAATTTCAAATCCCATAAGAAAATTGATCACAAAGCATTTATCCACAATATAAATTATTCTCCACCATAAAAAGTATCCATAAATAGAACTATGTGTTATAATAAAATTAAAACAATGTTTGAATTGGAAAACAATAAAAATGGATAGTTAATTAGTGATAAGTTTTCTTGCAAAGAAATATGAAAATTAACTATTCTGAAGATGTAGATTGCCGTTCCATATCAATGTTAGTTCGATAAATGGACAAACTTTATAAATATAAATAAACAGCTTTATTTTTCTTATTCAATTATATTTGAATATTCAAGATTGAGTTAATTATTCTTTAAGGAGTAGATTGGCTTTGCCTATCACTCGGTCTTTGCACCCCTTCTTTGTCTATTAGCTAGCCACAGGTGTACTAGCGCAGGTAAACCTCAAAATACACCCAGTGCTTGGTCTTGTTACCTGACTTAGACAATTGACATCGCCTTCTTTCTCGCTATCTAGGGAACTAGGAGAAAATGTTTCGCCACAAAGTCTCACATGACAAATCCGGCTCGCACTTGCTGCAACAGGTTGAGGATCCACGTTAGACAATTTTCTGGCTGCTGTTTCTGACTGTTAGTACAAGAGCCCTTACTTTTAGGTAGAGCTAAGAACGACTCCTCCAGTAACACTTGTATACTATCGTGGGTAACTGTATGTCGTGCATTAAGGGAGACCATACATTTATCACCGTTAGATTTCCCGAAGCCACAACCCCCATGGAGCCAGTCATGACCGATTGACTAGATGTGTGAGCTTATTGGCACAAAACTAGCACCCAATATGCCCTCCCTACTATATCTAAACACCAAAAGTAAAATAAAAAGTAAACAAATCAAATCTAAACCAGACACCCGCCAAATACATGTTCATTCCCGCGCTTGAGGCGAGCATTCACAAATATCCTCGGACGTAGAACCAACATCAACGACGTATACAACGTTCTCCTAACGAACTTCCCGGATATCAAAGCTCTAAATGAAACAACCCTACAATCCCCAATCACCTCACACCATTTTGACATGAGTTTATGTTCGGGACACTTTTCTCTTGACTAGAGAACATAAGCTAGTAACGGATAATCGAGCTTACGTGCTTTAAATTAATCTGGCAACACAGTGTTACTTACTTATATTTCTTATACTGTACTCTTCTTCAATATATCGCTGAAAGTATAGATATAGCATTCTTACTTGACACGAGTGCCTTAATACATGTATTCAGGGATTTTAATGCACACCACGTGTTAGACTCTCCAGCTATATACACGTAACTGATAACTATACGTATAGTTTATCCATAGCGCACTCCTTCTCACCGACTGTCACTTTCCCGACCCGCCTCTCTAGTTGTGTAGACCAGAAAGCCTAACTTATCGACATGTTCTTGACATTACCGCCCGAGGCTTTTGTTACGAATGTCCAAAGCGTGCACGGAAACGTTAGTCACCTTGTGTTTATAATTGATATTACCATAAAATCTCGTTCTAAAGCTGAAGAGCAGTTGCTCAAAACAGCGAGATACTTCAAGCGGGCTGATTTTTATTCAATCAGAGACCATATCAGAGACGCCACATAGGGTGGAATCCTTTCTCCTCCTGCTGTCAATGCGCAAATGTGAAAACCGAATTAGTCAAAGCAGGCATTGATGCACATGCCCCGATGAGAACCTTACAGAGCAAGCCCCAGTATCCACAATTGTTCACCTCTAAATGTGCAGATGCTATTGCTCAGAGGCAGCAAGCATTACGACAATACGGCCGACATAAGTCTACTATGAATAGACATAAATTTGTAGAGTCAAGAAATAAGTTTAAGACTGTGATAACTGAAATAAGTGAACGGATACAGAGAAAAACAGGAAACGCATTCAGTCGCAGAAACTAGGGTCTCGTGATTTCGGGAAGATACACACTAGTGTGGTGAACAATGGGCAATAAGTCTGGCATAAAGGTCTTCTCACAAAAATTAATACATATTGTATTTCTATACGAATATTTAATAAAATTAGATCCTTCTCATCAAACAGAAAGATCCAGATTGTCCTTAATGGCAGTTCATTTAAACAACAGGAAATACATGCAGATGTGTCTCAGGGATCGATCGTTGGACCTTTTTTGTTCCTGATTTTCATAAACATCCATCCTCGATAACATTGTGTCTGATATGGGTACATTTGCTGACGACACCACGCTCTACTCTCGTCATGTGAGTAAAACGGACACGCACATATCCAAGGCAATGACTGAATCCTTAGAAAGTAACTCTGTAGTGGAATAGGGTCACAAATGGATGGTAAAATGTTATGCTGCTATAGACAAGCGTTTTCCCTTCAACAACTACAGGGAACCTTTTCAACCAATGATTGCCATCGATATTAGCACCCTACCTGAGAGTCCAACGTTCAGACTTCTCGGCCTAACATTCACCGGTAACATGAATTGGAACAAATACATAGAATCCATTGCAAAGGCTGCTGCAAAGAAGGTGTAATCACGCTACCGCGATAGAAAACCTTTCACACCTGACAGTATCATATATCTCTACAAAGATACCATCCGCCCATCTATAGATAATCGTTGCCATCAACTAGTCTCTCCCTCTTGGACAAGGTAAAAAAAGAGTCTCTAAAGTTCGTCACTATCTACCAAGCTCCAGTTCCTATCCTATCGCCGCAATGTTGCATCCTTGTGCTTGTTTACGAAGTACTTAAATAGATTATGCTCCGATGAACTTTCTGTCCTGGTGTCTCCTCGACTTCAATACACTAGCCCAACCTTACAATCAGCTAAATCCCATCTATTGACTCTGGAGGTCCCTAGATGCCGGAGAGCTTTCTACTCCAATAGATCCCGTCCCCGAGCTGCCAGCCTTTGGAATTCTCTCCCCGCTCCCCGTTTCCCCGACTGTAGCGACATGCAGGAATTTAAAAGTAATGGTAACAAACATCTAGCTGCACAGCTCCCAATTAAGAATGGTCCCCTACCATTTAACCCTAGTTCTCAGTAGCCTCTTATATCTACAGTGGTAACTTGCCTTTTTGAAGTGAACTCAGCTAAAAAAATGAAAAATAGTTTTTTTATAATTATTACGTATTTGTTTCTTTTCCTCATTACATTTACTTTTCCCTTCTATTCATATATATATATATATATATATATATATATATATATATAATATATATATATATATTAATATATATATATAGTTATATGTATACATATATATACATATATATATATATTTGTATATATATACATATACATATATATATATATGTATATGTATATATATATTAATTTATTAATGTCAAATATTTCAATCAACTTAAAAACAATACTGTTTCAAAAGTGCTCAATACAATGTAAAGCTTTATCTCACAGGATGCACTAACATAACAACGCGAGTAAACTCTCGTAGGCTGTCGTAGGCTTATATATATATATATATATATATATATATATATATATATTACTTTTTTCTCTCTTACTCCTTTCTCTGTATTACCCCTTTTCACACTTTCGCTATTTTTAAAAACTGTGTTCTTCCTGTTTACTCCTAATTCTTTTTTTTTCTTTTTACTATCTTATGATGACATCTTTAATAGTCGAGTTTTCTTTGAATCTAGGTGTCAACAACAGTAAAAGAAGGCGAAAATGATTCACAACTTAGTAAGAGATTTCTGTCTTTGTGAGTTTATTTCAAATTACGACCTAGTAAAAAATAAAACTGGAATTGTTTTAACCTAACTCAATCCTATTAACAAGGAATATTCGAACAGGTATTTTGTGTTATTAATTTATATCGCTTTAGTATAATTCTCTCAGGTATATAGCTATCCGAAGTGATAGTATTTGTCAGGGTCGAATAAATATGTAAAATCGTATACGTCCTCGGTATGATATATACCGGCATTTGGTAGTATGCACACATGTCCACCTCATAAACAACATGCGCCATGAATAAATATTTGAAGATATTACGAACTTACACACAGAGGGCTCATAAAAATGGCTGAATTTGGCATACAATAACACGAAAAGGTTCGATACGCCGTAAATATAAAACAAGCTAGAAAAAGGTATTTTTTTCTTCATTTATTATAAGCTTCAAGTATACTTCTTTTTTCTTTCTTTACGCCTTATTTTCTCTTTTTCTACTTCCTTTTGTTTTCTTTTTCTGTTTTACTGTAGTTTTTTTTCGTTATTTTTGTTCTTTTATTTTTGTTCATTTGTTTTCAATTCTCTTAAATTTTCTTGCTTATTGTTTTAGTTTTCTTGTTTTGTATTTGTTATATTCCGTTTCCTGAATTTATTCTTTCTAAATTACTTATTCATTATCTTCTTATCAGCCCAAAGGTGATAATTCTTTTCACTTTAGCTCATTTTTTATCGAAATTTATGTATTTTTCATCTTTTTTAAAATTTTAATTTTTTATTTCTATCTTTCTTTATTTCGTTTCAACATTTTTTTTTCATTTCATTATTCCCTTTCTACATTCATTCTTTTTTATTTCCTCCCAAAGGTATTTCTTTCTTCATTTCATTTCGACTTACTTTCGTTCTTTTTTAAAAGAATTATTTTCTTTTCCACTTTCTTTATTTCTTTTCTTTGTTCATCACCTTTACACTGTATTTATTTGTTTGTTTCATTTCCACATTCTTTCTATTTGTATTTATTTCGTATTCACTTTAGTTATTTCCTTTCCATAGTCTTTCGTTTTTATCTTATTCCAACTCCATATCTCTATTTATTCTCTTTCGACATTTTTCTTTTGTCTTTAATTCATGTATATTCTTTTCACATTCTTTCTTTATTCATATGTTTTGCACATCTTTTTTATTTATTTCCACTTTTATTTTTTAAATTTTTATTTCACTATCATTCTTCCCATACACATTCTTATTTGATTTCAACTTTTTTAAATTCTTCATTTCTTGTCCACTTGCCTAAACAGTAAAATACTTTGAGTGAATAAAAAATAGAGCTAATGCTATTATAAAAACGAAATGAAATGTAGTAAGAAAATAAACTATAGAATGAAGAAAAGGAACCACAAAAATAGAAGCAACTAGATAATAAATTCTTTCGACATTTTGTCTTTTTTCTTTTCTTTTTTACATTCTTCCTTTATAAAATTCCCACTTCCTTTTGTTTCTTTTCCAAATTGTGTCTTCATTATTTATTTATCTTATTTTCTACTTTTTTCTTTTTTGAATTATACCCCCTTTCCACTTTCTTTATTTCTTTCTTTTCCACTTTCTTTCTTTCTCTCAACATTCCGTTTTCATTCATTTATTTCCTTTCTATTTTTGTCTGTTTTGCTTTCATTTTTAGTTGCTTCTATTTTTGTGGTTCCTTTTCTTCATTCTATAGTTTATTTTCTTACTACATTTCATTTCGTTTTTATAATAGCATTAGCTCTATTTTTTATTCACTCAAAGTATTTTACTGTTTAGGCTATTTACCCGCTACCCTCTAGAGAACGGTTAAAAATGAAGTCATGTTAAAGTAGAGGTGTGAATATATCTCCCTGAAGGAACACTCTTAAATGTTATGAAGATAGTTTTGATCGAATCCGTTTTCCTATTCGATCTCAAAGGGGAGGTAATGCCTGGGAATATGACCTCCTCGGACCGAACAATACATACTATTTCAGGGTACCTATGTTTTTTTCGTTTACTTTTTTGTTTTATTCTTATTCATCTTTCATCTTTTTATTTCTTGTTGGGATGTTTTATTTCATATTTATTTGTTATATTCAATGTGCATTTCTTCATCCGTTCCTTTCTTTCTCGTTTTTTTCTCACCACTTTAATTTATTTTACTTTCGTTTCTTTCTCTGCGTTTGCTACGTTTCATCCTGTTTAATTTCATCGTATAGTTTTCTTCTTTCTTTCATTCGTTCCTTTTAACATTCTTTACTTCTTCCTTTTTACTCATTTGCATAGAACATTCATAACGTCTCTAAGACATAAGGACTCTTCACGGCGCCGCATAGATCAGCGAACACCACTATAAGTCGATCCTACTCGCACTGCTATTATTATTTCGACTTTTCCTGCGGTTGGTGCTGTTTTTCGACTTAGAAGCTTAACTGCCGCATACATAACCATTCTGATTTGCGGCAGTGGCTGCGAATATATAGAAAAACAAACAAGAAATTAAGAAAAAATTAAAGTTTAAATGACAATTACATTTCGGGAGAACTTAAGTGGAACAGGAAACTATCAGAAATAAAACCAATCAAAAAGGAATCTTATGATTTCGTATTTTATCTGTAGTTCTCAGACACAAGTCGGCAATTATCCGCAAAATTGAACAATTATCGATAAAAGAAAATGTAAATGAATAAAGGCAGGATTTAAGGAAAGAGGAAACATATAAAGGAATGTTGAATAGATGGAGGAGGGTGAGAACGAGAGAAAAATTGAAAGAAGAAATGAAGTAAAAAAGGGTGAAAGGGAGATTTAATAACGACAATGAATGAAAAGAGCGAGAGATGCAAGTAATAGAAATACAGAAGAAAAAAGAGAACAATTATAGCGACAAGAGGAAAAAGGAAATAAACAAAAAAAGAAGAGACAACGAAAGAAAGATAGATGAAAGAAACGGAGGTGAAGGACGAAAAGAGAGAACAAATAAAGAGAAAGCTCTTTATTTGTTCTCTCTTTTCGACCTGTACCTCCGTTTCTTTCTTGGGTAGAAAAGAATGATCGCAGAAGGAAAGAATTAAAGAAAGAAAAAAGAGAGAAAGAGGGGATTGAAGAGATCAAATTATAGAGAAAGAAGCATGAAGGAATGATTGAAAAAATACAGAGAGAAAGGAAGACGGGAAAAACGAATGAGACAGAAAGATGTGCGAAACAAAAGTGCTGAAAGAACAGAGAGAAAGATTGAGGATACGGAATGACGGAGAGAGGGGGGGGGGGAACGACGAATAAAAGTCAGAAATGAAAAAAGCAAGTGAGGGGGAAAAAGACAGAAATTGACGGTAGTACTTACGGAGGAGAGATACATATTTAAATGACGAAAGCTAGAAACGGAAATGAAAGGAACGATAGAAGAAAGAAAGAAAGAAAGAAGGAAAGAAAGAAAGCAAAAAAGAAAGAAATCGGGAAAGAAAGATTATAAGGTGGGAGGAAGAGAAAGAAAAGAGGAATAAAGAAAAATAGAAAGAAAGATTGACGGACAGGAAGGAACAATGAGGGAAAGTAAGATAACTATAAGGGTGGGAGGGACGGACGCGGGGAGAAAACAAACAAACAAGGAATACAAAGAGATAGAAATGAAGGAAAACAAGGAGAAAGAGAGAGAAATGTATAAAAGAATGGAGATGGAAATAGGAAAAATGAGAGAAGGAAATATAGAAGCTATGAAAGAAATAAAACAACAATAAGAATAAAATACAAATAAGAATATTAGAAACGAGAAAGATACAAAAATGGAAGGGAGGATAGAATGTAAGAAAAAAGACAGACAGAAAATATTATTGAAAATAAGGTGAAATGATAACAGAAAAATAATTCAATTAAAGAACGAAACAATGATTGAAAGGGATTACAAAGGAGTAAAATTAAGTAAAAGACGGAGCAAGTACAAAACGAAAAAGAAAATAATCGTATGGATGGAAAATAGAACATTAATGAAAATATATATCTGATACAAAATAGATCTGATAAACGTCAGAATGAAGTACAGAAAACAATGACTTAAGATAAATTCAGAAACGAGAACATTACTAGAAAAGAAGAACCAACAAATTAAAGAATGAGTAAATAATTATCAAAGAAAGAAAATTAATTCAGCGATAACAAAAGAGAGAGAGAGAGAGAGAAAGAAAGGGAAAAAAGAGAGATACAATAAACTAGACGAACTAAGATGACACGTAATATAAACAACCGGAAAATGTATTTTTAAAATATAAGAGATAAAGCGATTGGATGAGATATATTGAAAGAAAGAGATGTGAGAATAGTATAATGAAGTAAAGAGATAATAAAAGAAGAGAGAGAATACAGAAGAGAAAAAGAGGAACTGAGACAGGGAAACGGAAACATGGCGGATATATATTTATTAGAGAAGTGTAAAGAGAGAAGAGAGATATGTAGAAATATTTTAAATACATCAACATAACACTTCATGTACATATATATATATATATATATATATATATATGTATATATATATATATATACGTATATATATATATATCCTCTAAACTACCGTCCAGTCAGTCTACTGCCGATCTTTGCTGAAATCTTGGAATCATTAATCAATCTAGCGATAGTCCGGCACCTAGTTAATGCTAAACTGCTTTCCGATCATCAATACGGATTTAGACAAGCACGATCTGCCGCAGATATCATCCCGGCTATCTCTGAACGCATATATTTTACACTAAGCAAGGCAGCGCTTGATATATCCAATGCCTTTGACAAGGTCTGGCATGAAAGGTTCTCCTAAAACTGCACTAATATGGTATTACTCGACAAATACTTAATGTAATACAAATCCTTTCTAACAAAAATGAAAGATCCACGTTGTCGATTCATCTAAGCAACATGACACAAATGATGATGTACCCCAGGGATCAATACTTGGACCTCTGCTGTTACTGATTTTTATCAATGCCTTCCCTGATGTCATTGACACTGAGATAGGAATATTTGCTGAAAACACCACGCTCAACTGTCGTCATGTGGGCAAAACCGACACGAACATAGATGAGGCAATAGCTACATCCTTACAAAATGATCTCCAGTCTGTAGTGGAGTTGTGTCATAAATGGTCGGTAACTTTTAATGCCGCAGGGACAAAGCTACTTTCCTTCAATAACTACAAGAAACCTTCCGAACCACCGATTGTCGTGGCAAATAACACCCTACTACTTGAGGTGACAAGCGGCTATCAATCTGCTTTCGATGAAGTTCATGTGAGCATAAGTGTCAGAACACCTGGCTTGATGCTTTTTCCTGGTTAGCCCAAGAACATATACTGTATTTTCATGAATACATTTCTTTAAAAGAACTCCACAGTACCATTAAACGATATCTGTTCAAGTCTATTCTGTAGGGTTAGACACGTTGTCTGACCCTTCAGCTTTGCGACATTTATTCTACGAGATCAATTGACGTTGCCGAATCCCCTCTTCTGCCTAATTACGAACCTCATGTCAGCATACACTGGAAGATGAGCTGTACAGCACCCGACATTCTTTTTGACTCAAACATTGCAGACGTTCTGTATATCGCGTCTACGGGTGATAACATAATCGATCAAATGCCATTGCTTGGATCGTGACTGAATACATGTGTTCTTATACTTTTGGTTCAGTTAAAAACACGTGTTAGTTATACATAAATCCAGCTCCGAGGACATTTTGAGAAAACGCAACACGCTTTTATTCATATTTCCAACTCTATAACCTATAAGTCAACGCCATGTTTGATAGTCTCTACCCACCCTCGCATTGAAATTCACGAGCAAAACAATTTAATAATCTCGCGGAGCCGTCATGATAACTGGTTTAAGATCTTTATAAAAGGATATATATATATATATATATATATATATATATATATATATATAAATCGACCGCTACTTGTCGGTGCTTTATTTAGTGTTTTTTTTACAAAGACCGTTACATTACACTAAACAGTAGCAGGCGATAGCATTAACGACAGTGCTCACCCCAGAAACGGGTGTACGTATATATAGTAATCCACAACAAGACTCTCCGGCTGCTTTTCAGTTCGACCAGGCTAGAACCCATCCCAAGCAAGGTATTATATATATATATATATATATATATATATATATATAATATATATATATATTAAATATATATATATATATTAAATATATATATATATATTAAATATATATATATATTATATCTATATACTACTAAAAGTCTATGGGTCTTGTATGTTTGCAATCAGCTTTCAGCTTTCCGGTTTTCAACATCCGGTTGCGCATGCGTAAATAGCATCGTCTTCTAATCTGTTAATCTAATTCCGTTGAACTCCTTTTATTAACGAACGCATGCAATTTTTCATTCTGGAAATGTTTATATCGCTTTAAATATAAAACAATTTCATTTAATTTCATCAAATAGTTTTTTTGTTTACTTGACGGCTAAAAACATTCAACGGGAGCACTTCGTAAAGTCTGTCGCAGTTTCAAACCCTTTTAAAAAACAAAAACAAACAAACAAAACAACAACAATCTATATATTAATACGCTAAGGTGTACGTACGTGTGTCACGCTTCCAGCAAACGCTCTGCGCATGCGTGCCGCACCTAGATTATTAATAACATTTAATTAGCCTAATTTCTGCATCATATTTTAATTGTTTCCCTTTAGCGCAACGGTAAGCGACGTAGTATTTTTGTCTTTGGCCCGACTGGTTTATAGTTCGATCCCAACCAGCCGCTAATATTTTTTCTTCTACATTTCGAGCGGAAGGGGAAGAAATAATACATTTTTTTTAATCACCCGGTCAAAAAGTACTTTTTTGTGTTGCTTAAAACTTAAAACTATTTTTTGTTTTTTATTTTGACGTTTTTAGGGCATGTCTATTATTTTGTTGTTGTTGTTGTTTTTGAACGGACGTTAAGCAATGTTTTTTTTTTCAATGATAGTTTGAACTAAGTATTTATTTTTTATTTGCACCACTTCTTAAAGTGTTAAAACATTTATTTATTATTTTTGGATGGTAAGGAACCGTGTTTTGAACGGACAATAAGCAATGTTTGTTTTGTTTTGTTTTTTTTTCTCAGTGAAACACCGTGGTCGAAAGAAAGAGAGAGTGTGTGTTCGTAAGAGATGGAGGGGGGGGGGGATAGAGAAAGAGTGAAAACGCAATAAAAACAAATAAATAAATCGCAAAAAGTCTCTTACTAACAAATAGAAGGTGATTTGTTACATTAGGACCCGCGCTAACTTTGACCCCGTCGTTAGGGTTAGGGTCAGTGAGGGGTTAGGGTTAGCTATAAAGTTCAGGGTCATTGGGGGTTAGGGTTAAAATTAGGGTCAGGGCCAAAGTTAGCCCAGGTCCCAATGTAACAAACTACCAAATAGAGATAGTAAAAAATAAGACAATGACAATGATATTGTATAGTTAACATCTGAGAAGTTAAGTTTCTTATTTTGTGTCACGATCTGACACTCTCATTTAATAAGATTTAGTATTTACTTTTGCCCCTGACAACGGGGGAGGGGAGTCGCGACCGATAGTGATTGCTGAAGAGACAGCTTTTACCCCGACAACCGAGTAATATAATAAATATATATACTTCCATCCCGTCACGCAAAATTTTGGTGAGTAAGATATGTGCATATTTCTAGCCACCGGATAATTTTATTAACAGTAAATTATACAAATTGATGTAGAAAACACTGTGGAATTCCTTTTTTTTTTCAGTGAAACACAGAGAGCGCGTACGAAAGAAAGAGAAAGTTTGTGTTCGTAAGAGAGAGATAGAGGGAGAAGATAAAGAAAGAGAGAGAGAGAGAGAATAAACGTAATTGAAAAGTGAAAACGCAATAAAAACAAATAAATAAATCGCAAAAAGTAAAAAAAAAAAATATTTAACAAAAACGAAAGTGAGGAAAGTCGTGATTCAAAGCAAAATAAAAAAGAAAATCTAATCGAAAAAAAAAGTAACAAGTATAATTTCGTTTACTATCGGAAGCCTACCAGTTTTTACGGTATATCAACCCTTTTTAGTAGAGTGTCCATCGTACACGCGTTATTGGAAGGCAAATTATTAATTTTTTCAAAATATTTCACTCTTATCCGGGGGGGTGCTCATAATAAAACAAGCGTAACTTACTAACAAATAGATGGTGCTTCGTTAGATTGGGACCCGCGCTAACTTTGACCCCGTCGTTAGGGTTAGGGAGGGGGGTAGGGTTACCTATAAAGTTCAGGGTCATTGGGGGTTAGGGTTAAAGTTAGGGTCAGGGTCAAAGTTAGCCCGGGTCCCCATGTAACAAAGTACCAAATAGAGACGTAAAAATAAGACAAGGGCAATGATATTGTATGGTTAACATCTGAGAAATTAATTTTTTTTATTTCAAATATTTATTTAGTTATATTGTCAAATTCGTCAAACAAAAATGGCGTTCGCTTATTTTAGGTGAGGTGGTCGCTAATTTCAGACTTTATAAAAGGCTAAATTGCCCGATTACAGTAGAGGATCTCTTTACATTATCAACTAACCCAAGATGTAGGGGAGGGCGCCACTCTTTTCCCAGGACTGCTTCATTGTCCTTGATCCTGACCTTATAATACTGAGAGTTTTAGCAATGTTTGTTTTAGTCTTTTAATATAAACAATTTCATTTAATTTCATCAAATAGTTTTTTTGTTTTCTTCACGGCTAAAAACATTCAACGGGAAGACTTCGTAAAGTCTGTCGCAGTTTCAAAAAACACCCCCCTTTCAAAAAACAAAAACAAACGAACAAAAAAACAACACTCATTATTAATATCAGCCATACGAGCGGTCGGTGAACGAAACCACCTCCCACTTTCCCTCTCATAGATTTCACCACTCCTACTCCGTCTGTTTTCGTTACGTACGCGAGAAAGCCTGCTGTCTCTCGGTGGCCACGGCTGTACCCCCTTCCTTTCTCAAATCGCCCTAACCAACCACTTATAATTCAGTAACTGTAATTTAAAAAAAAAAAAAACAATTATAATAAACAGAACGACTCATAGAAATCTATATTCTTTTTTCATTTTAATATACTTTCATAGAAATGCTTCTGTTATGTAAAAAAAAACTATTTTCTTTATGCCACAAGTGTCACGCTCATACATGAATTCCATAGCTAATATAACAAACTGACCCAACGGGTCACGGGTGGTCTAGTATATATATAAAAGTAAACAAATACTGGCACATTCAAAGTTAATTAATCTGCATTTCGATGTCATTACAGCTAATCAAGACCGTGGAAAAAAAAAGTGAACAAAAGTGTAGTTTTATAAAAAAAAAAACATATTCATATACATAGTAAGGTAGATAAGTTGGTAGAAGATTTAATTGATGCAATGCAGAGTAATGTAATTGTTACAAGGAAAAAAAACCCGCATCAAAATTATTAAGTCATTTTCATTATAATTTAGTTGAATTCGGAATAGGGCTCATCGTGATATACAACAATATATGTCTGAATATATATATATATATATATATATGTATATATAACGAAATATGATTCTTAGTTGCAGAAGAAATAAAACGAGAGTGCTCAATTTCGATTTCTAGAACCTAATATATTTTTATTTCATATAATACTATAATATAATTCTATCAACCTCTCATACCATAGCTTTCATTGGTAACGGAGAAATAATTTGCCAAATGGGCAAAAGATAGCACGTTATCCAGCTCCTCAGTCCGCATAGCTATCGCGTACATCTTATCGTTTTCTCGCGATCTACTGAAAAGAATGCATTTATTTGATTTTTTTGTTGTTTGCGTTTCTTGTACAGATACGATTTCATGTGCCTTTTTTATGTTGACATTTGAAATCCAACCATCTCTTTGGTGTCGAAAGGTCGACATGGTAATAAGCAAATATTAGAGAATTATAAAGGATGAGAAAGAGAGGTTAACAAATAGACAGACAGGGAGAGAGACATGGATGGAGAGGGAAGAGAGAACATATATTTTTGTGGCATTATATGCTGAACAAAATACTCCGTAGTAAATATATATAATTAAGTAGCTTACCAACTCGGGTTACACGGGAAATGTTTGTTTCACTCATGTCACCTTTATCCTCTCTTCTTGTGTTCTTAAGAATTATTTACATTTATCTAAAATATATCTGTTTTCAAAAGAATTTGTTCTGCAATACAAGCGCTCGATAATACTTTAGATTCATAACGACACGAATTTTTTTTTACCAAATAATGTTTCTATAGTATTTTAAAGTTTCATTTAATAGTTAAGGTGTCATTTTCTCATGAAATTATTGATACCTCACATCAAGAAAAGACAGATAATTCTTGTCTCAAAACATGGAGAAATAGAAGCGGCATTTGTGAATGAAAATGCCAGGCAAAAGAAAATTAAAGACTTCATTTAAATATCGTGAGAAGATCACACAGCGCGCGAGCCGCCATTTTTCAGGGAGGCAAACATAAACAGTGGCTGAAGAGAGTGCGATAAGTGACACCACTTATAAGTCATCTTTGTTTAGACGTTTAGACAATGTTATTCTGATCTTCTGTAATAGATATACAAATAAATATTACGCTCTCTTCTATTTGAGATTTTTTTTCAGAAATGAGCACTTTGCTTGGCTTCGCTTCCACTAATCCTATATATATATATATATATATATATATATATATATATATATATATATATATATATATATATATATATACATGGCTGATTTTAAATTTCTCTTTTTATCCGGTTTTTCTGAATGCGACTTTCTCTTTTTTCACTTTCTATGTGTATTTAGTCGGTGAAACAAATTAATATGCTCAGAACGCTTATTATTTGGCGGAGACTGTAATAATGTGTATCTAATTATATATATATATATATATATATATATATATATATATATATATATTATATTATATATACATATATATATACACACATATATATACATACATATATATATATATATATATATATATATATATATATATATATATATATATGTATATCGTCAGACAAGATGAGCTGTATCGATTAACTTTTAAAAAAAGGTAGAAGAGAGAAAGAAAAAAACTGTTTATATTTAAAATAAATACAGACTTATGATGTATGTACAATGGGGGATGTGTCTTACCGACTGTTCGCGTCTATTCCTAAATAGACAGTCCATCTATTTACAAAGTGGGGCGGTTTAAACGAACGTGAATCGTCTCCAAGATATTCCCGTGATATAGCGAGAGAGCATGACTTAATATGGTTAATGAGTCAATGCTTAAATTCCTAGCTTACGTCGGTTTGTAAAGCTAGTGGGCCGTGATTGAAGGCGCGTATATGTTATTTAAAACGTATGTTGAACGGAAAGTTCCATTTCAAATTTTACTAAGTATCTGTTTCTTGACTGTATTATTCAATCTTGACGTCGTCTCATCCACCTAGTCGCCATTGCAATTACATTTTAAATGATAAATCACATAATTCTTGTAGCCAATAAGGCTTTGTATAGAACACTACAATCACATTGGAAGCAAAATATAAATTTTCAACTGTTGAGCTGATTTAGCAAATTTCACACTTACTGTATCTAATCAGATTAAACGAATACAAATCGTATTTTGTTTTATTTTGGGAAAATTAGTTATTTTTCTTTTGATAACTGACCTAAGAACATCAAGAGGTTAGCCATCATTGGACATGGCGAAATGGATCAGCTTGCTTTTTTTTCTTCTTTTTTTACATGTGTTATCTTCATGCTTGCAATAATAACATTATGTATTCCTTAAAAATCATATTTATATGTGTGTGTGTGTACTTACTTTTCTCTCTTTCTTTCTAAAACTGCGGGTTAATCAAAATTACTACTCTTTTAGATATGTACTATTGTTTTAATGGACTATTCCAATCAGTTTATTCTTTCCTTTCTTTATTACATTCAACTGCTAATAAACAGAGAGATATTGAGGTAGGTGAAACTGATAAATACCGCACAAGCCTTTACAAAGTAAAAACCGACTTCAAAATCTTGTGCCATCTTCTCTTTCTTACACCTACTTTCTCATAGGAGAGATGTTGTTGGTGTTTCTATTGTTATTTTCATGGCAGGTGCTAGACTGAGCTCTTATCTATGAGTTTCCACTGTAAAAAATAAGAACAAAAACTCGTCTAGTTATAATGTCTATTTCCCCCTTTGTGTACCTAAAACTAAACAAAACTTTGACGATATGAGTTTACTTTATTATAACCACCCGTCTGTTGAACACAATTCTACAAGGCTGTTCCCAAGCTGACTAAAACATAGTTTTTTTAAAGTCCAATGTAAACAAATGTCTTAAATAATCTAATTCTGACAATTTCAATCATTGTCATCAGTCACCACACTTGTATCAAACTGTCCACCTGACACACTCAGTAACCCCTATGCTCGATTAGACTTTTGACCTTGATAAGTCGTGATTATATTAAATAAGTAAAAGTCTGTGTGTTAAACAAAATACAGTGAGTGAGGTTTAAAGAGATAAATAGAAAGATAGCATGAGTTGAGTTACATAGTGAGTTAATTGCAAATAGCGGCTAGTTAGAAGAATTAAAAGTGATGATAGTCTATCTGAAAACATAACTTAATCCCAAAACTGCAAAACTGAAGAATATTAAACATGTATTTTGTGTGACGTTTCGCTCTTGAACGTCTGTCTCTTAAAATATTTCTTCTTTTTTACATAATCTAATTTTTAAATTTTCTTTTCTTCTAGTGTAAATCATTATGCCAATCCGCATGATATCTAAGTCTGCCAATGTGTGTGTATGCCTGTCAGTATCTATATCCCTTTGTCAATATATGGGGATATCACGCTCTCTCACTATATATATATATATATATATATATATATATATATATATATATATATATATATATATATATATATATATATGTTTCTTTATCTATCCTTTGTATATGTTTACAAATATTGCAATCTCTATCTCGATCTTGCAATATATGTATTCCTTTCTCTCTTACACTGTCTCTGTATCTCTCTCTGTATCTCCCTCCCTCTCTCTCTCGCTCTCTCTCCCCTCTCTCTCTCTCTCTATATATATATATATATATATGTATACATATATATTCAAAATTGTTACAGACAAAATTATAATTGTAATACAAGGATACAATTCACCGACTATCAAACAACAATGATGTTGTTTGCACGGCAACTGATAAGGCTGAACTACTTGCCCAGCGTTTCGTCTCTAACTCATCTTTGGACTCAGAAAACCACCCTCCTCAAATCCCCATTGCGGACCGAAGCCACACTTGATAACCTGGTCATCACCTCATCCCAGGTCAGAGACATCAACACAACCTTGGCACATCAAAGGATTGTGGGCCTGATATTATATCTGTAATAGTAATAAATAAATGCTCTGCTGAACTGGCCCTTGTCCTCCCCAAACTGTACATTAAATGCCTAGCGTAATCTTGCTTTCTCGATAGCTGGAAAATTACTTTTGTGGTACCCCTCTACAAAAATTCTGGGAATATAACCGATCTTCTGAACTACCGCCCAATCAGTCTACTTCTGATCTCTACTTAATCAATCTTGCGATAGTCCGTCACTTAGATGATGCTAAACATCTTTCTAACGGCCAGTGTGGATTTATACAAGCACGATCTACTGCAGACATACTAACAGTCATCTTTGAACGCATGTATTATATAGTCGACAAGGCAGCTAAAGCTAGAGCGGTAGCGCTTGATATATCCAAGGCCTTAGACAAGGTATGGCATAAAGTGCTGCTTTTGAAAATACGCTCATACAGTATTACTGGGCAATTACTAAAAATAATTAGATCTTTCCTAACCAAAACAAAGATCCAAGTTGTCCTCGATGGTCGTTCATCTAAGCAACATGACATACATTCTGGTGTACCCAACCGATCTATCTTTGGACCTTTAATGTTTCTGAATTTTCATACACGATCTCCCTGATGACATAGAGTCTGAGATTACTTTATTTGCTGACGACACCACGCTCCACTCTACCTCATGTTGGCAAGACGGACGCGATCATATCGAGGCAATGGCTGAATCCTTAGAAAATGACCTCCAATCTGTAGTGGATTGGGGTAAAAATGAATGGTAACTTTTAATGTTTTAAATTCAAAGCTACTTTCCTTCAATAACTACAGGAAACCTCCCAAACCACCGATTGTCATGGCAAATGACACCCTACCTGACAGTTCATCATTCAAACTCCTCGGCCTAACCTTCACAGGTAACATGAATTTGAACAAATTCATTGAAGACATTGCCAAGGCTGCAGCAAATAAGGTGGGCTCCCTCTACCGTGCTAGTAAACTCCTCACACCTGAAATTATCCTGTATCTCTACAAAGCCACCATCTGCCCATGCAGGGAGTATTGTTGCCACATCTGAGATAGTGCATTATCTACTAGTCTCTCCCTCCTTGACAAGGTCCAAAAAAGAGTCACCAACCTAATAGGTCTCTCACTGTTAACCAAGCTCCGGCCCCTGTCCCATCGCCGCAATGTGGCATCCTCGTCCTTGTTTTGTAAATACTTCAATGGATTATGCTCCGATGAACTGGCTACTCTGGTGCCCCCTCGACGTCAATGCACTAGGTGAACCCAACAATAAGCTTAATCCGATCCATTCACTGTGGAAGTACCCATATGCAGGAGAGCCTTCTACTCCAATAGCTTCTTTCCTCGTTCTGTTAGCCTCCGGAACTCTCTCCCTGACCCCTGTTTTCTCGACAGTACCGACATGAAGAAGTTTAAAACTAAGGTAAACAGATATCTTGCTGCACAGCTCCCAACTTAGAATGACACCCTAAACCTACTCGCTAATTCTCAGTAGCACCTTACGTCTACAGTGGCGTCCTGCCTTTTTTATGGTGAAATATCATAAAAAATATTATACAGAATATAAATTATATCATAAATTCACATGATGTCTTCCCCCTCTGATTAGAAAAGAATCCTTTTTGAAAAGCCTAAGTGTAAGTGAAATTGTATTTTTAGTTAAATATATTGAGAAAATAAACAAAAACTGTGTACAGTCTTGGATAATTTAGTAATTTTGGGGCTCTTAAATAACTTTTCTCTTGTTTTCTATCTATCTATCTATCTTATCTATCTTATCTATCTATCTATCTATCTATCTTTTTATGTATATATATATATATATATATATATATATATATATATATATATATATATATATGTTGAATATAAGAGACAACTTATGTTTGGATATCCTTCAATAGTGAATTTGCCATAGTTTAGATGTGTGCCCCAAGTACTTTCAGACCTATCCGGTGAATGAGGTTAATCAGGTACAGACAATGTGTTAGTAGTATAGAAGGTGTTGGAGGGAAGTATGTAATAAGTACGAAACTACAGTTAGAATTATCAACATTTTAGTATATTATTGGTAGTTTGGTTTGGTAGTTTTGTTTTACGGCATATCAACCCTTTTTGGGTTATTTAATGCCGAATCTGGTCATTATAGTAAAAGTTTTTATGCTTCAAGTTCTTTATATCTTCAAATGTTTAATCATCGTTTTTGGTTTGGTAGTTTTGTTTTACGGCATATCAACCCTTTTTGGGTTATTTAATGCCGAATCTGGTCATTATAGTAAAAGTTTTTATGCTTCAAGTTCTTTATATCTTCAAATGTTTAATCATGGTTTTTGGTTTGGTAGTTTTGTTTTACGGCATATCAACCCTTTTTGGGTTATTTAATGCCGAATCTGGTCATTATAGTAAAAGTTTTTATGCTTCAAGTTCTTTATATCTTCAAATGTTTAATCATGGTTTTTGGTTTGGTAGTTTTGTTTTACGGCATATCAACCCTTTTTGGGTTATTTAATGCCGAATCTGGTCATTATAGTAAAAGATTTATGCTTCAAGTTCTAAAAATAAAATAAAAAAGGGGAGGGAGAAAGGGAGAGGGGCTGTTGTTTTTGTTTTTGGTTTTGTAGAACATAATTAAGTTTTACAAAAAAAAAAAAAAAAAAAAACGTCAATGTAGGTGAATTTCGTTTCAGGGAGCCACAGGGCAGCCTGATCTGGTATCACCAGAGTATATTATTACTGATATTAAAGTTAATTCTATTACTATGAGTTTTTTGGTGTTTATATATAGGGCTTTTATATGGAGTGTTTGTTAGTTAGTACTATTTTATAAGATTTAGGTATTTTCTACTAAAAGTTTACTGAATTCCGAACGGGGGCAGGAATGGTTGTTAGTTAAGTTTTGAGCTATGACGCTAGTATTAGACAAATGCATTGTCAATCTTATCGACAAAGTGGTTGTAGTCAAATCTATGTATATGTTTTTTCTTGGTTGTCGGATACACTGTATACTAAAGGACATTTTAACTCATAAACAAGGTTTGTCTTATCCAAAACTCTAATCGAGGGGGGATAGTAATTTTTGATAATACAGTTAATGGTTTTTACTTTATTGTAGAAAATGATCAGTTTTACTTTTTTTTATTTTTGGGCTCTGTGCTTGGTCCAACCTTCAGAAACTTAAGTCTTTAACCTTATCAATACACCAACAATATATTTGCGATACGTAGATGACATCTTGATACTAACAAATACTACAAATGAAATTAATATATTGAAAAACATCGGAAAATCAATCCAAAACCATAATTCTGATATTCACTTCAATTTTCTCTTATGTTCATATTTCAGCAAATACCTTTCTTTCATCTAAATTATTCCGACAAATAAACATGTTTCCATTTTCCTCTTTATTTTTATTTATTTTCAAAAGTAAAACATTTTCTCACACGTGTTTTACAGCAAGGTCAGGGGTGAATATATTTTCAGTAGAATATTGCTGACTATCAGAGTAAGGAGTTAATTTACAAGTAAAAGGAAAATATATTATTTCAAAAAACAGGAGAAAAGTAAATAGTAAAATCAAAGAATATGACTTGACCAAAACAAAATGGCGAGCCGAAATACATAAGAAAAACTAACATGAAGTGTGGTGACAAAATCCGAGGCCCGCCAAATAAAACAAGACCAGAAATGTTAAACTGCTTTTAAAACGGTAGCATGTAACTTAATTACAAACTGAGCTAGCCAAACATTTCCTCAATTTCTAAACGGAACTACTATGGAAGAATCCCCCAATTAAAAACCATTACAAAATTGTTATTAATCCTGCAAGTAAAGATACCTATAAAAATTGTAATTCTTATAAAAATTTAGCACAAAAATGCGGTTGGTATTATAATGCTATTTTTAGAAACATTAAGTCCGCAACAACATGAAATAATCATTAGATTCAACCTGCTTATCGTAAAATCGAGAAATGTCAATGAGATCAACATGTATATTATTATTTTTTGTATTTTTAACGAAAATAGAATTAAAGTTATAGTAAATCAAATTTAATATTTAAATATTCATTTTAATTGGCCAATTCAATTAACGAACAGCATTTCAAAAACCTACTTTTACATTAAACACATTCCTGTCTTTGAGACGAAGGGACATTACTCATTAAAAAAAATCACGAGTTACTTTCCCTAGACGAAATTAAAATTTAAATTAATAATGGCAGCACAAAACTTTATTCTATATTTACAATTTCAGAACAAGTTATCCTTCTCATTAAGTGGGTGTAGTTTATCCGATATCTGCCCCCCCCCCAAAAAAAAACTATTTATACTAAAAATTGCTACAAGTCGTATTTCCATCAATTCTAAAATTATATTTATCTTTAATAATTTACTGGATAGTAACATATCTGTAGCGGCTAAAATGCCATCCTCAAACACACATGTTTCTACTTAAAGTACTATAAGTAAATAACATACCAAGTTGCTATCTATCTGAACTTAAATAACTATTTAGTTTATAATTCCATCTATATAGTTACTTTTCATTATAACCCGATTAATATAATAGATGCACTATTAAATTTTCATATCACCATCATTCTCCCCTCCCAATTGTTATATACCATCTATTTTAATTAACTAGTTATGAGATAGTTGATGGTTAATCATTGTTAAATGCATAGTATATTGAATATATCAGGATGTTTAATATTTGCTAATAATCTATTTAATACTGATTAACCTATTCATAATTATTTATTAGTGTGTTAGGGATGTGAACTCCTATAATAATCCTGGTGAAGAGTGTCTTACCTCCATAAAACTGAAAACAAACATCACTGGGGTATGAAATGTAATCATTACCCACATTATCGGGTTTAATCAAAACCTATACCTTACAATAATATGTACACAATAAACTCCACCCCAGAAACGTTTCATACACCTATTCCAAACCTAATGACAATGTACGTGACGTCATGGCAAAACATCCTCATCTGTGTGCTCTAAATCCTTTAGAGTTTATATTTTCATAATTTGAGTCTTAACATTGAAGATAAAGAAATGCTTATTAAGGCTTTGGTTACTCTATAGCTAAGTTTTTAAATTTAGTTTAAAAGACATGACGAAATTTACATGATTATTAAAAACTTATCATGAGAAGGCAACATTCTGCTATTATTCATAAACAATTCTAGTAAACGTATATGCTATTTATTTTAACTGTCCACATATGTATATTATCTAATTATCATCTATATGTTATGTATTATGTAAAACATTAAATTAAAATAATATATTCGAAACACCCAAATAGTCCAAGCTAGCCGAATAAATACCCATATATTTTGTATATACTCAAAAGATGAGGAAAATCATCTGGAAGACACATGACCAAGGTGTGTATTGTTTCCAAACTTAATGAATTAGTTTTATTTGTAATTAAATCATGATATTACTTAATTAAATTATTCCGTAATTCCACTACTTTTATCTAGGTATAAAATAAGACAGCATAGACCTATATCGATGTAAACAGTTTTGTAGGATAAATTGACTAATGTTCAACAAATTATCCCTAGATGTAATTCTATCGTATGATTCTAGTGTGACCAAAGTACATTGATTCTTTTTTTTAGGTATATATTTATTAGCTCTACCTAATATACACTACATAAACTAAAAAATAATTCGATTACTAATTAGTTCGATTGCATATTTAGCTAGTGAAGTAAGAGTTTTCTTGGAATCTAGATTAAGCTTATTTTTAAGTATGTTTTTATATCTGTTCTTAAACATTCCGTCCGTGGGCTCGACATAAGTACAGATATTATTCACAGTCATTACATCACAGTTATATACTACGCTTGAAACCATGCAGCTTCCTCCTAGAGTATTCTCGCTGGTGTTTTTATGATTGCATTTTGACTCAGATCCATTGGTAACAGTACTGATAGCGTCAGTGATGGTACTATTTCTCACCTTTTGTATTTAATACTATTATAACCGATTATGGATGAAGATAGATTTTTTGTGGTTGAAAAAGTTAACTTTACCATATTTTAATTAATAAAAAATAACATAAATAAAAACATAAAAAGCACAAAAATAAAGTAGTTTTGATGGCCAGAAAAATATTGGTATTTGTCGAAAATTGGAAATTATAAAGAAAATTGACGTGAATATGCAAATCATGAATTTGGATGGATTGTCCATGGTAATTAGAATTCAATTATAAAGTATTCTATTTATCTCTTTTCCATGAGGTTAGACAGAAGGTCAGGTGTGGGTTTGATGAAAGTGGTTCTGTGGAACGAATTGGATTAGAACACGGCACACCCAGGTCCCAAGTCCGCGTCGTTAACAACTTAGCCACCGTAAAGTATTACTTCTCTTAATCTTGTAATACAACTTCATCGAGCTTGCAATTAGAAATATTTTGCAAATTATAGAGAGTATGTTACTAAATGTATATTATTTATGAGAACTCACAAATATATATATATATATATATATATATATATATATATATATATATATATATATATATATATACACACATTTGTCTATTTTCCCTCACTCGAAATGCAATTTTCTATTTTGATAGTAGTCGGATACATCTTGCCATATCGTTGCATTTGGTGATCTCGTTTTTTTTGTACATCCCCTTTATCACAGAAGCGACGTTGTACTTAACCTTTTTTCCATTGAAAATGCTCGACTGAACCTTAATCTCTAATCCCTCTTTTTGAGACAATCATTGCAAATGTCGTCTCACCACTACATTTGAAAGAAACTTTCCATTCTTTTTTCGAGGGTCTAATATCAAATAAAATTTCAATGAACAGATTTATTCATCTATTCGTTCTCATTAATCTTTTTCTTCCTAGAAAACTGATGATTTCTTCTGTATGATCAATTTTTTAGTATGGAAACATTTTATAAGTTTCAGCAACAAGTAAATGGGTTTCAAAGAAGCCTTTATTTGTGGAATAATTACCAGAGGTCTTTAATATGGTCATGTTCTAATCTAATGTCAATAAACATTTGTCATAATGAATTATCATAAATGATCACGTAATTTATTCTCTTCCTTAGTCAATCCATCCATCACACTAACTCTTATCCTTATACTGACTTTTAGTATTGATGTAGTGTCTTATTTCTAAAAAAATAACTTTGTGTGTGTATATTTTTGACTTTTTTGGTCTTTATATGTGCGTGTCTCTCTTTCTGCTTTCATGTCTCTTTCTCAATGTATATAGCAATGTGTGATCGTTCTGCAAATGCCCCCTTCTTTATCTCTTTAACTTTGTGTTTTTAGCCTCTCACTATGTAAGTATATCTGCCTCTCTTTGTATGAATCACTCTTTAGTTTTCTCTCTGTTGCCTCTCTATATGACCCTCTGTCTCTTTATGTTGACGTTTCTCTTTTCTTAAACGTAACTCACAGTGCATATTTATCTCTTTTTCTACTGATTTCTAGGTATATTATTTGGCAGTGTATCATCATTTGGCAAAGTATTTTTTGTCTTGACACAGAAGACAATAAATCATACAAATAAAAATAAAAAAACCACGGGACGGGATAATAATAAAACGTGACAATAAAAAGCGAAAACGAAAGAATGAAAAATGAAGCAATTAACGCATGGAAAAATATAAAAAGAACACACAAAAGTCGGTTAATTAATGAATGAGTGAATCGCAGAGGAAACGAATGAAAAACATTCAAGTAATAAATAAAAGACAAAAGAAGAAAAGGAAAGAAAAGCGGAAACCTTTATAATAAAGTAAAACGTGTCGCCCTTTTAATGAATGTTACTAACAGTTTTATTTCCAACAAATGTTTTTTTTTGTTTTATCAATTTTCTTGTGTGAAATTTTTGTATATGTTTTAACAACAACATAATGTATTTCGATTAAATTTCTTACATAAGATATGTTATCCACCTAGGAAAACATTTAACAAGGATGCTGTTTTCACTCGCAAGCAAAAGTCGAACAGGCTTCAGCAAACGTAAAATGCTAAAATTATGATACATACAGCGAGCCCGAAACACTAGATGATGTCATTACGCTGAAGATCTGTCTAGTTTTAAATCTTCTTTTTTATAGTTCGATACTTTATTATTGTTACATTACTTATTGAAATTTAAAAAATCAATATTGTAACATCCTGAAATCAATGATTATCCCATTTTTCGTTGAAACGTAAGCTATTATGATGTGTTTATTTGTTGAACAAATACCTAATTTTATTTTAGATGCTTCGGAAATGAAATTCACTTCAAACATATTTCACCTGTTTTAATGCTAAGTCATTTTAAAGAGTTTTTATATTCTTAAAAACTACAAATGTATCAAATTATTGAAATGTTATGAAATGAGTTTTAAGCAATATCAACGTAAAATGTTTAGTTCAATTAAAAATTTCATAATCAAACGATAATTTAATAATTAAATTAAAGAGTAATGATTAAATATATAAACAAAGAAATACTATTTCGGGTAATTGGTGGGCTTAGTTTAAATAGATTTTTAAAAACATCATGAAAAAATAGGACAGTAAAAACACTACCGAGCAAAAAAAAAAGAGATGAGCGAAGGATGAAAATAGAGATATAGATAGACAAAAAAGAAAACAAGAGACTGGTAAGAGAGAGAAAAGAGAGAGAAAGAGAGAAAAGAGATAACAAGAGGCGAGAGAGAAAAGACAGAAATAAACGAAAGAGAAGAAGAAGAGAGGAGAGAGAAAAAAGAAAAGAAAAAGCGGCAAGTGAGAGAGAAAAGGATGGAAAGAGGAGCACTTTTATTATAACTTTCATTATTCACCCGAGCAACAGCAGGTTTTGGACAAAGAGTAAATAATAACGAATGAAAGAAAATAAGAATTGAAAAAAGAAGCGGAAACAAATAGCAACGTAAAAGTTTTTAAAAATAATGTAGAAAACGAAAACCTTTTTAACTACAAAAATTAACTATATTAATATATATTTATCTTATGTTAATCTAACTTAAAAACTTACACCTTTACTTACGTCTTCTTTACGTCGAATATGTGTTGCAATGAAAATGCAATACCATAAAATAAAAATTACATTTTGTACCCCTATTTTAAAATAGTGTATTCTTCTAAAAACAATCCATGAGAATGCATTTTTGTTTCTTATCGATCTTCTAAATTTAATATTGTCAAAATCATCAGTATTTTACAGAGGTGAAGGTGCGACGATTTGGTTTAGTGGAAGATACATTTTGAAAGCAGTTATGAGTTAAGAGAGAGTGAGAAAGTGTATCGCATGTCAAGACGCTGATCAGTAAATGTTTCTATCAAGATTGCTGTTCGGTATTACGGTATTTCAAGCCTTTTTTAAATATGCTGAATTCGATCATTTTAGTGAAAGTGTTTATGCTTCAAGATTTGTATATGTTAAAGTATTTATTCATGGTATTTTCTTTGCTTGTGTTGTTTTACGGCATATCCCCCCTACCCCTCGGGTTACTTAATGCCGAATTTGTTCATTTTGGCGAAACTTTTTATGCTTCAAGTTATTTATATGTTCAATTATGTGTTCGTGGTACTTGGTTTGGTTTGGTTGTTTTGCTTTACGGCATATCGACCCTCCCTGGGTTTTTTTTTAAATGCCGAATTCAGTTATTTTGGTGAAAGTCTTTATGCTTAAAGTTCTTTATATGTTCAAGTATTTATTCATATTGTTTGGTTGGGTTGTTTTGTTTTACTGAATATCAACACTCCTCGGGTTATTTAATTCCGATTTCGGTCATTTTGGTGAAAGTTTTTTTGTGCTTCAAGTATTTATTAATAGTGTTTCGTTGAGTGAAAGGGAGCGACGTATTGGGAAGGGTAAGGGAAAGAGGAGGGAGAGAAATTACTGTACTTTGTTTTGGATTTTGCTGAATATTATTTAGTTTTGCAAAGAGAAAAAAAACAATAAATCATCAATGTTTGGTGCATTGTGGGTCAGTAGGACGATATCTTCAGACAGCCTGATTTGGTAGCATCAGTTGTATTTAGAGATAGACCGTATTATGGGAAGCCAGAAAATTGAGCCATTGGCCTTGTTGCATATATAAGAATTGTATCATTACATCTTACCATTTGAAGTGGTTTCGAAATTCGGGGCTATTTTACCCTTTTATTCGTTGTCGTTTTGCTGTTCCGTACGTCACGCTTCTTGTGCTCGTGTTGATGTAGTTCCTGATTAGTCATTTATCCTGGTTGCACATTCATCTTCGAGTAAACGCTGGCTATTCCTTAGTAGTGTATGTACAGAAGTGTAGGGAATACAGAAATCTAAAGAGTAATACAAACGAGTCAATGAAAATAATAGAAAAAAATATTAAATAAAGACAAACGATAGAAAGAAAGTGGGAAAGACGGAGAAATAAAAAGAGCATATAATATCGTATAAGAAAAGAAGGCAAACAGACTTAGTACGAAAAAAGCAGAAAAATAAAGAAAATAAGAAGGAAAAGACGAAGTAAAAAAAGAAAGCGGAAATACAGAGTTAGGAAAAAGACGGAAAAGACGAAGTAAAAAAGAAGCGGATATACAGAGTTAGGAAGAAGACGGAAAAGACGAAGTAAAAAAGAAAAAAGCGGATATACAGAGTAAGGAAAAAGACGGAAAAGACGAAGTAAAAAAGAAAGCGGATATACAGAGTTAGGAAGAAGACGGAAAAGACGAAGTAAAAAAGAAGAAAGCGGATATACAGAGTAAGGAAAAAGACGGAAAAGACGAAGTAAAAAAGAAGAAAGCGGATATACAGAGTAAGGAAAAAGACGGAAAAGACGAAGTAAAAAAGAAGAAAGCGGATATACAGAGTTAGGAAAAAGACGGAAAAGACGAAGTAAAGAAGAAGAAAGAAAAATATGACGTGAGAAAAAGCGGTAAAGACTAAGTTTGAAAAAAGGTTGAAAAGACGATTAAAGGAAAAAAGGCGGAAAAGACAAAGTAAGAAAAGATGACAATGAAGACGATGTTTTGTATATGTATGGAGTACATGATAAAATAACCATTTGACTGAATTATTTTTGCAGGAGGATTTAACCTGTCAATGCATCGTAGTCCAGGAGTCAGCGGGATGAAAACGGCTAACCGTTTAACACAATCTGCATTGCGTGAGAACAAACGTATAGAGACAATTACATCAGAACAGGAATTTGTAAATGCCAGATTCTTCAATTGACATAGTAAAATTTAAAGTGAGCGGATTGATTTTGCGATGTCTCAAAATCTATTTTCAACAGAAGCAATGCACTTATGTTTCCTTCTATCCTTCTTTTTTGGCTTTACTGTCGAAATATGCACTCATCTAAATAAATCCTCTTCTTCCATAATAACTCGCTGATTGATTGATTAATTGACTCATCTTTTGTGGTTGCCGAAACGACCTTTCATTACAGTTTCGAGATTGTCCACCGTACGATCACTTCGAGGGCGTAAATGTTATGGCGCCAATCGGGAGAGTCTTCGTATTCAGAGAAAGACCGTATAATAGGAGTCTGGCAAAATGAGTCCCTGTGCTCGTTGTACAGTTGTATAAGAACTTACAATTTAAATGGGTTTCGAAATCTGAGGGCTCTTCGAGATTTTGATCCGTTGTGATTGTGTTGTTCCGTACGCTACGCTTATTGCGCGCGTAGTTGTTGCAGTTCCTAGTAAGCAGTTTATGTTAGTTCACACAGGATACAAAGAAACCAGGTACAATTCTTATTCTTTAGTTCTAAAATATCTTCTTCTGTTTTATTAATTCGTGTAAGACGTTTACATAATTCGACTTATGAGTTTATTTATGCTCTAGTGGATAGACTTACACAACATTCTATGATAATACTTGTGTGCATGTTTACAATTATGTGTGTGTGTCTGCGTATGCTGTCACCTGAGAACTACGACAGTAGTGTATGTCTGGCTGCATAAATTCCTCCGTCTCTCGCTCGGAATTCTCTCGTCTCTCCCCTAATATCTCTTTATATGTCTAGTTATGTGTATCGATTCTTTTTTCTCACATAAGGATTGACGAAAGTAAATACTCTTCACATTTTTCTGTTTATAACCAAGAATATTCTACGGTAGGAATTTTACAGATGCACTCTGGAATTCCTTTGTTCACCAAATCTTTATAAGTTAGTGTGTCCATTGTCCGATACTGATGTCATATATTTTCGTAATACAATTACGTCTAAAAACATTTAAGAAAACCATCCGTCTTTTCAATTCATAGTTTCGAGTCTTGTGTCCTGGGGTTTAACGAATGTATACCTCTTGGCTTGATCGTTTTAGAGAAACAATGTAAGCATTAGAGAAAGAAGAACATACAAACAGAAACATAATCTTAAGAAGTTAACAAAACCAGTTTAAGAAAGAAACCAAGAGATGAAGATAACAGAATGTAAAATCGAATAAAATTATATAGCATATAGAACAGAATAACACACGTAAAAAATGAATGAAAAAAGGGAAAACAAACATGAAAGTGTGTTAGAAAATAAAAAAACAAAGAAGAAAAGTAAAAACCAAATCGATAAATAGAGAATGGGAAAAAAGAACAGAAAACGAATTAAATAAAGAATAAAACAAATAAATAAACTAATGGAATACGAGAGAAGTCAATATTGATTAAATACCTATGAAAAAACTAGGAATAAACTAATAAAGGGACACATGAAAGACAATGAAAGAAAGGGAGAAGAAAGGCATTAAAAAGGTGAGTTCCGTATCTAATTAAAATAATACAAAAGGAAATGAAAATTCCCCTAAAATAAAAAAAGAGTGTAATTTAAAAAGAGTCATCAAGAAAAAAGATTGTAGTGATATAAAGCCTAGTGCGTGTTAAAATACTGCTAAATGGCATTTTACACACAAGGTAAAAATAAAGCAGAGGAATGAAAACGTTCATCAGAAATTTAAAAAATAATTAAATAAAGTTAAACCTATGTGGAAGGATATGGCTTCAGAGATATTAATTAATATATATATATATATTAATTAATATATATATATATTTATACATATATACATATATATATACATATACATATATATATATATATTTAGGCATATATATACCCCCACACATATATATATATATATATATATATATATATATATATATATATATATATATATATATATATATATATATATATATATATATATATATATATATATATATATATTAATCCAGGTAAAGTTAACATCTATAAAATATGAATCCAAAGAATTTCAACCGGGCTTATAAAAAATTCTCAATATACAAATAGAGCGTTTATGTATATGATTATTTTTATTCATACTTACATGTACAAAATCTTCAAAACTGGCGTGTCGATGCTATTGATATACAGCTGCCCAAAAGCTGAGAACTCATCAGCCAGAATTAGAAACGGGTCCTTCCCTCAGATTGTATTTGCGAAGGATGAATTGTGGGAGAAAAAGAGAAAGGAAACGAAAAGTAACATTTAACATTTTATGCTCTATTTTTTACTGATTGACAATCATCGAGCTGAATCTTTTAAATAGACTGTAAAATAAAAAGGCACTGATAGTATACGCTAATATATATATTTTCATAAATATATATATATATATATATATATATATATATATATATATATATATGTATATATATATATACATATATTGAATCAAGCACTTGCTTTACCTCCGTTGGGATAGCTTTACTCCTGACACCGAAGGGTTTGAAGGGGTCACTTTTCTAAGCATCGAGTCTCGTATAAGTACACGTAGACCTCGTCGGGCCGGTCATCCTATTCGTCTTATTCATGACAGACTGCCCAAGCAGGTGATTTATCGAGACCTTACTGAGGAATAATCGCTCACATCATACACCTTCGAAAGCGATTCAAAGAGTGCTTCAAATACGATTTGAAGTGTTTTGGAATTGATGTTGGAGGATGTGAGGGGATTGCTATAGATAAGTCAAGGTGGAGAAAAGCGATTTTTGAAGACAGCAAGCGTTTTGCAAAGAATAACACACCAGCGGCAGAAGAGAGCAGCGAGGAAGAAACACCTCCAACCCATTGAGGAAACTTGGAACACCATAGATGGCACGCTTGCAACTTGGTAACAATATCGCGTGCAGGTTTGTTGAAGCATCAACGAGTGCATTTAATCCACGGAGATAGGATGCTCTTGTTCTATACGTCATGACTGGTAGAAGTCTTCCATAATTCGCAATTAAATTTTCAGATGAGTATCACTTAGAACTGAATGTAACTTAGTACTATATCCACGGCGCCTCGGGTACTTTCCGACAGTAATAGTATGAATCTTAGGAGCCGTAAACCTATTTTTTTTATATGTGTAATTTTACTACTTATCAATATATATCAGTACCTCTATTACTACATAGCATATATATATATATATATATATATATATATATATATATATATAATCTTATCTATTATTTATAATTCTTGGTGCCCATATTATATTAACTTCTATACTAAGTCTGCTTAGTAAGTCATTATTGCCCAACATATGCGCGGCTTCTCTGAGTCGTCTTACTCTCCACCGTTCCTCACTATCTTTAATGTTTACTTCGTCTCATAAGAGTAAATGGTTTCCCTTTTCCCTCCATATGTTGTACGCCATAACCGATTGTTCGATATCTCCTCGGCTTTCTGGTGTTCTTCCAGCCTTACTTTTAGTGGGCAACATATCTCACCTTTGTATATGTTCCCACACGTACATAGGATCGCATACATATACGCAGTTCTTAGTCATACATTTTTCCGTATGAGGTTTGACTCTCACAAGATGCTTTCAGAGCGTTGAGTCGCCCCTTAATACTGTCCTGATGTCATATGGATTACATTTTCTTCGGATTTTTTTCCAACAAGTCCTTCATATATGGTATACAAACTATGGTGAGTTTTGGGGATATTGTCCCTTGCTGTTTGATCTTGATATCTTGGAGCTGATGTCATCCTCTAAGGATAATTGTTTCGGTTGAGGGGTTCTCTCAAGCAGTCCATCTCTTCTTGATATGTATTGCTGTTACTACATATCGCCTTTGCTCGATGTTCTAATCAGCGGACGATTCTTTATTTACATTATATGGATGGTGAGAGTTGAAATTTAGATACTGCCCAGTGAAAGTTGGCTTTCAATATACATATGACCTAAAATTCTTATCATGCGAGATATTGGCACATCTAGATGGGATATGTTATGTTCATTTTCCATCGTGAACTCTATAGATGGACAGATAGAATTCACATGGTCCAGTATTGGTTCAATATCATCCTGGTGAGGCCAGAGTATGAATGTGTCATCCACATATCGTAGCCACATTGTTGGTTTTAGTGGTGTTGATCCTAACGCCATTTCCTCGAAGTATTTCATGTACATATTGGCCAGTACTGGGGACAAAGGTGATTCTATAGCAAGACCTTCATCCTGCCGGTATATATCAGATCCCATCGCAAAATATGAACTTTCTACATAGAAGGTCAACATCTCCATCAGATTATCAATTGGGATACAAGTGCTTTCTTTCAGTAAGGTATCTGAAGTCAAATTATTCCGTACCACCGTCAGAGTCTCATCAGTGGATACTTTCGTGTACAGACTCATTACATCTGGTTGGAATATATGTGCGCATTGTTGGTTATTTTCCACGAAGTGAGCTGAAGTTTTACATACGATGAAGATTTACTTGTGAATAGGCTCATTATACCTACCAAGAATCGGCTCAATGGATGGCATGCTGAACCTCGTGCGCTGACAATGGGCCTTAATGGAATACAATCTTTGTGAATCTTAAGAAAGTCGTATAGGTTTAAGGCTCCCGAAATTTGGTTCTAATTGATAGTCATCTAAAGGTTGAAGGTTCAATCCTCGGTGCGGACGATATGAAGAATTGCGAATCACTGAAGACTTCTGACAGTCATGGGTGACGGAACAAGAGCATTCTACGTCCGTGGATTAAATAAGTAGTTTCGTTCGAAATTAAGTCCGGGTTCCCGAGTTTAACAGAAATATTATCGAGGTCGAAGAGATAAACATGAAGAAGGCCGGAGGTTACAGCGACCGAAACGTTGTGATGATAACACTCAAGATGAGAAATGTAATCCGAATAACCAAATTATATAAATTACACAACGTAACAATATTTTACAAAAGTTTTGTTTATTGTATTTTTTTAAATCAATTTTCTCTGCTGATTCCAAAAATGTTATTATTTTTTCTGTATCATCGACCGTTATAGAAATACATCGCTTTTTAATGTTATCATATATTGGAAAATGCTATATGTTCCGCTACTAAATGTATATCTAATTTTCTCTTTCAGATCAATTACTAAGTGCTGTTTTTATTAAGATGGCTACTAGAGGATGTACACATTCTCCAGATACATTTTGCGATGTGTGTGGTTATTATATTGGAAAATAGCAGGTATTACATAAGATCATGAAAGAGGCCATATTGTGGATAGCATACAGACTCTATTTCGGAATTTCCATGGGTGACCAGGGCTAATTATGGGCCTCTCGTGTGATATGTGGAAGCTGTCGATCTACTCTAGAAATATGGCTAAGAGATACAGGAAGGGCAATACCTTTTGCTATTCCCAGAGTATGGAGAAAGCCGAAGCACCACCACGATCATTGTTATTTTTGTATGATAAATGTGACAAAGTACAGAAAACTTAAAGGAAGACAAGCTCTTCAGTATCCAGACATACCATCAATCTAGGGCACCTGTCACACATGATGACAGCATGCCAACGCCACAACCACCAGAAAATGTAAGTAAACTTCTCACCGTACTCTCTAAAAGGTTTACTTTTAATTAAGTTCAATATTAAGTATTTATAATGCATTCATTTTCCTACACGTTTATGGAATACTAATGTTATTCAAGTCTTTATTTAAGTTGATATATGTAGTTATTTTTCTTTACAGACGGAAGATGCAATGGATACTTTTTATCTAGACAGATCAGCGAGAGCCTTTGTACCAAGAACAACTTTGGAGCCTCACTTTCCAAAATCAGAGTGAGATAGATGATTTAATCAGGGATTTAGATCTCACTAAGTCATGCGCTGAGCTTCTTACATCAAAGCTGAAGAAATGGAATCTAGTAGGAGGAGACTGCAGGATATCTGTGTACCAAAAACGACATGAAGAATTTGAAATTTATTATGAGATTAGTGATGATCTGTGTAATAGTAATGATGTTACTGGTTTGTTTACTGCTCTTGCATTCACGCATGATCCTGCAGAATGGCAACTGTTCATAGATAGCTCAACACGAAGTCTCAAAGCAGTATTCCTCCACAATGGAAATAAATACCCAGCTTTGCCTCTTGCACACTTCGTACAGAAGAAAGACAACTATGATAATGCCAAACAACTTCTTGACAAAATGAGTTCAAGTGGGATGTTTCTGGTGATATCAAGATGCTTGCCGTCTTGCTTGGCTTGCAAGGGGGATACACAAAATATTCATGTTTCCTTTGCTTATTGGACAGCAGAGCTGATGATCATCATTAAAAGAAAGTTCATTCGCCCCCACGAGTGGAACTGCAGCCAGCAATGAAAAATGTTCTCAGACAGCCACTAGTACAGACCAACAAATTCTTATTACCCCCACTTCATATTAAACTAAGATTGGTAAAACAGTTTGTGAAGGCCTTAGATTTTGGAGGAGAAGCTTTTCAAGAAATTCATCTCATGGTTCCAAAGCTATCAGAGGCTAAGATTAAAGGTGGTATAGTTGTTGAAACCCAAGTAAATGCAATATTGAAGTCGGAGAAACTGGAAAAAGTGATGACAAAAGTTGAAAAGATAACTTGGTGCACATTTCGTGATGTAGTTCATGTATTATTAGGAAATCACAAAGATCCTAATTACAAATAACTGGCATCAAAGCTTATTGAGAACTTCAGGAAACTGAGTTGTCGTATGTCCTTAAACGTTCATTTTTTGCATTCTCATCTAGATTTCTTCCCCGAAAACTTGGTTGATGTCAGTGAAGAACATGGCGAGAGATTTCATCAGGACATCGAAACAATAGAAAGAAGCTATCAAGGACGATGGGATACTGCTATGATAGGAGATTATATATGGTCTCTTGTCAGAAAAGATAAAAGCGTGCACTTTAGAAAATCTCGATCGTAAAAGCACTTCTAATCTTAAGAAAAGAGTTATCAAAACATTTACATTGCGAAGTTGTATGGTTTGTTTTGTTCTAACTAACATTGTGTTTACTAAATACCATTCAATATATAAAAAAGTACTAAATGCTGTGTAATTATCTTTAAATCAGAGGCAGGTTGTTTATAAAACGCGAAAATATTAAATTAAGAAAAAATAAAAACTATCGATGTTATGCCAAAACGAATGTGATTTTTGAATTCAGTAGCAAAAAATACATATAAAAAAATAAAAAATACTAACAAACAAAACATGTGTTACATTGTGTTATCAATCCTCATCTCAAAACATCATATATATATATATATATATATATATATATATATATATATATATATATATATATATATATATATATATATATATATATCGCTTGCTTATTTCTGACAGTTCTTATTCCAGCTAAGAAAACTTACTTACCGAGACAAAGTAAATTGAAGTTGTCATGTGCAATTATACTATATTTTCTCCATTGTATTCATAAACACGTAAACACACCCACACACACACACACACACACATATATATATATATATATATATATATATATATATGTCATGAATTAAATTGAAGCGAGTCTGTGTATGTACATTTGTGTGTGTGAGTGTTTGCGTTCTCGCCTATATATGAATTAAGCATAATTATTGGCTGTTTATTATTAATTAATTAGGGTCAAGTACTTAAACGAGTTTTTTTTTAAATTGATCTTTCACAAGATAATTGGTTTACGGAATAAAAGGTACTCAAATTAATGTATGTTTCTTCGTAATCGAGTCAGTAATTTTATTTTATTTTATTAGTTGCCAACTCCGGTCAGATACAGCTAATTTTATACATAATACGTTGTTTCCCTCTTGGGCATTGCTTTGCTTCGTAATTAAAAAAAGGAACAAAACGGATAACAAAAAATAAAGGTAACGTATACCTGACAATAGACGCATTCAACCATGACTAATTGTTTATTGCTTTCAATAAGTATTAACGTCAGATGAAACAAGTCATATAGAAAAGAGTAAAAATAAGCTTTACATTTCTATTTTACAAATAATTAAATTCAAGATAATTATTGTTGCAATGAAAAGCCATGAGACATTAAAATAATCCAGTGTAATAATAGATTTATTTGATCTTAAGTGCAATTGTTTGTTAACCTACATATTATCGCGACATAATTTTATGGTAGATTTTATTGTTACGGAAGCCCATAATGAACTTTAATCTAACAAAGGTAATAAATACAAAGTCACATTAAATATACTTAAAAAAACAAAAGAGGATAATTTGATTCATCCGTTGCGTGTTATATACACAAACAAATTAAAAGACGAGAATGCAGACAAACGATACACATCGATTTAAAACAAAAAACAAAAAGGAGACTATGTTTAACAAAATAGAAGAAAATATATCCGGAAAGAATAAATCAATAAAAATGAAACTTGATCGAAAATAACATATAGATCATGAGAGGTTGCTCAAAGAACGATTGTCTCATTCATAATTCTTTTTTCCACCGATTCGAGTAGAATGCTGTAGAATTTAATTTCCAAATCACTGTGTACAAATAATGTTATTCTAAATTGTCTTTGTGGCAACCAGATTCGGAAAAAGACTTTACAACAACAACAACAATAATAATAATAATAATAATAATAATAATAATAATAATAATAATAATAATGATAATAAAAACAACAACAACAATAATAATAATAATGATAATAAAAACAACAACAACAACAACAACAACAATAATAATAATAATAATAATAATAATAATAATAATAATAATAATAATAATAATAATAATAATAATAATAATAAAAAATGGTAAGAATAGTGAGAAGTATTTTCAAGGCAGAATATCTATCCTCACTACTGTTTCACATAACCGTGGTTCCACTCAACAACATACTTATAGAATGTAATGCTGAATACAAGTCCATAGAAACAAAAAAATAATAAATCGCCTCATGTGTATGGACGACTTTCATAAAAAGACAAAAGAAAAAAGAAGCTTCAGCCAGAACATTCGAATCGACTTTTAAATGGAAAAATGCGGACTACTCGAGATGAAAATAAAAAAAACGGTAGATAGCAAAAGGCATGGAACTACGCAACCAAGAGAAAATGTTTCCTATAAATATATAAGAGTTTGAAATCGGACAGCGTATGTGTACCGTTTTTCTATTGTCTAATTCAACACAGTTTCGCGGTTTTTCATAGCTATAATATCCCCCTTTTATGTAGCCCCTTTTTCATCCTCCTCTTCACGGGGTTCTTACACCGACTTTGTACATTAGACTCTTATTATGTCATTTTATTATTAATTTATTATTTCTCGTATAACTTTCTCTGCCGGACGATTGGCTTCCGAACGAAAAATAAAAATGTTCATGGAACTTCGACGCGATTCCCTCTCCCTTCAAAAAATAATTGCAGAACATTTTTCCGGAGAATGGCTGACAGTCGTTCTAATTCATGCCTGGCTTTTTAAACACTAATTGATTGGGTCGAAACGCGAGTAATTTCAATAGATTCTCAATAATATATTATGTAAATAAAACACACGTATACGGTATCTGGCCTAGTACAGATAAAATTGATTCCACGAACAGAACGGGTTTGCCCAACATGTATGTCGATTTACGAAAAGTAAAACCAATCTATCCTTCTAAAACTCATGTCTAGAATCCTAATTACAAATTTCATCAAAATTCATTACATGTTAATCATTTTCGGAAATGTCTAAAGTTTAAGGCTTATGCTTAAGAGGTCTTAACAAAAAAATCAAATTCAAAGAAACCTGGCGGCTTATGACCATGCAGCAAAGTAAATGCACATCTGAAATATTTTTATTTATACATTAGAGGTTGTACTTATATAATGTTCCCTAAGAACTTAAAAATACCCCAAAGAAACTGAGATATGGGTAATATTGATTAACTGAAGTCTAATAATAGTTGTTAACATTTAAGACAAATTGGAGTTATCAGAATTTTAAGGAAAGGCTTTTGCCGACTCTTTGCCATTTTTTGCATGAAACAAAGTTAAACTAAATATAGCTATCTTTACCTACTTTTACGCCCAGCATCGTGCTAAATAATCAAAGTGATCGCTAATTTGTGTAGCAGTTAAGACTATACATAGAAATATATAAACATATACATATGCCTAACTTTAAAAAATAACAGGAAAGGGAGAATTAGTTCCCTGAACAGAAAAATGTTATGTATCTTTACAAAAATTAAAATTCAGATATAATGATACTAAACCTCATGTTTAGAATCTTTATTTTAATTCTGATTAAAATTAATTGCATGATTCTTATTCTAGGAAATGTCTAAAATTTAAGGAGTAAGCTTAAAAGGTCTTTAAAAGAAACTGATATTGAGGGAATCTCGCTTATTTGGAGTCTAACACTCTAATAACGATGGATCAAAATCAATGCATATCTGATATATTTGAATTTTCAAATGCACGGTTATGTCCCATAAAACTCTTTAAAATACTCCAAAGTAACTGAAATTTGGAGAATATTTATTAATTGATATCTTCCCCGATGTTTTTCTAGTTAGAAATATTTCTGGAAAGACATCGGGTACTTACGGGAAGGACCACGAGAGGGTTGCTAACATCCCTAAGTGACAGTGGTAATGTGAAACCGACTGGATTCGAACATGGAACATCCAGGTCTTCAGTCCATGTCGATATCCACTTAACCACCGTCAACTCCCAATTGATATTTAAAATCCATCGTAAAAACTACATTACAATGGGAGGTATCTAAACTTTAATAAAAGGCTTTTACTCACTTTTACCCACTTTGTATACACTTTAATTGTACAAATTATAGCCAACATTACGACGTCTCACATATAGCAGCCGTGTTCTAAAATTCATAAGTATCGATTAATTAGTTTGGGAGTTAATCTTGTACATACAAATATACACACATATAAACATAACTAACGTCATATATATATATATATATATATGTGTATATATATATATATAATAAATTAATATTTAAAAAAATGAATCACACTTTTATAGCATAAATCGATGTTAGTATTTTAAAAATGAATCTAAATTCGGTTTTAATATATACAAAATGGCTATAATATATTATATAAATGCCATGAGGGAATAGTAAAAAGCAGGATCACTTTTTAATGTAGGGAAATTATAGAAAATAAGGCGAACAAAACTAATAAAAATAAAAATAATTATTTTATATACTCAATTTCTATTTTATAAAGATAATTTTAATAAGTGAATTTCAAACACTCATAGTCATTCTATAATTAAAACAAAATAAAATAAAAACAAGAAAATTTATGTTGACAGATTTAGATGCTGTTGTTCGATTATATTTGTTAATGTATGGCTAGTATTTTCTAATTCATTCTGTTATAACAATAACTTTCACAGATAGGCACCTACAGAGTTGACATTTATCTTACAGATACAGTGCTAATCTAGGCACAAAGTGAAATACGCGGTGATGTCGACAATGATTAGAGCTCAGTACGAGAGGAAAAAAGAAGCGCATGTACACTACACTGAACAGTAATGTCTAAAGCATAGGACACACTTCATAGAATTCAAACTTTAGTACGCAAGAATATATTTTAGTGCTTTATGTTCATGATTTAGACGTTTTTATGGAAATCGATCTAAACAAAGCAAGAAGTTACAAGAAAGAAAGGTTATTATTGCAAAGATAGTACCCTAGTCTAGAAAAGACCAAGGCTATGGGTCGCAGGAAAAATCTTCATCTAACCTATAGTAACATTGTCGGATTTTCAAAGCAACCTTTTGTTCATAGTTTTAAAACATTAAGATGTAAACCCAATTTATGTGCGTGAAATTCGTTTTCATATCCATCTATTTAATATTTTGGACAAGATTTAAAGGTTTATGAGGGCCTATAACAATAAGCACTGGGTGCAATTCATTAAATTGCTCAGTAGATAATAGTCTTATGTTACTATGAAATGTGAGTAATGTTCGATGGTTTCTGTATTATTGGTATCATAATGTAAAACAGCCCCAATTCATTGCCTTCAGGTATATACTGTTATTTAATTTCGACTAGAAAATGTAGTATATTAGTTTAGAATAATTGGGAATCAAATTTTCGGGTGTATTCTGGATTTTGTTCGTAGTGGAAAAAATGAAAACTATCATAATGCTTTTGTGTAAATCTACAAAATGCGAGAATCGATTAATGATTTAGTACTTGTCGTGTATATTTAAATAGATAATTACTGAATATGGTGTTGAATATGGTGTTGCATGTATGGTCTAATTTTAAGTATTAAAATATCGTTATCAAGAGATAGTTCTGTTTATGCAATTGTTTTAAAAAACATAATTTAGATTTACTTACTTCCCCCAACAGAAAGATGTGGCACAGGTCTTGAAGACAGTGAAGACCAGCTTCCTTAATTGGATACGAAATAACCTAGAACGACCCAGTCGGTAGTTCCTCGTAAAAGGTCCTTAAGTGAGACGGAGGTAATTCATCGGAGACTGTAGCTTCAGGTACAGGACCGAAATATACATCAATCTGGAAAGAAAGGTTTGCTCATCAACGATGCATACTGCTTGTCACAGAATGATGCCGCAGACGTATCCTTCGGTAGTATGTACAAATGTATAGGTATCCGGTGGTAGGTTTAACATTTTATGTAGTGTGTTTATATCTCTTTGTGGGGTTTGATTTATGGCTGTTTTTGTATTAAATTAACGTTATCCATGATGATAACTCGTTTAGCTATTGTGCCTAATGATCTATCGTAGTCAGGTGGGTTTAAGAAACTTCATTTGATAGGAAAATATTGATGAAATATAATTTATTTCTTAACGACCATAGGTTAAAAACTACTGCAAGATACAGGGTGTTCCAGAGCAATTTGACACATTTTGAAATGGAACGAATAACCATTATAGTCTTGACCAAATATTCATGTATTCTCAGAATTCAAAATGTATTTTAAAAGAAATCGTCGAATAAAGGTAAATCTTAAAAAGTCGCCCGAAGCCTTCAACACGGTCTCTAGGCGAGAAACGAACCTTGATCACGCGGCCGTCACAGTGATCTTCGGGAGACGTCTAGATACCAGTCTGATCCTGGCAACCAGTTCGTATTTTGTGTTAGGCGGTGGGTGTATTTATCACCTACCCCCAGACATAATACAATGCAATAGCGTGGGCTGGTGTCGTACTATGGTGAACAATGCTTTAATTCCCACAGATAATCCGGACAACGGCAAATCATTAGACAGCTTGAGTCTCGTTGGTAGACGACATTAAGCAGTTATACAATTTCTCTCATTTTCTTTATTTTGCGGGCATCATCTTCTGAATGTTTTAAAAAAAAAAGAACAGCACACATTCACTTGGGTTTGCACATTCGTTTTGTGTTTTTGTTATTGACAGTATACATATATAACCATATAATACACTCAACTCATTACTTATACGAAGGGGTTAGCAATAAACAACGCTATCTTTCTGTGTGTCTATCCAGTGAAATGCGAATTATCTGAACCGCTCATTCGCCACATCAAACTAGCGAATTCCTCCCTGTGATGTAACTGCCAAAAACACGGTTCTTCCACTCGACTTCTAATCGAAAATCCACACTCTAAACGTACATCGAAAATGTCCTATTATAACTTAATTTTTAAACACCTGCATTTAAATATTCTAAAGACGTCTCTTCCAGACGAATAATAATGTATACTACATGAACTTTAAACATCTTTGAGAAGAAACATGACATCGAAGCAAATATCCCATAATATAAAAGAAGTGTATCATTCCTAATATCTGTAATTAAAGAAAATATTGAATACACAAATTAAACGCAAGGGAAGGGAAACTAACAACAGATTGACCGGTTGCATTCATATACATTTACTTCTTCAGAAAGTAATCGAAACGAAACCGGTCTATATCTTGTTTATTTTCCTTTTCCTGAATTTATCTGTTATTCCATTTTCTCCACGACATTTCATGTCATAACACATCGTGTATTTTATCAAAAAGTGCTGCATCAGAGCAGACACTACACTTTATTCCTAACCGAAAGGTCGAGGAAAGTTAGTGTTACTAATATATTAAAAATCAGAATACATTAAAAAAATATAATGTTCTTGTGGAAATCAAAATTGTATCTCTTTGTGGGAATTCTTGGCTAATGCTTTAAACTCTGGGAGTGATATTTCCTCATGTAGGTATATGTCGTTTACGCAACTTTACCGTTCTTCTTTCTCAAAATTATCGATATATCTCTAGGGTATCTCGTCAGCCGTTAGCAGACATACACACATAAGCACATACACACATACAACTCTCCTTTATATAATCGACATAGCACAATACCCCTTTTGGTCGTATATGGCCGCCATGAGCAAGTAAATATATTCTATATTACTATTAAACAAATTATTTGTATTAACACTGTTCGTAAATTCTGAAGGCAGATATGCTGGCCATGACCAAGTGGATATATTCTATATATTAAACAAATTCGTGAAATAAATTATTTCCGAAAGAAAAACATCAGTCATAAACTATATTGTATGATTTTTCTTTTGATTTACACCGGTTTGCAATTTCTGATGTCAGATAGGGCAGCCATGACCAAATGGATATGTTCGATTTCACAATTAAACCAATTAGTTAAAAGACATCATTTGTAGAAGAAACACCCGGCCTAAAATATTATGTACGATTTTTATTTTCATTAACACCGGTTTGCAATTTCTGATGACAGATATGGCGGCCATGACCAAGTGCGAATACTCTATTAAACTGTTAAACAAATGTTAAATATGTCCTCAAATAGAAGAAGAAAACGAAAAAAAGACCTCGTCCTCTTTACCCGAACCTTAGTATCTGAATCCTACACGCACCTCAAGATCTGACTCCTTCCCGAACCGCAAGCTCTGACTCCTACACGAACCTAAGGATCTGACTACCCGTACCTAAGCCTCTGACACCTACACAAACCTCAAGATTTGACTCCTACCGGAACCTATGGCTCTGATTCTTTCCCGGACCTCAGGCGCTGACTCCTTCTCGGACTTCAAGCTCTGACTCCTGCCCGAAACGCAGGCTATGACTATTTCCCGAAACCCAGGCTCTGACTTTTTTCCGAAGCTGAGGCTCTGACTCTTTTCTAAACCTCAGGCTCTCACTACTTCTCGGACTGCAAACTCTTACACCTTCCCAAACCTCAAGCTTTGACTTCTTTCTTAACCCTCAGGTTCTTACTCCTTCCTGAACCTCAGGCCTTAACACACCTGCTCTATCTAAGATATTACAAACTTTTTGATAACACACACGCTCTATCTAGGATAATGAGCACTTTTAAATTTAATCGAAACCTACGCTGATTTGTTGTCCTTCTTTGTTTTTCAAACATCCGACTCTGACTCCTTCATAAATCTTCGACTCATTCCTGAACTTAAAGATCTGACTCCTCCCTGAACCTCAGGCTCTGACTCCTTCCTGAAACTAAGGTTCGGACTCCTATCCGAAACCTAGGCTATGACTCCTTTCCAAACCTCAGGCTCTGACTCATTCCCGAAGCTTAGGCTCTGACTCATTCCCGAACCTCAGGCTCTGAATCATTCACGAACATCAGTTGTTTATCTCGGTTAACGCTGTGTGTCAACACACCTGCTCTATCTGGGATATCAAGCACTTTTTGATTAAAAACCCGCTCTATCTAGGATAACAAACACTTTTAAAATTAAGGAGGCCTACTCTTCTACTTCTTCTTCTTCTTTTTCTTTGTTTCCCAAACCTCCGACCCTAACCTCTTCTCAGAACACCTACTCTGACTACTTCCGGAGCATCAGGCTCAGAATCATTCCGGAACATCAGGATTTGATAGCACTATTAAAACCGAGTCCTACCCGTTATCTTTGTAGAGAAATTCCAATTTATTTGTAAGTTTAACTGTTTACGAAACGCCAATTGAGGAGCAGGGTTAATGTGTGTCAGATAGACGGTGAGACAACACCGTGATTATTAGTAATGGTGGTGGAAATTGGGAAGAATTTGATCATCTAAGAGGACGGCTCAACAAGAATTTGTTCACATTAGACTTGAAAACGAGTATATGGGAAGCAGTTCCGCGGTATTGTGTTCCACATACTGGTAGTTCTAGGAAATAATCTTTGATCATTTAATGTTCGGCATATAGAGAGAGAATTTAAAATTATTTACAGTGGTTGTAGCTAGACAGGTGTTTGTTGTGAATGTTTTACAGGGGGAGCATAGATTGAAGCTAATTCGAGAAACTGTAATGAAAATAACGATAGAGTAGAGAAAGACTAGCAATGTTTCTTCTGTGATAAAGTGGTAGGAAGGAGGAGAACAGAACATTGATTACTTAATGAAACTGTTAATTTATACTTAATAGTGATAAACTGACAAAAATAGTAATTCGAACTAATCGTGACAGACGAATAAAAATACTAAATTAAATATAATAACCCGACCAAAATAGTAATTCAAATGTGACAGACTAACGGAGGGACAGATCTTCTTTTAGAGATGCTTGAGTGCATCTCCAATTAGATGCTTCGATTCAATCTTTGATCTAAAAACGCTATCTCAAACTGAATCATGTGCAGATGTAATGTCCTTTCTAAATAAGAATATGCACAAAAAATCTTTGATAACTTCTGTTCACCAGAAAACGGTTGGACACTGATTGTAAAAAAGGAGAAAGTTGCTTTTACAGATGAAAACATTGTAAGCGCATTTCAATTGTGCGATTATGGCTAGACTCTATATATTAAAGGATATAATTAACAAAAGAAACCGAAAATAAAAAAAAACAAAGGAAGAAAGGAAGTGAAAAACAAACACGAATGACGAATTTGAAATATAATCGGAATATTACAAAAACTAGCAAATTGGGCAGACATGAAAGAAGTAAACTGAAACCTTTATTTTCATTAAAAATTAGACTGATGACAGAGGCTCCTGATGAACTTAGCAACAGAATATCGATCAGTTTCCCTCGTTAAATAATCCGACAGTAACTCGTTTAAATGTGAAAAGTAGAATCTCGAGGTTTGCGACGATTTGAAGTCAACTTTCATGTTAACATATAATACGGCTTCTCTGAAACTCTGAGATTCTGATGCAGCTTTGTCCGGGCTCTGTGTTTATATACTGATATATAATAGATATATTAATATCTGAAAAACAAAATATGTGAATTCGTATAAATTTCAATATTTCAAACTTTTACTGCTGCTTTGTATTGCTTCTAGTGCTGGTCATCGAGTAGCGGAGCGGAAACTGTAAACATGCATTATTGAAACGCTCTTTTATTGTGCGTAAACATTAATTAATTAATATATATATATATATATATATATATATATATATATATATATATATATAGAGAGAGAGAGAGAGAGAGAGAGAGAGAGAGAGAGAGAGATAGAGAGAGAGATAGAGTGAGATGAAGTAAAAATAAAGACACGCCCGATTAAGGACGACATAAACAATAATATGCATATTATCTTACCGCTTAGGAAGTAGGGGAAAATACATTAAAAACAACGCTGTTTCTATCGTCAGGAGAAACAATAACGGAACTACGTAACTTAATGGTTAAGCGATAGAAAATCGTATACATTTCGAGCAAGGTGTCATGGCCTGGTGTTAAATCGTCAGACTACTGACAATAACATCGAAATTATTATATATATATATATATATATATATATATATATATATATATATATATATATATATATATATATATATATATATGCATGTTTATATGATTATAATTAAAACTTAATTTAATTTCAAATTAAATTAAAAATTAAATTAAATTTTAAAGATAAAACATATCTGTCCGTATCTGGGGGATTCACATTGGTGAAGGTAAAATTATTCTCAACTAACATTAGTGCCAAATGCTTTTCCGTATGAATAATGGAATTTGTTCAAAATTATTGCAAACAAAATAACAAATTATATATATATATATATATGTATATGTATATATATATATATATATATATATACATATATATATATATATATACATATATATATATATATATATATATATATATATATATATATACACACACACACACACATATATGTATATATATATGTATATATGTATATATATATATAGAGAGAGATATTTATATATATATATATATATATATTTATATATATATATATTGTGTATATTTAGTCAGAATATTTTCATTAAGGAAAATAATACCGAGTGTTTTTATTTGATAAGACTTTTTTTTCTATTTTCCGAATAGTTCATTTAGCATCTCGGTACAATTAGTGTATGCACGTCCCGTGTGTTTCGTTTTTCACCATCAGGCAGTTTTTTTCTTGGTTTAGTATTGATGTATTTATAACTGTTGCTGTTGAGTCTTTAACGACTAGTAACATACGACTTTAAAATGAGTGTTTATAATATTAAGATGTTGCATGATGAGGTTTTCAGCGCGTTTAAAATTCAAAAGTATGATTGCCTAACGGCTAAGAGTTTGGTAATGGTAGTTACTATTCTAGACATTTTAAAATGTTGTGACTTGTTTCGTAATTCACGTTATTGATTGTGGATGTTTAGGTTTAAGAAGAGGGTTTCACGAATTTTTAATCTTTTGATGTTGCCATCGTGATGTACTACTTTAGTATTATTAACTAGGATGTGTCTACATTGAGAAAAGAAACAGTCATGTATTTTTAGGTTTTGGCCAATTAAGCTAGTGTCAGAGAGATTTTAAGTGAGACTTCGAAAAACTGTTGCGGTTGTGTAACCGATGTAATGATTAGTGTTGTTATCATGGTCGCAGACACATTCTTCTATGGGGCATTGGCACTGATACATTGCATTGGTTCTAAGTTACGTAATGTGTACGATTATTTTTATCACCTACATATAAAGTTACGTAGTTTTGTTAATGCGTTAATTGGCGAAAGAAACAGCGTTATTTTTTTAAAATATTTTTCCACTTCCTAAGCTATAAGAATATTCAAAATATACGATTAAGCCTTATTAAGCGATTATTATGAAGCCTTCGTTAATCGGACGTTTCATTATTTTTATTATATATATATATATATGTAAATCTATATATCCGCCTGTCTTTCTATTAAACTTTCTCTACATTTCTATATCTATATATCTAACTATACGCCTATGTATGTGTGTGTACATATATGTATGTGTGTGCGTGTGTGTACATGAGCGTGTGTATGGATGTCGCTCACCTATGTACAAGATTCAGAACTAACCGCACGCACATACACACACACACCCACACACAAACACACACGAGCACAACAGCCAATGCGGCGCCAGGGCCATAAAATAATAAATGTTATCACCTACATATAAAGTTACGTAGTTTTGTTAATGCGTTTATTGGCGAAAGAAACAGCGTTGTTTCCCCCCCACTTCCTAAGCTATAAGAATATTCAAAATATTCGATTAAGCCTTCGTTAATCGGACGTTTAGTTATTTTTAATATATATATATATATATATATATATATATATATATATATATATGTATGTAAATCTATGTATCCGCCTGTCTTTCTATTAAACTTTCTCTACCTTTCCATATCTATATATCTAACCATGTGCCTATGTATGTGTGTGTGCACATATATGTATGCGTGTGCGTGTGTGTATATGTGCGTGTGTATGGATGCCGCTCACCTATGTACAAGATTCAGAACTAACCACACGCACATACACACACACACACACGCACACACGCACACACGCACACACGCACGCGAGCAAAACAGCCAGTGCGGCGCCAGGGCCATAAAATAAAAATTTCAAAAGAAAACTCAAAACACTTCAAGAAATGGAAACGGCCGATAAAATAAAGGTCAACATCACATGTACTTTATAAACACACACGGCTTTGACCAAGAGGAGAACAAATGATTACAAATAAAAATTAAAAAATATCAAATTATCAAAACACATACACACACACCCGCAAACCCACACATGCACAGAAACGCAACATCATTACTATTGATGTTATAACTTTACCGCCAGTCGAACGATTTCATCTCCGAATTCTAATATATCAAAGCAGAACTTCTTACAGTGAGGCCGTCGTTGCAATTATTTATGAGACAAGATTTGTAGTTTATTGTAGTGTGTTTCAAACAGGAATTAGTTAATGTCGACTGCCACCAAGGTTTATTTAATTCTGTAGAAGTTGTACTTTGCATAGAACACTTTTTAAACACAAACGCGTTCGAAGACGGCTATAATAGATTCGCTAACAGGACAGTTTTGCACTAATTTAATGCCCCAATTACAACGATTAAAATCAAAATATATTGATAGAAAACCTCATGTCTAGAATCCATATGCTAATTTTTATCATCGTACATTAGATTATTTTAATTTTAGAAAATGTATAAAATTTAAACATTAAGCTTAATATGTGTTAAGAGAAATTGAAATTCAGAGAATCGTTCTTTATTAGTGTCTAATTAGCTATAAATAAGATTCGAATTTCCAAATCTGAATTTTCAAATTAACGGCTGTCCTCATATCATGCACCATTAAATTCTTTTAAATACTCCAAAAAATTGATTGAAGAATATTTATTAATAAATATACCAATTGCTGATTTTCAATTACTAAATTTACTTAAATTTGAAGGTATCTGACTTTTTGCGTAGAGCTTCGACCCCATTTTTACACCATTTTTCTAAAACTAAATTAAGGTAAATGATGTCCATATTTAAACTGCTAACGCCTATCAGCAATTCATATTCATCGAATAATTAGTTTAGAAGTAAACTATATATCTATATATAAAAAAACTCAATCTCTGTATGTATGTGTGTTAGTGTGTGTTTGTGTGCCATACAGAAAACAAGTTAGCGAATCTAGTGTATTCTAATGTAAATTCACTGTAAAAGCTAATTGGTGTATTCCCGACTCAACACTTCTTCTCCTAAGGGGGCTATTGGGCAGATTTCTTCTGAGAGAGGTTGATTATTTCAGCTATTCTCAGCTAAATTTCAATTTAATTTTTTATTAATTTAAAAAGAAAACAATTATATCAGGTAGTCTTTTTAAGAACAAATTCCAAGTCATTTTCAAAAAAACTGCAAGCCATTTCCTAAAATTATACCGGAAAAGACATCATAGGAAGAATGCGATGTTGAGGGGGCAATTCAACATTCTAATACGATAATTCTAGGAAGACGGAGGAGGGCGACTAACCCAGGCTTTACTTAGCCGACTCATAATTCAAAACAGGAAATGAGTCAGCATTTTTAGATTTTACATTTTAGTGGGCACTGCCTCCAAGTGTCCGCCAGTGTCCGGCACCGTCAGCTTTATAAAGAAATCGCCAACTCATGATCCAAAACAGGAAATGAGTCAGCATTTTTTTAGATCTTACATTTTAGCGAGCACTGCTCGCCAGTGCTCGCCAGTGCTCGCCAGTGTCCGCCATTGTCCGCCACTGCCCGCTATTGTCATGTAAATATGTATATATATATATACTTATATATATATATATATATATATATATATATATATATATATATTGTCATGTAAAAATTCACCCCACTTGTACATACAACAACTTGTACTAATCTTACTATTGAGGTTTGAGATTGTAATGTACTTTTTCATGTGCCAACTAATTGAGTATACAAACATTGCCTTTTGATTCTGCACTGGGCATAGCCGGATAACCCTGCTAGTACACATTTAAAACAATGCACAATCCTTTCTTTTAATATATACAGAAAGAATACATGTGTCACGTTATCGATTAAATTAAAAGTCTTCCATAACCGTTTCTCGAAATTCGAAAGTTTAGAAGCGTTTTGAAAAGTTTTTCTTTGAGAATCTCAGTTCCTTTTCATAAACATTTACTCTCTTCGTGGTCGTCTAATGTTGTACCGTGGCTTTTTAAAAATTTGGTTAGATGTTCTTACCTTGTTCTTCGTTTTCGTCACCGGGTAAATTTTTTCTATCGGCTTCTGTGGTGCATCTGCTTTCTGGTAATAAAGCTCCCTTCATGACAAAGAAATAATTCAGAAGGCAGCAGTTGAGAGGGTTATGAAAAGTCATTTATTGATCCCCTATTTCCTGATAACGTTTGGGAGAGAGCCGACGTTTTCCAGTTGGTTTGCTTCTCGGTTCTGACTTAACTATTCTTCTGAATAGTTAATGGGAGAGATGGATGGAGATGCTTATTCTCGTTTCATTCGACACCCGAACTTAAAGTTCCAGTCCATTATCTTTGGGAATCCGTTCGCTTTGAGTACCATAATCGATTCATCACGATTCTCGTTTCGACAACAACAAGTGACGGCACAATCCCTTTGTCCGTAATCCAATCACATAAACGCATTCACCCTAAATGTTTCACCCTAAATGTTTCATCCTAAATGTTTCATCTTGGCCAAATCCTGTCTGTATTATGATTTTGAATCATCAAACAAAATACCGGGTTATACTAACTTGCACTTACGTGCTTACACTGACCCCGGACACAACTCACACTAGCAAACTTACACTTTTTTTATAAATACAGAACACCTCATAATCAAACACATGTTTCACGACGAGTAAAATTATTAGCATGAGCAGAACAGTTTTGCACCGTTTTATGTACCTTTACGAAGATGAAAATCAGTATATGATTGTACTTAATCTAATGTCAAGAACCCTTTTTCTAATTTTGATCAAAAATCTATTTGATTATAAAAATGTCAACAATCTAAGGTGATTGAGGAAGATATTGAAATTCACGAAATTTTGCTTAATAGTTACATAATGACAATAAATGAAATTCAATGCAAATGTGAAGTATTTGAATTTTACAATTGGGTGTGTGCTTATAGTATGACTTGTTAAACCCTTTAGAACACTTCAAAGAAACCGAAAGGTGAGAACTATTTATAAGGTTCTAGTATTTGTTGGTCAAATTGTACAAAAAATAGTTGTATCGGAATTGTAATAAAAGTTGTCCACCGCCTTTTACCTTCTTTAGCATGAACATAAATGAAACTAAAAAAGCTGACATTTGAACCTCTTACGCCTAGCAGCTGTATTACCAACATATATTCATATATAAACATATACACATATAAAAAAAGAGTCTTCGAGCCGCGTGCAAAAGGATACCCCCTCCCCATCAAATAGAATTCTCAAATAGGTAGCCCACTCGTGCGGTCATTTGTAGGATAACCAGATAAAGTAAGGCACCAAGCTTATGCACATGTTATTTTTCTTTAAATTCTTATGCGTATTATTTAAATGTACTTAATTCTTGATGTATATATATACATATATATATATATATATATATATATATATATATAGATATATATATATATATATATATATATAGAGAGAGAGAGAGAGAGAGAGAGAGAGAGAGAGAGCATCTTCTTGTGAAGACAAGTATTGTTAAATATAACAGACAACTTATGTTTGGATATCCTTTCGTAGATCGCTTCCATTGTCCGAATTATAATCTTAGTTTCAGGACAGAATTGGCCGATGAATCTGCCATAGTTTTTATTTGTGTACCAAGTACATTCGGACTCATCCGGGTCAATCTTCAGGGGAATGCGGATAATCAGGTAAAGACTATGTGTTCGTATTATAGATTGTTTGGGCGAGAATTATGTAATAATTACGAAACCATAGTTAGTATTATAGACATTTTAGTATTTTATTACAGGTATTGAAGTTAATTCTGTTAATTACATGCATTTGACTGATACTAGCACCATAGCCCAACACTTAACTAACGACCGTTCCTGTCCCCGATCAGAATTCAGAAGACTCTTAGTAGAAAATATCAAAATCTTAGAATGCATAAAAAAACTCTATATATTAGAAGCCTATATATAAACACCAAAACACTCGTAATTAACAGAATAAACTTTAATACGAGTGAAAATATACTAACATGTCTATAATGCTAACTATACTTTCGTAATTATTACATAATTCCCGACAAAACCACCTATAACACGAACACATGGTCTTTACCTGATTATCCTCATTCCCTGAAGATGGACCCGGATGGGTGTGAAAGTACTTGGGACACAAATGAAAACTATGGAAGATTCATCGGCCAATCCCCGCCCCCACCAAAAAACTAAGATTCTGATTAGATTCTGATATATATATATACATGTGCTGTTTTATTGTCTGCCTATTGATTCATACTCAAGTAATTTCTACATTAACCATCTGGCCGGCTAATTAATTAATTAATTTTGTTGTTCCAATGTCTCAATACTAATGTACAGAGGAGAACATTGATGTCAGAAGTCATGGCTTTCTATCTCCTTTTATTTACTTGTTAGAGGAAAACTGACTTACAATTTCTGTTCCCTCTGGAGTGTACAGTGAACTTATTCCATCTATATATATACATTTATATATATATATATATATATATATATATATATATATATATATATATATATATATATATATATATATATATAAGTTTTTTCTTTTACCTGCGGGGGCTCGGAAATAAGTAACTAGTACACGGGCGCACGCTATCCTCTCTCAGTGTGTTTAAACCGTAGACTTTGTCAGGTCATCTATATAAGAGAAGGGAATTTCTGTTAATAAAACCTTGCTACTAACCACTTACTTCTTGGCAGAAAACTGTTGAAAACGGAGACCTTCTTAGTCCTGATTTACAACCTTCATAGAGCTGGAATCTCGAACAAAATATCCGCCTTTTGCAATCCTACTCTGTCAATTAGCCGGACGCAGAGGTACTAGCACTAGGACGCTTAAAAGGCTCCCAGTGCTTGACCTTGTTTCCTGACCAGGACAATGAACGCCGTCTCTCTTTCTCTCTATCTGGCCAACTTGGGGAAAGTTTTTTGGTCACTTAGTCTTAAATGACTAGTAAGGGTCGCTCTTGTCCCGACAGCTTGAGGGTACATGTTAGACTGTTTGTCTGGCTGCTATTTCCGACAGGCAGTACATGGCCCAAATTCTTAGGTAGGGCTAATAACGGCTGCTCAATCATCAGTAGTATTATACCGTGGGCAGCTGTACGTGCCACGTTGCGCATGAAAAGGGACCCTATAGTCATCCCGGTGGGCTGTCCCGTGACCACAACCCCTATGGACCAGGTCGAAACTAATGGAGTTATTATGTGAGCTTATTGACACAAACAATTTCCCACCTTTTACACCCTACTCAAACATGTCATTGTAAAATAAAAAAAATAAAAAACTGAACCAGACACCCCAAAAAATACATATTCGCCTCTACTTTTGAGGCGAGCATTCACTAATATCCGGGGACTTAGAACAACATCAGCAACGTAGAAACTTTTCTCCTGACAAACTACCCAGATATGCTAGATCAAAGTGAAACGAACCTCCAATCCTCAACCTCCCCTCACCACTTTGATATGATTGATTTCCTCCCACTCTACCGCAAAGACTCTGACAAACATATGCACAGGCTAGTAGGGTATGTTCAGAGCACCCCCCCCTGGCTAGAGAAAACAGGTTAGAATCAGATGGGCAAGCCTAAATGTGCTTTATATTGACTTTAGATCACAGCGTGTGTTACTTATATTTCTTATACCATTCACCTTCGACCCATAACTGTATCCCGACTTGACTCTGTGTCTGAACACATAGATAGAGTACAATTACCCGACTTGAATGCCCAGATACGTGTATTTGGGGATTTGAATGCACACCACCGTGACTGGCTGGATTCTCCAACCTTACTGACGACGCTGGTAACTAGGTATAATTTCTCCTTAGCCCACTCCCTCTCACAGACAGTCTTTTTCCCGACCCGCATCTCTGATAAAGTAGACCAGCCAGCCTAACATCTAGACCTGTTCTTAACCTCCCTGTCTGAGGCTGTTGTGACGTAAGTCCATAGTCTGTTCGGAAATACGGATCACAGTGTGGTAATAATTAATATCACAATAAAAAGTAGTCTAAAAACTGATGAGCCGTTGCTCGAAACAATGAGATACTACGAGCAGACTGATATTGAGTCTATCAGAGATCACATCAGCGACGCCCCAATGAGTGAAACCTTCTCACTCTATGCTAATCAGTGTGCAAATGTGTTAACCGAATGGGTAAAAGCAGGCATTGAATTCCATGTCCCCATGACAGGAATTCTTCAGCAAACCCCACTCTCCTCAGTAGTTCATCTGGAAATTTGCCACTGCCATTGCTGAGAAGCAGCAAGCATTCTTACAATTCGGTCGCCATAAGTACAATGCGAATAGACATAAATGCATAGAGTCAAGAAATAATTGTAAAATAGTGATAGGTGAAGCAAAACGAAGGTATGCAGATAACAAAAGAACGCATTCAGTTACAATAACTAGGTACTCGTGATTTCTTGAAAATCTACAATAGTGTGCTGAACAATGGCCAATCTAAAATTACCCTGCTATTAAAATACAATGATGTTGTTTGCACGGCAACTAATAGGGCTGAACTATTTGCCCAGCGTTTCACCTTAAACTCCACTTTGGACCCAGCAACTCACGTTTTCCCAAAATTCCCATTGCGGACTGAGGCTACACTTTAAAACCTGGGCACCACCCCAACTCAGGTCAGGGACATCATAAAAAAAAAACCTTTACACCTCCAAAGCTTGTTGGTCTGATCGTATACCTGTAATAAAGAATTGCTTTGCTAAACTGGCCGCTGCCCTCTTGGAACTCTGCAACAAATGCCTTGATGAATCTTCCTTCCCTGATAGCTGGAATATTGCCTCTGTGGTACCAGTCTTTAAACATTCTGGGAATATAACTGATCCCCAGAACAACCGCCCAATTTTCGCTAAAGTCTTTAGATCCTTAATCAATCTAGCGATAGTCCGGCAGCTAGTTAATGCTAAACTTATTTCTGATCGCCAGTATGGATTTAGACAAACACGATCTACTGCGGGTATCCTAACGGTCATCTCTGAACGCATATATCATACACTGAACGGTGTAGCTTGAGCAGCAGCGCTTGATATATGCAAAGCGTTCGACAAGGTCTAGCACAAAGGGTTTTACCTAAAATTTCACTCATATGGTATTACTCAACAAATGTTTAATATGATTAGATCCTTCCTAACCAAAAGAAAGAGTCAGGTTGTCTTTGATGGCCGTTCTTCAAAGCAACATGACATACCCCAGGTGTACCCCAGTAGTCGATTGTTAGACCTTTATTATTCCTGATCTTCATAAATGATCTCCCTGATGACATTGAGTCTAAGGTAAGTATATTTGCTGACGACATCACGCTTTAATCTAGTCATGTTGGCAAAACGGACGCGATGATATACGAAACAATGGCTGAATTTTTAGATAATGACTTCCAGGCTGCAGTGGATTGCATTCATAAATAGTTGGTAACTTTTAATACCGCAATAACAACGCTCCTTTCCTTCAATCACTACAAGAAACCTCTTCAACAACCAATTGTCATGGCAAATAACACCGTACCTGAGAGTTCATCATTCAAACTCATCGGCCTAATATTCACAGGTAACATTAATTGGAACAAATACATTGAAAACATTGCCAAGGCTGCTGCAAAGAGGGTGGGCTCCCTGTACCGTGCTAGTGAACTCCTTACACCTGGCATTATCCTGTATCTCTATCAGGCCACCATCTACCTATGCATTGAGTATTGTTGTCAAATCTGGCTGGTGCATCATCCACTAGTATCTCCCTCTTAGACAATGTCCAAAATGAGTCGCCAACTTAATAGGTCTCTCACTATCTACCAAGCTCTAGCCTCTGTCCCACGCTGCAATGTTGCATCCTTGTGCTTGTTTTACACATTCTCCAATGGACTGTGCTCCGATGAACTTGCTGCTCTAGTGCCCCCTCTACGTAAATACGCTAGACCAACCCGACAATTAGCTAAATCCAATTCATTCACCGTGGAGGCCCCCAGATGTCGGAGAGCTTTCTACTCCAATAGCTTTTTTCCTCGTGCTGCCGGACTCTGGAACTCTCTCCCTGTTCTCTGTTTCCCCGAATGTACCTACATGCAGAAGTTTAAAACTAAGGTAAACAGACATCTCGCAGCACAGCTCCCAACTTAGGATGTCATTCAAAACTCCCGCTCTAATATCCAGTAGCCCCTCACGTCTACAGTGGCGGCCTGCCTTGTTTGGGGTGAACTATGTAAAAAAAACTAAACAAAAAAACTTACTTTTTATGTTCATAAATATATATATATATATATATATATATATATATATATATATATATTATTGTTCAGTAGAATACAACATTTGTGACATAATTAATATTTTGTAATGATGCTCTTGAAAATTCAACACAAAGAAATATTATTTATCTTCGTGTACATATGTTTTAGGTATTTATTGTCCATTATCTCATATTCAGAACATAAATCATTTATCAATTCGTTACAGGCTAGAATGACAATGTAATAGTGAAATGATCAAAATACAAAAAAAACACTTTATAGTCTTTTTTCAAACTTGTAATGCAAGCTACAATACTTTGATTCAAATGTCAATATATATATATATTTTTCAACAGATGGAGTCAATCTCGGATCGCGGATGATGCAAGTTTATAAAAGTTCTATCAAAGATCATATTTTGATAAACAATACTTTATTAATAACCTAAATAGTAAATACGTTTAAACTTTAAAATACCAATGCGTGCAGAAGGAACAAAGTAAATATAATTTTAAATTGAAGGAAATCAATTTACGAATTAGTTTTGAAAATAATCGTTATGAAATGCAAACGAAACTAGTAAACACTAGAGGAACTCTTACACATCAGGGGTGTAATTTTACATTGCGATCATTCTAAGATGTACTAATCGAATTCAATTTTTATATAAATCAAGCCAACCAGTTAAGAGAGGGCAAATCTAATTAAAATTCATAATTCATATATTAGACCTTTCCTGAAAAAAAGCTGTACCCAATCTATAAGCATCTACCTACTTATACAGGGTGACCCCCTAAAAACGGGCCCCAAATCTAATCAGGCTCCGTTTCTTAATGTTTCGTCCGAATTAAATGAATTTGGGGGCATAACTAGTTTATTATATTCACAACATCATATCAAAACACTAGGGTATTTGGCCTTTTTTTCTCCGCATGTGTTCTAGATGGACTCCTTTTAGCTCCATGCATTTCTTAAGGCGCAGAACGAAGTTGTCCATGACGTTCTTACAGACTGAATTGGGAATGGCTGTAATCTCCTCCTTGATGGCTTCCATGAGTTCCGTGATGGTTCTTGGTTTCCTTGCGTACATTCTGTCCTTAAGATAGCCCCAAAGGAAATAATCTGGGGGGCTTAGGTCCGGGTTATGTGGTGGCCATTCAAAATTAGTCTTCAGACTGATCACTCCGCCTCGGAAGTTCTCTTTCAGCCAATCTCAGGACAGGTTTGAGGTGTGAGAACTTGCTCCGTCTTGCTGGAACCAGAACTTGCTCATGAGCGACGGGTAGAGGGTCTGGAGCTCACTCTTGACGGTTTTGAGGACCTCCACATACCGCTCCTTGGTGACTGTCACTGCTGCGCCAGATTCTTCGATGAAGATTGGTCCGATGATGCCTCTGACCGAGATTGCAGCCCACACCGTGCAATTAGGAGATTGCATGGGCTTGGTGGCTACTTCATTGGGTCTGGAGGACCCCCAGAAGACATTTGTCTCGGAGTTCGCCTTTCCGTCAAGATGGAAGTAGGCTTCATCTTAGGTCCAAAAGAGGTTAAGGAAACCTGGTGTCTCCTCGATCTTATCGAGCATCTTGACTGCCATAGCGCTCCTCTGCTTCTTGTCTGAGGCTGTAAGGGTCTGCAGCGTCTGTATTCTGTATGGGTAAGCCCTGATATCGTTCACCAGCACTCTCCTGCAAGTCTCACGGGAGATACCGAGGGACTGACTTCGCTTACGCACAGAGCGTTTCGGACTGTCCTGGAGAGACTCTCTCACACTTTCGACCAGCTCGGCTGTCCGCTTCTTGGGACGTGCCAAGTTGCTTGGGCGGTTCTCACTGGCAGCGTTGAAGTTCTCCACGGTCCCATACTTCTCGAAGTGGTCCACCCAGTTCTGAAATCTGCTTTTGGGTGGAGCCTTTTCACATCCGAACTGATGCATGAAACTGTCTTGGATTTTCTTAAACGAGCCTGTCTTGTAGTAAAATTTAACACAGTGTATTCTTTGTCCCAGCTCCCACTGAGGTCTTGATGTACTCACGGTCGTTGATTCTGCCATGTCCTGTAAAATAAGGGCAATCGGTGAATAAATAAAAGAGATATCACATAAAGTGTACACGGGGCCCATTTTTTTTGAGTCACCTTGTATCATAAGAGATAGAAAACACATTTTCTTAACAATATTAAAGGCCCAACCGCTCAGAGTAGCCAAAAATAAAAACGCACCGGTAAATAACACCGCTCGTTATTGCCAAAAGCAATAACAAATTATCAGCGTAGCATAATAAGCGATAATAAATCGAGCACAAATGTGGCAGGTCATTCTGGTCTAGTGGTTCGAATGCTCGTCCACGGATATTGACATCGAAGGTTCGATCCTTGGTCGGTAAGTCATGCTGATGATGGCTTATAGCCAGAACCGAGCGTCCATGTCTAACTTCTGTGCACGCAAACATTAATTTGTAAATGAATTATAAATATATATATACAATAATTTGGTTTATAAATTAATTGTAAAATAACGTATGAAAATATATTCATAACATTTAAGCTACACAAAGGCTTCCGCGTATCATCCCCGTAAGAGAATCGTACGGCTAAAATGTATGGAGTTTTTGTTACCGAGTCCTTTTTTTATATATACACGTGGTGTTTAGTCTAGCTAGTTAACCGATCGAATTCTTTGTTATTCACCCTTTTACTGGTTAATGTTTCCGTGGAGGGAGTAAGAAAGAATCTGATCAGTTAACTTAACTAAAAACCACGTACATGTATATATCAAAAAAACACCCAGTAACACAAACGCCAATCATTTTAGCCTGATGATTCCCTAAGCGGATAAAACGCAGAAGCCCATGGGTAGCTTGATTGCCATAAATATATGTTCATAACTTACTGCCTAGCTTTACTCACGTATTGAGCACTGTTGAAGTAAATACTTAAAATCGATACATAAATTATTATATCTCCTTATAGCATATCATGTGAATACATGAAATAATTAAACGAATTATATATATATATATATATATATATATATATATATATATATATATATATATATGTAAACATTGTAAACAATTACAGAATTCGTCTGTTTAATGATACGTTTTTTTCTTTTTTTATTTTCCTGATGATCTTTCTTGTATTAAAATCAAAAAAAAAGTAATAAATATTCATTAGGTTTCACGAACCTTTTCGATTCTTCGTCGAATAATCATCAGGTGTCAAAAGCAAATGAACAAAAAAGATGGAGAAAGAAGATAATTTTTAAAAGACGGCGGAGAAACACGCAGATAACGTTTTTCGCCTTCTTGACGATTTAAATTCAGCTACGCTGGAATTGCATAACAGAACAACATCGCATTACGTTAAGCGTTTTTAAATGTTACCAATTGTGTCATTGTGTTTTAAAACACTTTAATGCGGTTTTTTAAAAATTTAACTTCAAAATGTTGGCCAAATATATTACGTTATACTGAAAAACAAAGATAGCTGACAGTCGTTCGGCGACCGTCTACGACGTCTGATCATTGTTTTGGATTTTTTCTCTTTCAATTAGGAAGAAAAATAAAGTTTAAAGCCTTAAAGAAAGTTATTTATTTACTATTTGTTTCTTTCTTAATCCCAAAACTCGAAAAACAAACTTCTGGGATATCCGCTTATAAAATTTTTAAAATTCAACTGTAACGCGATCGGATGTGGACGGATTATAAAAATGCAATAAATACTCTTAAAAAACTATAAAACACAAAAACATAGGAAGATAGGTAGAAAAGTAAATGTATTTCTTTTGGTACCAGTCATTTTTTTTATTATTTGTTTTGTTTTTTCAATCCCGTTTTTTGTTGATTAGTTTTGACAATTTCGTAAAATCTCTACAATATATTCATATTTATGCATCTACAAAAGCAAATCTAACAATTCGAATATATCACTCTCGATTATATTTGCCCCTCTCTATGTCTGTTTATTAAGAGTCGGAATTAATTTAAGAAAGAGAAGAATAAAAATGTTGAAATAGCCCATTATAAACAAAATAGGATATCATAATAACTAGTACATTCATTTATCCGTGGCTAGATAGTTAAACAGAAAGAGGAACACAGAGTGGCAGTATTGCGAGCAAAAGGCTAATCATTTATTATTTTCTCTTTTTTATATTGTAATATTAAACTGGTTTTGCAAACTCATTTTCATCTGATTCAAACAGTCTAACTAAAGTTGAATCAGTTACCCAACGCGTCACATTTGTTTCTAATATATATATATATATATATATATATATATATATATATATATATATATATACATATATATATATATATATATATATATATATATATATATATATATATATACATATATATATATATATATATATATATATATATATATAGAGAGAGAGAGAGAGAGAGAGAGAGAGAGTGAGAGAGAGAGAGAGAGAGTGAGTGAACCTAGGGATTATTTACAGCATCCTTGGAACTCTCGCTTCCCTTATTGTGTCCTTTAATCCTCACATTCCATGAGCGATGTTTCTGACAAAGGGGAAAGAATTGCTGTTTTCTGGGTCAGAATACATACATCATATACTTA
>OY744520.1:38406495-38486495 GCA_963556195.1 Sepiola atlantica
TGTGTTACGAACATTTTCGATTCATTTTCGAATAATATTCAGGTGTCGAAAGAAAATGAATTAAACACTTGTGAATAAGATTTTTTTTAATAAAGCGGTGAGACGCGCACGTAAAACATTTAACAGTGTTTGCATTAATGAGAAAATGTTGCCTCAATATACACAATTCAAATTGCATAACCTTGCAGCAAAATACGGCACTAGTACCTGGGTCTTTAGAGTTGATTTAGTTTAAAAGCAAATTACCATCGCCTAAGAAAGTATTCAAAAACATACGGATGAACTAGATGAACTTAACCGGTCAAGCTGAAGGACCTTAGCACCAATAACCAACACACGGAACTCCAACAACGACTTTCCGATATCATCAGTAATTACGAACACGCTCACAGGATAACTACCCGCCAAAAATTAAACTCGCTACACCAAGCATCCATCCAACTAGCCAAACACAGGCAACACTACATTAATCTATCTGACCATGAACTTACAGAACACTAAAATGGATTCCTAAACTTTGGACCTAACTGCCATCTCATCAACCATTTTAAAAAAACAGCAGAAATATATTTTCAATAAGAAAACATAACTAAACTAGAAACAGAAAATAAAATCACTTCACCTTCAAGCTTATGTGATCTCCTTAGAGCAGAAGCTATAAAAATTAGGCATTATAAAAAAAGATCCAATTCATTATTAACTCCCAATCAAAAAAGAACCGCCAATAGACTTCGCAACTGCCTCAATATCATTATAAAGTAAGCTCACAAGCAAACATTTTTGTAGTACGTAATAAATCCGACTATACTACAATCAGATCCCGATGACAAACTTAAATTCAAGAAAATTTACAAAAACCTTACCAATACATTAAAGACACACTCTAACAAACTTATCACTGCCAATAATGCACAAATTGATCATTATCAACTTCTCAAAATAATCGGCGATTACAAACCTGGTTATTTATACAGAACTGTTAATATACATAAACCTAATTCTCCTTTCAGACCGAGAATATCCCAAATCACTACTCACATATAGTCCTTAACAAATACCTGTAATTAACTTATTAGCCGTATCTACTAATAAAATATAGTGTTATGTCTACATAAGAACTTTTCCAGATTTTACAAAGCTAACAACCAGATAATAAATAATATTATTTCTCCAAACGTAGAAAGCCTATTCACCAATGCACTTGTAAAGGAGACAATCGATATAACCATCAATAATATATACAACAACTCATCTCTTCCTCTACTTAAAATCAATCAATAAATAATAAACAAGCTACTTTTAACTAGGACCACTGAAGTACATATTTATTACTTTATAATAATAGTTCACACTCAAATTGACGGATTTCCAATTGTCTCGGTTCCATGCCCAATTGTTAGTGGATTCTACAGTAAAAACTTAGAAAATATGATATTAAACAACATTACAAAACCTTCTATCTACGAACACTATGTCGACGCTATACTTATTCTAGGTTATTACAATGAACAAATACACAAACTTCAAGACCTTTTCCAAAATAACGTATGTTTTTAAATCCATCATATAATGGAACGTTACAAATACAACTTAATTCCTAGATGTTTTTATTGACACCTCTAATAGTGTGTTTAACACATACAAATAAAAAGCAACCAACTGAAAGTATAGTCTGTTAAATTACACAAGTGAGTCATGAAATAGCCATTTTTCAAAATCTATTAAACCGTGCACTATAGATAACTTTCCCCAAAAAAACTCTATTCATCGAAGTAAAAATATAAACAATAACTAAGTAACAAGTAATTTTCCAACTACCTCATCAACTAATAAATAAAATTATTGATTCGAAACTAAAAAAAATAAAACTCAACTATATCAACATATACTATTGTAACTAAATGCAGCCAAACATATAGATTAGAAGAAAACGCTAAGAAAAATATTACACACATGTACATATCCCCGGCAGACAACAAACATTAAAGTTAAACGAATTATTTATTAATAGCAATTTCTACCCAAAATATAGTGTACTAAAAACTAACCCCTCCAACCCCCAAAATACTAGAAAGATCCGATTTAAGATTAAATGACATTTCGGAGAATGTAACTCCTATAATAATAATAGTTACATTGGTTTTACAACCACTAACCTATCCTGCCGACTCACCATAGATTTCGTAAACTCTAGTTTATCTACAAACTGCCCTTCCTATGATTAACGACACACTTTAGTCAACAATGCTAAAATAATACATTCCGAGACCAATTTGAAAAAAAATAAAAATACTCGAAGCCATCTACATAAAAACACAACAACCTACAATTAATAATATCGCGTATGAGACTAGTAAAACAATTCTAAAATACTTAGCGTAGTATAGTTTTATTTATGGACGCCTATGGCGTCGCTGAATTTAAATTCGAAAAGTGAGATTTTTAGTAAATTAATTATTGCTTGCCTTACCATTTTCCCTCTGAATATTTTATTCGACTGTACACAATAAATGCAGCTATTACTCAATAAAAATCAATAAAAACGTGAATAAATTTTTAAAAAACATAATTCGTCAACGTCTTTCCTGGAACAATTTGAAAGCGTTCCTTTACGTGCACAGCTCTTAGCTGAATTCTTTTTTTTCACCAGCTTTTTTTGTACATTTGCTTTCGACACGGAAGGATTATTCAAAGAGGAATAAAAAAAATCCGTGGTACATACAAAATCTTTATCCTTTTCTTTGATTTTAACATACAAAATCATTAGTAAAATTTATAAAATAAACAAAGATATAGTTAAACAGACAAAATCTGTTATTTTAAATAATGTTTGCATGAATATATATATATATATACATATATATATATATATATATATATATATATATATATATATATATATATATATTCACAAATTAGTTATTTTACAACTATGCATTACAGATTGCAGAGATGTACCATTGTTTCCTTGCCTCTACTGTTAAGAAAATACGCTTAAACACATCTCAAATCATCAGCTTCTCAAAGAATAAAGACAGTTCGAAAACTAGAATAGGCGACGGTGAACTCAGCTTTATTGTTCGTTGTTTTGCTCAAGGTGTCCTTTAAAAGTACGGTCTATATTGTTGTTCGCACCTTAACTGTTACTTATTTAAATACCACTATAATTGCTGATTACGGAGGTTGCATGTGTATCTGTTTCTATTGTGTATTCGTATTTAGGAGTCATGGTGTGGAGTGTAATTTATTTAAGACTGGTATATGGCTTAAATTCGAGCGTCGTCGATTGTTAAGTGTTTACAGAGTAAAGATTTAATTATTCCATTAAAAAAACTTCTATATGCTATTTATATATTTATTCTTGGGGGTTTTAATGTTGTAGCTGGTTACTTAAAATAACGTTTTTTAAACGTTAAGTTGAGGTGTGAATGTTAGTCCCTGTATCTAAGTTTAGGCAGGTATCTTTTTTCAGTTACTATTGCTGGCCTAAGGGGTATTTAATCCAATCCAATGAAAAAGAGGAAGTCTATTGCATGGACGATGGTTTCTATTTCTTGACTGGTTTGTCGTAATCAAGGGCGTTATTGAGTATATCTTTGCTGATAGAAATATAGAAGTCTATGATGTGGAACTGTGTGAATCGACAGTGTTCTTTATTAGAAATTGCTCTGAACCAGTCAATGATCGTCTGGGAATTGATCCAAAGTCGTATATATATATATATATATATATATATATATATATATATATATATATATATATATATATATATATATATATATATATATATTATTCTTGTGTTTATTTATTTTTCTAATTCTATGCTAACAAGAAAATCCAATTTCGCCTTTGGCTGGGTATATGTCTACATTTCAGACTATATATATATATATATATATATATATATATATATATATATATATATACATATATATATATATATATACATATACATATATATATATATATATATATATATATATATATATATATATATTGTAGTGTTACTGCACCGATGATTCACCGGTGAGGGGACGAGTTACGGCCCCTGGCGATGACTCAGTCAGAATGTATTTTGACTGCCAATAAACCTTGTTACTTATTCTATACTTCTCTCCGTCTTACTACTTACTTAACCCAGCCAATAACATTACATGGTGTCAGATAAAGGGTACAATTTGTAGAGACCGAAAAAAACAAAGTAAAAGGTCGGATATCGTAGTAAGAAAAACAAAGGATTTCTAAGAGGAAGAAAATTCTACTATCGATAAACAAACGACTTATGGAAAACGGTCCCACAAAAACAAAAAAAGTAAGAAAAGAGAGAACAGTGAGTACAGAAATTTGTTTTCCTCATATATATCGTATACTTTTGAAAAATGCCTCACACGGACATAAAGCAATATTCTGCTAATATACAACCCCCGAACGAATGACTCCCGTTGGAAATGTTGCTAATAACTGGCGAAAATTTAAACGAAATTTTCTCAATCATTCGATGGCTAGTAGATTGTCTAAAGAAGCAGATACTTCATATCAGACATCAGTATTTTTAGCAACCTTCGGGGAGCATAGTTACGATATATATATGAAGGGTTGAAGTTTAACTCTGAGGAAGAAAAGACGGACTTAGAGAAGGTGATGAAGAAGTTTGAAAGTTTTTTCGGGGGGGGGGGTAAACACACGAAGCTTAGGAATCCTATACATTCCATCTTCGCAAGCAAGAAGTATCGGAATGTATCGAGACCAATATAGCTGCTTTTCGACAACTTGCAAAGAACTGTAATTTCGGACAGCTACAGGATAGGCTTATTCGAGACTAAGTCGTTGTCGGAGTTCGAAGCGATACCGTCAGAGAAAAGTGACTGTCTTATAAACAGCTTACTCTAGACAAGTGCCTACAAATAGGTAGAGCCTACGAAACTACAAAACAACAGACGCAGACCATTTCCTCCGGGGCCGATGCAGCGGATCCTGAAATCAACCGGGTTACGAAGCGAACCTACAAGACAAACTTCACCTAACAACCACATCCAAAATCGAAAATGCCTTACAAATGCACACGCTGCGGGAAATTTCCATTCCACAATAGAAATGACTACCCAGCAAAATATGCACGCTGCAGAATTTGTTCGCAGAAAGGGCATTATGCAAAATTTTGCAGAACCGATAAAGTGAAGGTTAGAGAAATAAGAGAGGAAGAAGAAAATCATTTTTTAGGTTCTGTCACTCTCGAAAATATAGGTACAATTACCACTGAGGATAATACAAATTGGCAGGCTAAAATCAAGGTCACCACTAAGACCTGAACCAAAATTATAAATTTTAGGCTGGATACAGGTGCAGATGTGACCGTAATCCCGGACCGGTTCTTCAGGAAAAATTCCCCACTCATCCAACCCACAAACAAAAGATTGTACGGACCGAGTCATCATGAGATAAACCTCATAGGATGTGTGAAGGCCAAACTGGCCACGGAAAAAGTAAGCTCGCAACAAGTACTTTATGTTATAGAAAGTCTGCAAGAACCTCTACTGGGAGGACTGGTAAGTATAGAAGACTGTGTGGACGACACTAAAAAGAGCTGGAGAAATACATAAACCAGAACACAGAAACGCTGATCACCGCAGCAAGAGATACCGTCCCAACGAACAACGCAGGAAGCATCGAAACTGGACACAAACAGACAAGAAAAGAAAAATGGGAAGAAAAACAACTACATAGACGCTTCATAAGATTCACAAGAGAAGAAACCAACGCAAATAGCTGGACATGGCTAAGAAAAAGAAACTTGAACAGAGAAACGGAACTTTTACTGATGGCTGCACAGAACAATGCGATTAGGAAAACTACATTAAAGCTAAAATAGATAAAACCCAGGAAAACAATAAGTGCAGACTGTGTGGACAAAGAGACGAAACAGTAAATCATATAATAAGTGAATGTCGCAAACTTGCTCAAAAAGAATACAAGAACAGACATGATTGTGTTTGGAAAGTAATACACAGGGAACTGTGTAAACAATTGAATTTCGAATATGCAGACAAATGTTACAAACATAAACCAGAAACAGTACTGGAAAACGAAAAACACAAAATCCTCTTGGATATGGATATACAAACAGATAAACTTATACAAGCAAGGAGACCTGATGTTATTATAATAGACAAAAAGGAAAAATCTTGTAAAATCGTAGACTTCGCCGTTCCAGCAGCCCACAGAGTGAAGATCAAAGACACGGAAAAACGAAGTAAATACACAGAACTAGCCAGAGAACTGAAAGGAATATGGAGCATGAAGAAAGTTAGTATAATACCAATAATCGTAAGAGCACTAGGAACAATCCCAAAACTCCTGGAGAAAAGACTGGAAGAAATTGGAATGAAAGGGACTATCGAAACCATACAAAGGACGGCAATGATCAAAACAGTTGCAATCTTAAGGAAAATCCTCGAATGCGGAAACTAACACACATAAGCTACAAAGGCTAACCAGTTACAAGGAATTTACAACGGAGAAAAAAATACCACACGAAGAACACCACAACAAGACCCAAGGAACAGAAACTGCAAGAAACAGCACTTCATAATCTCCCCCCCCCCAATAAATTACACTGGCCTCAGATATCATTACACAAAGATGTACCAAGAAACAGAAATTACAAGAAACACTATAAGCTCCTCCCTCTCCCCCACCCACCCACCCCCCAAAAAATTAAAACAAATTTTTAAAATTCTTGTTTTTTAAATAAGGGAAGAGAAAAAAAAAGAACAAAAAGAAAAAGAAAAGGAATTGAAAGGAAAAAATTTAACAATTAAAGAGAAAAAATGATTTTTTTTAACTGGTGCCGGCCTAAGCTGACACCAGAAAACATATTTGTAGAGGCTCGAGGAGGATAGGAAGACCGAGGAGGGACAGCACAAACCAGATCTCCACTGGAAAAGTGCAGAGAGTGTTGGGACCTTGGGGAGGTTTGTTGCCACCCAAATCCCAGAGAAGACCAATAGTCCTTACCAGCGAGAAATCAATGGTAAGAGACTGTTGCGATACCGCATCGTTATCGAAAAGAGGTGAAGAACACTGGAAGTCTGCGGAGACTTGTTGTCACTCAGACTCCAGGAAATGCCACTGGTTGTTGTCGGTGAGCAATCACTGACGATGATCTGTGTGAGAACTCCTAGTGGGTACAAATAATAATAATAATAATAATAATAATAATAATAATAATAATAATAATAATAATAATAATAATAATAATAATAATAATAATAATAATAATAATAATAATAATAATAATAACGACGACAACAACAGCAATAATAGCGATGAATAATAATTAAGAATTAATAAAAAAAGTAATATTCGGGTAAAATATAGAATAATTGAGAAATATTAGAAATACTAGAAGGTAATTATAATTCTAATAATAATAAATTGTAATAATAAGATTAATAATAAATATATAGAAGTAGGTAGCAATATAATGATTGTAAATATGGTAATAGGAATCAGTGGTTGCAATAATGCTGATCATATAAAAATGGTAATAATAGTAGTTATACCAACATCGACAATTGAAATAGTAACCCCAATAATCCTAACAATAGTCATAATGATAGTAGAAAAATAACAACTAAAAAGTAATAAATAATAATAAAACAATACAAATAGTAATAGTAATAATAATAATAATAATAATATTAATGATAATAATAATGATAATAATAATATCAATAATGATAACAATAATAATGATAATAATAATGAAAATAATAGTAATGATAATAATAATAATAATAATAATAATAATAATAATAATAATAATAATAATAATAATAATAATAATGATAGTAATAATAATAATAATTAAAACAACAGAATTAAAGATAATGGCATTATCATTAATGGTCGTATCAACATTGTTACTATAACACATAATGACACTGGAAGTAAAAGTCAAGTAACGGTAATCATGGCAATATCAATATTATTATTATTATTATTATTATTATTATTATTATTATTATAATAATAATAATAATAATAATAATAATAATAATAATAATAATAATAATAATAATAATAATAATAAAATGGTATTATTGTCAATGCCACTGCTAAAAAAATAATAATTACGATAATAATAATCTCGATAATAGTACATGAATGACAGATAATTTAATGTCAGATAATTAAGTTTAAATTATTATTATTATTATTAATAATAATAATAATAATAATAATAATAATAATAATAATAATAATAATAATAATAATAATAATAATAATAATAATAATAATAATCTAAAATAGTAAGCAATATATGGAAAAAATGTATGGGAATATTAGAGGGTAAAGAAAAATACAGAAGATGACAATTAATATGATTCATAGTAGTTGTAAATATGATAATAAAGATACAAATAAAAATAAAATATTTAATAATAGGGAAATTATCTGTTGTGACAATACTTATAAATAATAATAGTAAAAATAATAGTAATAGCAATAATAATGGTAATAAAAAAATTTAATAATTGTAATAATAATAATAATAATAATTGTAATAATAATTGTAATAATGATGATAATGATAATGATAATAAAAATAATATATACATATAATACATATGTAATAATGATAAAATTAATAATAAAATTGATTTATGAAACTGATAATTATAATAGTAGAGGTGGTTATTCAAATAATAGATATATTCAAACAATAGATATAATGATGGTTATAGATAGTGATTGTAGTAAAACCTGTAAAAGTAATAATACTAATAATAATAATAATAATAATAATAATAATAATAATAATAATAATAATAATAATAATAATAAGAAGAAGAAGAAGAAGAAGAAGAAGAAGAAGAAGAAGAAAAAGAAGAAGAAGAATTAATAAGAATGGTGTAAGATGATAGTTATGTTGACAAAATTACCGTTAGTGGATAGCTAAATTGTTTTTTTTATGAGATCGTATTAGCTTGAGGAGTTATAAGTGGATTACTAAGACTGTATAATCTATTATGCCTACAGTTAATTGAGGTTTCTTGTGTTTTGTTTAGAAGTGTTCCTCTATCACTAAATTTAATTATTTCAAGCTTTTCTGCTAGGCAAAAGTAACAAGGTGAGTTTAGGGAACCGCAGGTGCTAGCTTTTCTGATTGTGTTCCAGGTCACTGTTGGTGATTGGTTATTGTTGGATAGTTCCCAGTAATATATAGAAAGTGAGATTCTTTTATTATATGTAGAGTTATTAAAAGAGCATTTATGGCCGGTACATCTTTCTTCGAAGGTATTACCAGACATACCTATATATAATTTTTTCAGAGGTGGATTATCTTTAGTAGAGCTTGTTGCTTCATATACTGATTGAGTTATTTGGCATTTTTGTTGTAATGGGCATTCTTTTTTGTTTGTGACGTTCCAAGACTTGGTATCTGTTGTTTTCATTGCAGTAGTTTTTTTTTCCATTTAAAATTGCATTGTTATGTTTTTTTGTCTTTTTTCCTAAATTTTCGGCACAGCTATAGCTTAATTTGAGGGTGTTTTTATTAAAAATGTTATGCATTATATTGTTGGGAGGAAAGTGTAGATTCATTAAGTCTAAGAATTTTTTACCGAGTTTGGTTTTAACCATGTTATTATATGGAGTGTGAACCAAATAATTTTCTACCTCTATTTATGCGTCTGTTGTTGGGGGTATAGGTTTGGTGAATTTAATTTGGGTGTTTTTATATCCACTTTGTTTTAGCACTTTATTGTAAAAGTCCTTAGGTTTGTTAAAAATTTCTTCATTAGAGGAGCTATCGCTGATTCGTTTTACAATTGATCTATGGATATGTTGAATTATGGTTTTTGGGTGGTTAGAGAGTGAGTGGACATAGATGTGGTTGGCATTATCTTTAGTATAAGGTTTATATGTTTCTTTATTTAAGTTGAATGTTACGTCTAAAAAGCTAACTATTCTAATATTAGATGTTATTTCTACTTAAAGATTTAATCTTTTAATGTCTCAAAGGATAATTTTTTTTTACTCTTTCACAGTTTTGTCCATTTGAGTTTTTCTACTATTAAGAGTCCGTCATCCCTATATAGGCCTATGTCTTCTATGTTAATATCTTTTGTGAGGTTATATAAAATGTAGCCCCAACTAGATCAGTGACTTCTGCTGAGTCCAGGGAACCCATAGAAACATCAAAAGATCCAAATTGATTGATTTTAGTCCATTTTTCTTGTTTACAGATTAGTACTGTACTTCTACATTTTCTAATGATATTGATTTCATCTCCGGAAATATCAAAAAGTTCTTTAGATATAGATGGGTAATAATTTATAATGTCAAACTGGATGAACGAGCAATTTGTTTTATTTACTATGTTACAGAACCAGTTTATTGTATCTGTAGTGTTTATCCATTGATTTAGTTTATAAAATGTTTTTATTGGCTTATTTACTCTTGTTTATTTGTTTGATTTATTAATATATTAATGATAAGTTGGTAAACACCAGACAATAAAAACAGTATAAATTTAGAATTAGCGACACATTTGATTAATAACCCCTTACCCCCACCCCCATTATTCCTTCAATTACGGCTTATCTGGGGCACGCACGCACGCATACACATTTATACACAAAATTAGAGTTGTCTTGAAAATACGCTTGTTCGCTCGAGTTTATAATAACTATCGATTTCTTTGACACCTAAACCTGCATGTTTATCTTCCCTCTCCCATCTCTCCCCTCTTGGTCTGAATTAACAGACGTTTTCATTTCTCTATCTGTCTATCTATATATCTATCTTTCTATCTGTATATATTTCTATCTCCACCCTACTCTCTTCATTTTATGTCCCTGTTTCCACTTTGTTTTATTGTATTTATTGATTTGTTTTGTTTTGTTTGTTTTAGATTTTAGATTTTAATTTTTTGATTTTTAACGGTCCTAAACCACGTTATTCCTTAAATTTTGAAATGTTAAATTTCGTTTCTTCTTTTTCTCACCACTTCATTCTCTCCAAATATGATCTGAGGTTAATATCGGATTCTTACTGTGCCTGATGAGATCTCAGTTCATAATAACTGTTGATCGATAACATCAACATGCGAGTGTCGCAGATTTTGTACATGTCTGTGTAAATAAAAATTATCATATATAAAGCTCTATTTGATATTGAGCACTTTTTATAAACCCGGTTGAAATTCTTTGGATTACTACCCTGTGGATGTTTTTACCTGGATTATTACCATAATATATATATATATATATATATATATATATATATATATATATATATATATATATATATATATATATATATAAAAAAATCATTGTATGTAAAATAGGCGATATTTAATTTCTATGATCTTCTTGAGTAACATACGATTTTATATAATTAGTATAGAAAAGTCATAAAAATGTATATTCCGTAGCTCCTATTGATACTTTCACATAATGATTAATATGATTTATTGTCACACTGTATACGACATTATGTGTTACATAATTATTTATTGGTAAACACTTATATTTATTCTCATGTTACAATAATTCAATATTATTATTAACAACATTAACACTATTATTTTTAATTATTTTGATGCATTTTATTGTATTGATATTTTATTCTTCTAGATTTCTTATTCATGAAATATGCATATAACTTCAACGTCCCATTAATTTAATAAATCATTTTCAGAAAAGTAATATATATATATATATATATATATATATATATATATACATATACATATACATATACATATATATATATATATATATATATATATATATATATATATATATATATATATATATATATATATATATTAGAAAGCCGGGTCTTGATATGTTAGTGTGCGCTGTTCACAATCTTTTTTCCCGATGATGCTACCCACATCTATTCTTTTTGAAGTAATAGGCTGAAATTTCGTATCTATTTGTGAAAGTTTTTATGAGAATTCAAAATCCCAAACATGGCGTCAAAAATGGAGATGTTGTTTAAAGATGTGTATGTATGGCTTTTGCCAATATGTCTTATGTTTATCCTTATGAAAAAGTTGCTATTATCAAAATTCAACGACAACGCGAGGCTTTTAAATTTTCGTAATAAAAGGTTTCTTAAATATACACAGATCTAATCTTTTACATAAATATACATCATTTATATACTATAAATAATATCATGAAATACCTACTAAACATTTGTTCGTCATAAATAAATAAGAATATATTTGATTTCTAGATCGATTAATTAATAAAAACATAAATAGCTAATAAATTATTACTTTCAATATGCAGTTACATCGTCGAAAAAACATTTAAATAAGTATAACATACATGCCATTTTGATAAAGTATATTCAATAACGTTAAGATAAGTAAATAATACTATGAATATAATTCATTTCCGATAAAACTAACACCAATTTTCTGCAAAGACATTTTTAACTTCGACGTTATTTATTTATTAGTTAAATATATATATATATATATATATATATATATATATATATATATATATATATATATTTAGTTTTTCCACTTATAAAATAGATCATTCAGTAAAGACCGGGGTTATGCCAATAAAAAAAAGCTCGATGATACTCGATTACAGTGTACAGAGCATTTATATGCGATTTTATGAAGGCTTACCAAAGCATTCCTTTCAGGACACCAATGATCACCATTAAAGATATTTTCTCAGAAATATTATTTATTCAAATTAAATTTAATTTGAATAAATAATATTTGTAAGAAAAAATCTTTAATGGTGATCATTGGTGTTCTGAAAGGAATGCTTTGGTAAGCCTTCATAAAATCGCATATATATATATATATATATATATATATATATATATATATATATATATATATATATATATATAGTATGTAAGAACAAAATTCTGTATTATATGATATCCAAAGTGTATACAATCACTTTATCATCATGTTTTCCTAGAAAATAAATATTTGATTCTGGTTAATATATGTACTTGTGGATCGTTGCCGCATGTTACTAAGAATAAAAATTAAATTAAATTAAATTTTTTCCAGAAAATACTTTGTCAGATATGTACATTCGTTTACACCGTTGAATGAATATGAGTAAGACGTGCTTCTTTCAATGTCGCGGAGGATACTTCTTTACCCAATTTCTTCAAACGAAGTTATTTCCCTTAAATATCACACTCCCCTCTTCCATATATAAGACATGGAAAGGAAATGGGTTAAGAGATCATTTTATGTTACATTAAAGTGCATCGGCTCAAATTCAACATTGAACGGGTATTTTTTTAGCAAAGTGGGACATCGTAGAGATACTTTTACTCCTAAATCTATTGCTTATAGATAGAACAATGATGAAATATAATTATAAACAGATATCACATATCATTTTAAAAAATCAAAACAGACTTAAAATATGCCATTCAATTGAGATATACTAGAATAATATTTAAATGATATTTTAGTTTAATATTTTATTCACTTCGAACAACTCATATTGCCAGTGAAGCGTAAGGAGCTAATGTAATATAGGTCAGATGCTTGACGTATGGGCAACATTGGTATGAGGCTGAACAGCAAGATGTTTATTCAAATTACATTTAATCTTCTACATTTTTGTGTGGTTTAGAAAATAGGGGGAAAAATACATTCTATTTAGGTTTGAGGAAAGGACCTACTAGAGTAAAAAATCTTCCGGCGTCTCGGAATCTCTACAGTTGAGGGCTATGATTTTGGTGCTAGTCGTGCTGCCCGGGGGTATTCATGTTGGCGGTATAAGTGCAGTAAGTTCATTGGAGCACATTGAATTTCTTGCAAAACAAATCATAGGAATGCAACTTGAGATTAACAGTACTGATACTATCATATTAAACATTTTTCTGCACACTGTCCAATAAGGAGTAGGTACTAGTAAGTGAACTAGCTCAGATATGACAATAATACTCAATGCACAGGCGAATAGTGGTATATATATATATATATATATATATATATATATATATATATAGTATACTGTCACATGTTAAAAGTGTTCTAGCACGGTTGAGGGAGTTTAACTTTTTATTTGCATAAGAGTTGGGTACATTTTCAGTGTACTTATTCTAACTGAGAATGTAAGTCGAAGGATTTTGAAGGTTGGAATTTTGGGAAGTGTGCTATAATCAATGTGAATTTGTGGTTGGAAACGATTTTTGTAGTTACTTATAAAAAGTAATTAAATGTAAGCATTCATGTTTGGCCAATTCTACTATTGAGTACAAGTTGTTTTTAAAAGATGAAGTAATTGTCTCACATTTGATTTGCCTTCCTGCCAAGAATGGCGCGTGCTAGGAATAAAGCGTGGTGTAATTAGCAAATACACTCATCTCAGACACGATTTTGTCTAAAGAATAGTTTATGAAAATCAGGAGTAATATAAGCCCGAAAATTGACCCCAGGAGCACACACTAGTTAGTGTGATATTGCAGCCTGGGTCTTTTTTTTAGTTGATAAATATTTGATTATTTTAAACAAGACCTTCATGCCAGACTTTGTAAAATGCTTTATAAAGTGCGTATTATATATGTTCAGAGGTGACCTGTAGGATATAAAGTTGTAAAAAGGGATTACCTAAATCCATAGTATTATTCAGATCGATATTTTGAATATTCTAAGTCATTGGCGATTACTAGATTGTTTAAGGATTCAAATATTCCGTCAGGAAACTAGGATGAGACTTATTAGACGATACATTGGCGGTTTGGTTCTTTCTCCAAGATACTTGGGAATTGCTACCACAGAGGCAATTTTTTAGCTATCATATAAGACAGATGTGCCCATGTAATTTTTGCTATCATTTCGATGAAAATAAACTATGCAAATTTACATGGATACTGTAATTTATTAGCATGATGGAACACAGCATCATAGCACCAATGCTTAACTCGAATATCTTCATCGCAATTACCCTGAAGACAAGCTCATCTCTTGTCGTCCGAACCATCATTGGCTTGCACATTCTCCATACCTATCACTTTTGGATAATAATTTGTCGGGATACCTAAAAGACAGAATTTCTGATAAAAATCTCGAAACCATTGCTCCGCTCAAGAGAAACAATTGAACAGAGATTATGAGAATGCGCCATAACAGGGTCGTTATGAACTTTAATCGGTGAGTACGTGATTCAGCGCCAAATAGCTCGGATCGAGGATATTATAGATTATTCATCTGTTCTCGCACACTGTTGGTATACGGAAAATATTATGTCACAGATAAGTTACGTGTCTGAGACAGGTCGATTAAAAGTTATTACCAATTTTTCCTCTCAATAATAAATGCTACTTTATTATTACATTTCTTCGAACCAGCGATGGTTTAAGATGATAATAACTAGTCGTTTTCATGTTTAGATGTATGTGTAAATATCATCAGAATTTGTATATGTTAATAGATAACCATTTAAACTATTTTCTAATAGTATTTTTCATGGTCAAGCAAATGAGATGGTTATTTAAATTATTTAAAAAGTCATATCATCATTCCCATATTCGGTTTAACATCTAGTTTACATGCTGACAATCGGTCGACGGGTTGAAAATAATTACTTCTGACGTAATCTACATCTGGACAATTTTTTTATTGATCCCTATTTCCTTTAAGTCAACTTTTATCACTTTATCCCATGTTTTTTTCTAGGTCTTCTCTTGTGAATTGAACCTTCAAACTTAACTGTTCTATATCTACTGACTCAAGACTCTAATTTATTCTTTCAACGTTACAATACCACCGGCGTCTCCTGTTCTGAACACATCTCTATTTACTGATAAGGTGTAATCAACCTATAAGGTTATGCGAAAGAAACAACAATAAAAATGATAAGTTACAACTAAATAAAAACGGTATTGTAGCATAAGACGAATCTTAAGAAGCTATGTTTCACTTATACGACACTTTGCTGAAATTGTTGGTTGGAAAACAACGTTTGCCATTATATGATTCATACTTAACTTGCTCGATTTTTAAGTACAAGTTTCAGTAAATGATAACTATGGAGTTGTATATTGAAAGGTTCGCCAATCTCTATAATAATTGTGATTTATTTATATCTACAAACACATTCTTAAGTTACTAATTGAAATAAATGACAATACAAAGAGTTGCTCCTCTCTCTATATTAACTCGAAAATATTGTATTCTTCCTTGTTACGCTTGTGCTATGAATGTAAATAGTTAAATCAATAAATCAATATATATATATATATGTATATATATATATATATATACATATATATATATATATATATATATTGATTTATTTATATATATATATGTATACATACACATAGTGTCTAGAAAAATATATATACATTGCGAATTATGGCAAATAGTGTGTTTATTAAAATTCATTGAATATTCAAAATGCGTTAGTACTTACAAATATCATATCATTATATTCAATTCTAATCTTCTTAAAATGACGTCTGTTTTGGTCGAGACTGCTGATAACGCGAAGTCGCTGTACTTCAATTTGTTTTCATAATTCCAGTAATATTTTATCAGGTTTTTCTTCGATGTCTCGTCGCGCTGCCATAATGAAACCCAGGAATTAAATTATTTCTTCTAAACATGAATGGGTCTTATCTAAGAAAACATTATTTTTTATTGTATAATTGCACCATGTGCAACTGTTCGAAGTCTGTATATATCTTTTTCAGACATCCTATACATACAGAATGTTCTAATACCTGAAAAAATGATGAACTATTTTTTATGATATATATTTAAAGTATATGAATTTCAAATAAAAGTGTTTCGTCCAAAAATGTCTTCAAATTTATGATTCTCCTGTCATAATGTTGTTCTCCAATAGGAAGGTAAAGCTAAAAGTTATTCTTGTTTGATGCTATTGTGAAAATGGCAGCTCTTCTACTGCGGTTATAAAACAGATAGCAAACGGGAAACGCTGCTAATGAAACCTTGCTCCCCTTTCTATGTTTATTAGATGCAGCGTGTCGAAGTGAAGCACATTGAGAAATTGTATCAACATTCATTTTTCAATGAGCAGAAAGACGACAGATTGGTAAATACCGGTCGTGAATACGTTCTCGACAATCGTTTAGGCGGAAACTTAGCCATTTCGATAGCGTTTTCAGCTGTCGGGTTGAGGTATTAGTTCTGGGTAGTCTTAGAATGCCCAGCCTCCCAGACCTTGCATCCTCTCGTTGGGGACAGGTTTTATTTTTGCTAAATGCCTGAGGCGCGCAGATCGGGGAATGCTTGAAGGCAACTTTTAAAAACCCAGAGTGGCAATCTTTAGGGATGCTGGCTTGATTGTTTCCACCTTCAAGCTTTGTACCACATCATCGTGCCACGGCACGGAAGTAAATACGCAATCTTTCTGAAATATACTGTTCTGTTCTTCTGCACATATACACCTTTGTACATATAGAACTGTGTCGTGTTTTTTATCAGCCTTTCAACGTCACAAAAATAGTACTTTTCGATTACCACCACCTGTTATGTGAAATATAAACTAAACATTAAAAGAAATATTACATCACTTTCGAGCATCCTGTTATATATATATATATATATATATATATATATATATATATAGTTAGATTTTCAAAGTTTAACCTCAATAATGAATGTTATTGTTTTTATTTTAATACCAGAGTATATTTCAATAAACAAAAGAATGTGGGTTTTGTTCTTTGTTTTATTCTGATCTTTCTGAACACGATTTTTGACATCTGTAGAGTAGCATCTATGGAAATTGCTCAGACACGTAACTATTACGCAGTAGATATATATATATATATATATATATATATATATATATATATATATATATACATCGCTACATTTGGTTCTTCACGTATAGACAAAACGTACTGTCGAGCGGATAGATCGTTTCAGAGGGGAATTTAAAAAATTGTCAGTGAAATCAAGCATTTTATCGTTCATATACACACATAGACAGAAACATACACAGAAACATACACACACACATATTTACAAGACAGTATTTACTATTCTGGTATTTAATCAGTTTTTCGTGAAATTATTAATAAATTGTTTTGAGTTTCACTTTCTCTCATCGTTTATTTCTGTTAACTTTTTCCATCTTCCGGCAACTACATCGCATTGCTATAGCCTCGGACTACTAATCTGCACTTTATTAATTATAAAACCCTTTAAAATTTATTTAATTATTTTTTAAAATTGCAATAGGGCTATAATTAAACACAATTATAGATCATACTATGAGTTAACGTTAGTTTCCCCGAAACTGACATTAGATCATAGTATGAAATAACTCTGATTTAGAATGGCCTACACGAATGTATTTACGTTCCAGCAAGCTCGATATATCTTTTGCCAAGGCCGAAAGATAATAATAAAAATAAAAATCTTGCAATAGGCTCAAACAGTAATAGAAAGATGTTAGATGATAATTTTCTCCCGAAATCATTGATAAAATTAGTACAATAGCTGATAATGAATAGGTCAACGCGCCCAGACAAGTAACCTTTACTTTCATGCGAGGAGGGAGGGCGCTCAACGTGTAAGACCTGCCAAACATTCTGGTCAAATCTCTTATCCCCCTTACCATTTTATTTATCAAATTATATTCCTAATGACGTCGTTAATCAAAAATTAACCTTGTAAATTAAAAAGTTCGAATGTGCATACATATATACGCACATTTAATATTAACGGCATTTAATAAGACATTAGGAAAAAACTTGCAGTAAATGGCAACCAATAAATATATAGGATACAAATGTAATTTAAATTTGTTGTACTTTAATTATATTGTATTATCTAAATAGTTCAAGATAAGGCCCTTGATGTAAAGAGCTAAACAAATAAGACTTCAAAGTATAAAACATAGTCACCGGTGAGTGTTTGATGGATAGATATCGACCCAGAAAGAGCAATTATTGCCCGTTCGTAAGAATCATCGTTCATGACAAAATAAGGGAAGCAAGAGTTACAAAGTTGCCGAAAGTAAACCCAAATCCACTTTCTACTCGCCTTTAATATGATATAAGAAGAAAAGTAAAGTAAAGAAAATTATTTTTTTCTGGTGACTAATATTTTTTAATACTGCAATATATCATTATAAGTCTTTATCTTGATGATCGTGTGTTTAAATGTATGTATGTGTTTATATGGTTATAGATATGTTCATGTATATCTGTGTAGCTGTGTGCACATGTGTATACTGACCTTTTTATGTGTGCGTGTGCAATTCACGTCTGTGTGGTTACTACGTTGACTCCATGTGTATACTTATGCATATTCGAAATGTGTTTAATTTAATGGGTGAACTTTTAGTTAACGGTGTCTGTAGAAATATAATTTCATGAATAAAATAGTGAGGAGATGAGGGATTTGATTAGAAGCTTCGACTGGTCTGACACGTTTAGCGTCTTATCCCTCGCATCTTGATTTAACAGCATACACGTCAAATGTCTGGGCGAGTTGACCAATTTATTATCCGAGTGATTACTGATGTCATTAATTCTTTTGAGATAGAATTATTATCTCAAATCTCAAATTTCTGTTTAATCTTAGCCTATTGCAAGATATTTTTATTTTTATTTATATCATCCGGCCCTGACGATACATATGACCTGCTGAAACAAAAGTGCATTTGCAGAGACAATTCTAGATGTAAATAATGTATATTTATACTTTTCTACTCGTTATTAAGACCTTAAAAATATTACTTTTAAGTTCCTTTTATAAATATATTTGAACTTGTTTAGTTGATTTATATATAATATATTTCAGTTGAAATCTGACTTGTGTTCGTAGTTGAAACCCTGCGAACAGCGGACCAGTGATGATTCTGTAATGATGAATCATATACGTTTATAGATAATAATTTAATTACATATATATATTCCTCTCGTTCCTTTCTTTCTTTTCTTTATTCTTACATCTTCTTTTTTCTTCTTTTCTTTATTCTGAATTCAATAACGATAATAACATGAGCTCACATCGGTGCATATACCGGCTCCCTTATGTATTTGTATCTGTTATTATATTAATTGTATTCCGCTTTACAAAAGACAAGTAAAAATCGTCGAAAGTTAAAAAAATGATGTCAAGATAAGTCCTATATATATATATTGAAAAGTCGTGCTTAAGGAATGCAATTGAAAGAGAAGAAGAATAAATATTTTTATTTACTAAATGCTCCTTGTTCTGAACAACTGAAGATATCGATCTGTTTCCATTTACAGGTCTAACTATTTTTCATTGACTCACCTTATATATTATATATATATATATATATATATATATATATATATATATATATATATATATATATATATGATTGGTTTATTCAAACAGCCTTTTACAAAATCTGCGACACTGGCATGTCAATCTTATCGATTTACACTAGTTAAAAGCTGAGGTCTAATCAGACAGAATTAAGATTAGATCCTTCCCTCAGAAAATATTTGGGAATAATGAAATGTGGGAGAAAAATAGAGAAAGAAAAGAAAAAGAGAAAAGGTACAATTTGGAAAGTCATATGGTCAGATTTTCGACTGTTTAAATGAAAGAAAATATTTATGTATAGAGGGCGAAAGAAAATAGGGGTAGGAGAAAAAGAAATGATATTAGTGGAAGTCTTGACGTGTGAAAATGTCAGGTTATTTCACAACTGTGTCAAATATCTGGGTGTAAGGTTAATTTTCTAAATTTTAAATTATATTATTTTTCTTCACTCCGCTGTTTATTTTTTAATTTCTAAAATGTATATATGTTATTAATTTACTCATTTAATTAAGTTTTTGTTTCATTATTTTTATTAATTATTTAGTGAACGACTGTTGGGAATCGGGATATATAAGACTTTTAATATCTATAATAATTTGAATAAATAATAACCAAAATAATCTGAACATTATTAAAGTTAACTAATGTGATTTAATGATGGTTTTCGCGGTATCGGTAATAGAAATAATTATCGAAAATAACAACAACAATCATAATACGAATGATAACATTACTACCAATAATGATAATAAAATAAAATATAAAAATAAACCCGGTTGTAATTCTAAGGCTTACTTTCCCGTGGATATTTACTTTACCTGGATTACTATATATATATATATATATATATATATATATATATATATATATATATATATATATATATATATATATAATTTTGTGATATATGTATATAATTTTATGATATATATATATATATATATATATATATAATTTTGTGATATATGTATATAATTTTATGATATATATATATATATATATATAATTTTAGTGATATATATATATATATAATTTTGTGATATATATATATATAATTTTGTGATATATATATATATATAATTTTGTGATATATATATATATATATATATATATATATATATATATATATATGTATATATATATATATATATATATATATATATATATATATATATATATATTCAAATTTTGAATTCTGGCTGTTCTAATGCCAACTTATCCACCTACGTAATTCATCTGATAATTAGATTTTAATCTCTGAATAGTATTGACTTAAGGAAAGAATAATAAACACGTTGCATTTAACAATCGAACTTGAAATAGATTTGTCATCTGTACATCTTTATCTCTCTTCTTTCATTTATCTTTATAATTACTCTATCTCGTATATTGAGCTTATACCATTTCACTATAGGTTCTATCTACTAGAAGTATACTTTTAGTTTCATATTTTATATATATATATATATATATATATATATATATATATATATGTATATATATATACCGTGCCACCAAATTTTATCGAGGAAAATCTTCTAGAGAAAAAAACATTCACGTGTGTATGGTAATGAAAAAAGGCAAATAGCAAGTCCGACAATCTCCACGTCAAAAATTAATTCGGAAATAAATCTGTCATTGTTTTGTTTTATGATGTGACTTTTATTGTTTGTTCCCTTCATTCTTTCTATACTGATTGATACTTTTTTCTTTCTTCTTTAAACTACCCAGTTTGAGATATTTTCCTTCTTTCTCTATTACCTTCAGAAACTGAGACGTGATTGTATACGAATATAGATAGATGTGTGAACACTAGCGAAGCATAAATTACCCCGTTATTTTTACAAAGGCTGTACCCTCACATATACCATCGTTTACATTGAATTATTAGAACTGTAATAAATAATGTTATAAAAATTTCGATTTATTCATGACTGTTTTGGATATATATATATATATATATATATATATATATATATATATATATATATATATATATATGGGAAGAGAAGGATGAAAGTAATCCGACGTGATGGGAAAATGAAAAAGGAAAACCAAAAAATTTATGTTTTTTTTATGTGTACATCAACGTTTCGTCTTTATTTATAAGACTTCATCAGGATGATAAAATAGAGAAAAAATGTCATGCAAGTACAGATACATGTAGGGTAGACATATTGGGAAAAATAGAATGAAATAGTGGCCAACTGCTGGGTGGACGTCCGTATTTGTTGGAGAAATAGAAATGAATGTAGAAAAGAATGAGTGGGGAAAAAATGGAAGGATGGGGTGAGCCAGGACTACTGTGTCTGGTGGTAAGAGAAAGAGGTGGGGGATGAGCAGGGGTAAAGTGGATGGCAGAGAGGGAGGTGAGGAAGAGGGGGGGAGGTGTTTGATCAGATGGCTGCGGTTCAAGATTGAAGGGGAAAAAGTAAGTTGGAATATTTGTGTATGGGGGGTGTATGCAGGGAAAGGAGGATGGGTAGAGAGGAAGGAAGGGGGGGGCTGTGATTTTGGTGGATGGGCGAAAGTTATGGTCTTAGAGAGCGTTTTGAGAAAATGAGGGAATTTAAGAAGGGGTATGGGAGAAAATAGTTGAGTGGGGGAGAGGGAGGATTTGTTGTGATAGGGTGTGAAATATTTGAAATATTTGGAAAATGATAGCAATGAGTGAGGGATTGGGGGGGGGACGAGGGCGGTGATTGAAAGGGTGGGTATGGAATATTTGAAATATTTGGAACATGAGAAAGTTTATTTGGACTGCAGTATTAAAAGTGTGAGGAAAAAGTAAGGAGAAAATGAAGATTCAAGGAGAAAAGAAAGGGAAAAGTAAATGGGAGAGTGTTATAGAGGTTGGAGATGAAAAAAGTTAACCATGATCAGGCAAGAGTCTTTGTTCTGTGAGGATCCTCATATATATATATATGGGACTTATCTTGACATTATTTTTTTTAACTTTCGACGATATTTACTAGTATTTTGTAAAGCGAAATACAATTAATATAATAACAGATACAATTACATAAGAAAACCGGCATATGCACCAATGTGAGCTCATGTTATTATCGTTATTGAATTCAGAATAAAGAAAAGAAGAAACAAGAAAGATGTCAGAATTAAAAAAGAAAGAAAGGAACGAGAGGAAGAAAGAAAGAAAAGGTAGCAGAAATTAAGGAAGATCTGAAAGGAAGGCACAAAGGAAGGAGAGGGAAAAGGGCAGAAGAAAGAGGAAAACAAGGTATAAAGAAAGCAGACGAATAAGAAAAGAATGAAGGAAGACAGACGGGAATAAATAAAGGAAAGAAAACTGGAATAAATAAGTAAAGCTAGATAGGTAAATAGGTTGCAGAATGGTAAGAACGGGGAGAATAAAGCAATGAAAAGAACAACAAGAATGGAGGAGAGTGAGAAGAAAATAAATCGACTTCAGAATATACACCTAATTTTTCATAGAAGAGACGTTTCTCGTCTTTATGTACATCATTTTCATGGAAGATGTGAGACTAAGTCTCATCACATGCTTCAACCTTGTAAAACATTGTCAACACGAACTCGTTTTACGGTCACAACTGCGAATACTTTTCTTTTCTTCTTCCATATAACTACAGTCAAACGGAGTTTCTATAAATAGAGATTCTTTCCCAGAACTTCAACTCTGCAGAACACATTACAACACAGTTTTCGTCGTCAAATCCAATGTCAACAAATACTTGTCAAATCAACTTTAGAAGTAAGCAAATTTTGTTTTTTCATTCATCATTTTAAATCCTCTCAGGATATTATTCAGCATTCATCTGACAATCCATCCATTTCATAAGCACTTATTCATAAGCCTTTGGTATGAATGACGTTAGACTAATACGTAAACATTAGAAAAAGAAAAAGGAATAAATCACTAAGACAGGGTTATGAGAGAATGAGGGCTAAGCAAGAAAAAAGAAAGAATGGGGTTAAAAAGGAAGAATAAAAACAGCAATTAAAAAGAAAAGAAAGAGAAGATGAACGAACGAATAAATAAAAAAAGGAAATAATAAGTAATACTAGAGGCAGAAAACACGTGAGACGAGACAGAAAATGGAGAAAAAAATGATAGAACGAATACAAGAAAGACAGAATTACGTAGAAAATACAAGTCCAGAGAACTAAATAAAGGAAAAGTAAGAGGGAAGGACGGAGAAGAGAAAAAACGTGAGGGAGGAACAAAGGGAAGAAACCACAAAAACAGACAAACAAACTATAGAAAGAATTAGTAAAAAGAGCGGTAAAAATAGAGAAAATAAAACAAGTATAAGGAAATGAAGGAAGGAAGAGAAGAAAAGTAAGAAGTGTAATAACAAAACAGAAATGAAAGATAAATAAAAGAATGAAAAACAGAAAGAAATAACGAAGACATGAAGAGAAACAAAGGGAAAGTAAACAAGTAAGAGGAAAGAGTGTGGGAAGACTAAGGAAGAAAGAGAATACACATCAGAAACAGAAGGAAAGGGTCAGTAATTAGGGAGGAAATAAAGAAGCAAGAGAATAAGATATAAGAAGATTTGATGGAAAGAAAAGTAAGAAGGTAGAACGGGCGGGAGGACACAAGAAAATAATAGAAAATTAATAAGGAAAGAAAAAAAGGAAAGAGAATGAATGAATGGGGAACAGAAAGTGAGAACAAAAATATGAAGAGGAAACGAAAGAAAATAAAAATAATAAAGTGAGTGAAAAGAAATGCAAAACGGAAAAGAAAAAAGCGGGAACGATGCAAGAAGCCAAGAAGAAAATAGAAGGAACGAGCAAATAAAAGAAAGTAGATAGAAACAAGCCGGATAGTTAGTAATAAAGGAGAGAATAAAGAAACGAGGAAATAACATATGATAAGGGGTAATGATAGAGAGAATACAAGGGAAATCAAGGAAGACGACCGAGAGGGAGAACACTAGAAAAAAGGAAAGAAATAAGAAAAAGTAAATAAAGAGGATAGAAAGGTGAAAGAAAAGATGGGAAATAAAAAAAAAGATAGACGGAAAGAAATCACTAAGATAGAAAGAATAAACGAGGGGAAAAACCCGAAAAAGTGAAAGAGAAGGAAATAAAACAGAACGGAAAGATGGGGTTTAAGAACACAAGAAAAGAAACAAACGAAAAAGAAAGGGAAAATAATAATAAACAGGAATGATGGGGAGAAGGATAGAAGTAAGAACCAAGTGAGAATGAACGAGCGAAGGACGGTAGACAAGAAAGACAGAACGATGGAAATAAACACGCGATCAAAAAGAAAAAAGCGCCAGTTGTTATGCAATTTCACTGGGATGTTGAAAAATGATCACATCGATTAATATGTATAGAATGTATTCCAATATACCATACGAACAGGATTATATTTTGCTTATCTCAATTCGTGCGTCTGTCTATTTCGATGTGATAAGGCTTCCTGCTTCGTCTTTCCGAGAGCACACGCATCAAGACAGATACGCGCATAGACAGAACGACAGACACACAGACAAACACACATTAACAAAATACATTCAAACACATGCATACACGGAGTGTGTGGGTTTTCTTTTTTGTAGCCTTTTCAGACTACAGGAAAACAGCTACACACGCATACGTAGAGACGTACAACACACAAAAATAATACAAACACATGCAGACGAACATATACCTATTTATAATGCATTGATCTTGTAAAAGTATGTATCACTCTCGTCAGCTGAAAACATTCTTAATACACGTATCAATATAGCACATACTGTTGTAATCATGTAGTGATTGCATAACGATAAGAACGTCAACCTGTTATCAAAATAATACGGTTTCGATCTCAGCTTGAAGCGCCTGCTTCTTCAGCCATATCAAAGTGGAGTGATACAGCCAAACAGTCCGTCTATAGATGATAATATATATATATATATATATATATATATATATATATATATATATATATATATATATATATATATATGTGTGTGTGTGTGTGTGTGTGTGTGTGTGAAAAATGACAGACGGAAAAACGGGTTAAAGTGCACGAGAAAAACAAAAACAAGAGATTTGACCGGTTTCGCTCGTGTTAGCGAACATCTCCAGAGAAAGTGAAGATTTGGAAAGGATTTTATTTTCAAAGGCACACACATGGGAGAAGGAAACGATGATCCGATTGGACCATATGAGAAGACTTTTAGTGACATTGAAATATGACAAGTGGGTGACTCATTCTTTTTTATTTCTTATTCTACTTTTTATATTTTTATTTATTTTCTTTTTTCTTTTTCACTTTCACACCTACTGAGCTAGTATAGGGGAGGCGGTAGGCGGAAAGGGTAAAGGCGATAAGAGGGAAGAAGACAGGGGAACTAGCTAGGATAAACACAACATAAGAGTGGACATCAAATTGACACACCGAACGCGAGCACCCAAAAATTATTCTTAATATATCAGAAATAGGTCAGCTAATTTGTCACATATTAAGTTTTATAAAGCAATACAAATCTTAAATGGACAGTCTAGAAAAATCTATTTTACGGTAAAACTAATGTAAATGATATCTTATTATGAGAAAAATGTTTTTTTTTTAAGTGTATCATCTTACACTTTTATCTCAATCCGGAGTGCCCATTTTGGTGGAAGATTGAATTTACCAACGTCTTACTGTGGCCGTGATTTAATTATGTGGCGATTGATTTAAGGAATTCTCTGTGGTTATTGTCTTTATGATTTATCGACCATTAACTAATCGGCACTTTTACCATTTACTATGTTGTTTCTCTTTCGTTGCCTCTTCACATGGAGAGTGTTATACAATGTTGATGTTTAATGTGTTGAACATCCATCTCCTGTAGAAAAAATGCCGAAGCCTAAAAAGAGTTCTTCTAAATTTGACAACTACTTGACAAAGGAAAGTAATAAAAAACCTTCCGTGGTTTAGGAAGATTTTCCATTCACTGACCGAGAAGAGAAAACGCAAAGTAACGGATATTGTACTATAAGTCGAAGTATATTTAGAAAAGTAGAAATTAATATTTTTGGAATATCAGTAGCAGTTTTAGCGGCTGAGAAGGTAGGTAAAAAAGTTATGAAATAAATTTTAATGATGTCTGTTATGAATTAATATCAACACATATTCGATGAATAGGAAAATGTAGATGAAAATAATGATTTTAAATATTACGCCAAACTGTGTTCGAAATTGATTTCGAAGCCTTTTAACTGTCGTTGATTAAACAAAGGAACAGTATTCGTAACTAACATGATAATAAAAATATGCTTAAATGAATCGACGAATGCTAATTTAAATCGAATGTGAGCAGAAAAATTGTACGTATCTGTTTAATGCGTATGGCTTCGAAAGTACTGTTGCGTGCTGCGAGTATTTAATTGGGCAAACATGTAAACACGTTTTTTTATAAATTGTTGCCCATAAATAGAAAGAGGGGGGAGAGAGAATAGACGGTTATACGAGGTAAATCTAAAGGTAGAAAAGAAAACGTCTTACAAAAGAACAATACCTAACGTGAAGATGAAAACAGGAATGTTGTATAATTGTGGAAAATGTATGGATGGTCAAAAGTAAAACAATTAACTTATGTTGTTTGGTAAGTATAAGTGAATGGTTCGCAGATAAACTGGTATGTCAAAATCAACACTGCAGTTCGTCTTACGGTGTATGACACTTTAAAGAGTTTTTAAAACTTAATGGGGCATGTATAAAATTGTGTAAGTGTTTCAGTTAAAAAATTAAATTATACCTGTAACAATCGAAGATGGCTTAAGGAAATACCTACAATCGATTCAATTAAGAGATGTTTGCAGCCATTTTCAATCTATGTACAGTACAGGTAAATAAGTTCGTTAAATGTATTCCGTAAATTCCGGAATCTTATGATGTCTATACGTAATAGTTCAAAATAACGTAACCCGATATACTGTAAAATCCGTGGCATATGAGTGAGCGTCTATTATATTTGTGCGGAATGTATTGTCTTCTGCATTAAATTAACGGAAGATGAATAGAAAACAATAACGGTTACGTTTTTCTAAAGTATCCGTTGTGTATTATTTTCCGGTGATGAAAGGAAGAGTATTATTATAAAAATATTACAGGGTCAAGTTTTTGCTACAATATCTATGGAGTATGTTTCGAGGAGATTCTGCGATGATTGTCTAAAAGTATTATGTATTGTTAGATGGAGAAAATAATCATGAATTTCGTCAAATACGCTCGAGTGAGTAAGCTGAATAAAGTGGGGAGTTTGGCAGCCTATGATGCATGTGGTTATTTTCTTACTCTCTACGAAATACAGGGGAAAACTATTGACTTTATATATATAGTTAAACAAATATTTATAATTATATGTATATATCTATATCTTTTTATATATATATAAATATATATATATATATATATATATATATATATTGTAAAGTTTATCCCTCCACCGACCCTACTTCATTAAGAAATGTTAACGTAAACCCTTCCGACCAACACGACTGTCTCAGCAGGTACAAACAGTTTTAGAAATCATTTGATATTTACTTTCAACTACCCGCTCATCTTTTCCTTCCTTCTCTCTCTTCAAACGTCGTTTTTTTCTGGTCACGTAAAATTCGGCCGATAGCACTGCGTGAATTCTTGAACCCTCATAAAAACCCGGTTTCTTATAATTATGATCCTCTCGCGAGAGGAGCAAGTAATTAACACGTGCGAGCGAATTTTTACATTATTTTGTAGAAGATAGCGAGCGAAGTACACATAGAAATAGACCGTCCATGGCTCCTTAGTTTTTGCATAAAAACACATACAAGATGAAGTTGTATAGAGATCGTCCAACGAGTAATTATTGATGATTGATAACTATACACAGTTTAATGGACCTCTATGAATTAGATGAAGAACTTTATGGACGAAAAGAAAATATTATAAGTCCTTGTCGACTAGCCGAATATTACAATAAATAAACCGCCTTGTAATGAACATTGTAAAAAACTATTATTGATAAATATTTTATACTCTTGACCCTTACGTTATTGCGGAAAAAGATAAGGACCTTCTCGTTTGATTGCTATAACACGCTTTCTTTATATTACATATTCCGAAACTCATTGTCCTTCACTTAAATCTAATAAGCTTTTTATTTTTCATTTCACTTGAAAACGGGTATTTTTGTAGTCTATGTAAAGGCCGTCAATCCGCAACATTATTTTTTAAATAATCGCCATCTTTAAACAAGTGACGTCACTCGTCCATTAAAATGTATTCCTTTGCTTTGAAGCAAAAACAATAAACGCACAGTTTAAAAATGTTATAGTAAAAAAAAGTAAATCAAAACAAATTGCAAGTAAATATCCCTAACTTAAAACGGCAGCTGGCACACACACACACGCGCACACGAACACCCCCCCCCACACACACACACATATATATATATATATATATATATATATATATATATATATGGGAAATGAAAAAGTCAAAACCAAAAGGGATGTTTTTTTAATATATTCATCAACGTTTCGTCTTTATTTTTAGGACTTCTTCAACATGATAATATTAAGAGAAATGTCATGCAAGTACGTGAAAATGACATTTTTCTTAATATTATGATCCCGAAGAAGTCTTAAAAATAAAGACGAAACGTTGATGAATATATAAAAAAACATCCTTTTTGGTTTTTCTTTTTTCATTTCCCATCACGTCGGATTACCTTTCCTTCCTTTCTCATATCTTACATATCTGATGAGAGCGCACCACGCTTAAAACGCGTTATAAAATTATAAAATTATAAAATGATAAAATTATGAAATAGTAAAATAATAAATAAATTTTGAAAAAAACTTTTTACAAATGTTGGTATCCTTACTCCTTTACATATATACTTTTCTCTCGTTGGAACTGCATTGTTGCCTACCGGTTACTCTCCTGACTTGCGAATCAGTGGCGATTTGAAGTCAGAGTTCGCGCCCGTCGACCGTCGGCAATTAGCTTCCTGCACTGAAGATTGTGTAAGCATGAAACATCGACGTATGTAGGTAATAAATAATTAATATTTATTTATAAATAATATTATATATATATATATATATATATATATATATATATATATATATTAAATAATGTACTAACGAAAAAAGTAAACTTATATACTTAAGAGGGTTATAATGATGTGTTTAAATAAGGAATATAATAACATGACCTTTAACTTACGGATTAACTCTAATTTTCAGAAATACAATGAATTACTAATAATTGCTAAGTATTAACTTTAAAATTAGAAACAAAGTTTGTTACTAATTTTTAAATTTGTGTGTTGCTAATTCTCAAAGCTTACCAATAATTAGTAATCTATTGGTTTTTCTCTTCTGAAGATAACAGTAATTCTTTGAAAATCCATGGATTATAGGTTATTTAATTATATTATTTTTTGAACAGCTGATAATAAACTTGTAAAGCATATAACTTTACTCTCTTCATTATTCCACATTATTTCCTATATATATGCTCTATCCCGAATATCGATCATTTCCCTATCACGATAAGATATAATATATATATATATATATATATATATATATATATATATATATATTATTTTTATTTTCTTATATTGATCAACTAGTTTTTATCATTTGCCGTCAGATTATTTGGCCAGTAATTATGATAAGATGGAAATGGGAGAGGGAGGGAGTGAGTACGTGAGGGAGTGAGTGTGTGTGAGAGAGAGAGAGAGAGAGAGAGGGGGGCATATGAATCAAATTATTTCTTACTCGGCCTCGAGATTCAGAAAATAAATGTGTGTGTTTTGTTTTTCTTCGAAAGCTGTCACTTCATTTACACAACATAATTTACTTCCTTGCATGCATATTCGTCTTCTCTTGTTCAAGTTAATTGAAAAAGCTGGGGAAAAACAACAAGGCTTATTGTGTCCTTATTATTTCCTCACCGAATAATAATTGGATTTAAATAATTATCTGCACAACTGTAACGGAATCAAGGAATTCGTGTTTTGCACTATTACCTGTTTTATTATCTGCAAAATACCGGCGCTAAATCCCATTTCTAACTCTCCAAAACCAAAAGGAAAAGATCAAAACCAGGTTTCCATATTAAGCATAAACAAAAATATATAAAACGCCACTATTTCCATGACTACATTAATAACTAAGTGTCCATAACGCTGACATAAGAGTAGTCTTAATTCACGTTTATAGGCTGTATTTACCTGACCTTCTTTCTGTCCATCTGTCGAATCTGTTATCTTAAAAGATATATTTACTTCGTTTCAGCTACAAACATTTAAGAGTCAAAAATTAAAAATAATACGCGAAACATGAGTTGTATCTCCCCCACCCCCTGAGATAACTACTCCTTCAATAACGTAAACAAGCATAAATCATTTCGGTAGGAGACTCATGAATGTGTTTTTAGTTGTTCTGTCTCGATCTATCTCCTAGCATTCACAGGCAATGGTAAAATAATAGAATAACATATCATCCCAGATAATTATTTCATTTCATCCGGAACTGAAGATTGAAAAAGAGAAAGAGAGAATGAGAGAGCGAGAGAGAGAGAGAGAGAGAGAGAGAGAGAGACTGAACAAACGAAAAAGAGAGAGGGAGATATAGCGATCAGAAAGGGCATCATTTTCTATTTGGTATATTTATTTATATTTTTATATACTTCGTTTTAATAATTCACGTTTTCTTTATTAAAATACTCTAAGATAAATTAAATGTGTAACCAAACTCTGCTCAGTATTTCTAGTATTTCTAATGTTTGTCCACAAATAATTATTTTTAAGATGTGTATGTGCAACAATTACGTTACATTTGATTAAAAATTGGCCTCACCCGTTTGTTATTTTGTTCTTTGTATATATATATATATATATATATATATATATATATATATATATATATATATATATATATATATATATATATGTGTGTATCCAGGCAGCATTTTTTCTTTAAGACACGCATGTCCTTTGGGAGACTGTGTCTCCGACAACCAACAAGAACACGTATATATTGGCTCGACCACCACGACTCTGTCCAGGAGGTTGACCATGCATCTATCCGATAATAGTGCTATAGCTAGACACCTTACTAATGAACATTCCTGTCCCCGCTCTCAAATCCGAAAACTTCTCGTAGACAATACTAAAATCATAGAACATAATACTAATACTCAAAAACTCCACATACTAGAAGCTTTACTCATTAAAACTAAAAAACCTGCTATTAACAAGATTAAATTTAACACTAGCACTAATATACTTAAATGCTTATAATACCTAACAAACATAGTTAAATTTTCCCGCCATAATTAATTATAAATCTCACTCCAGGTCTTTACCTGTTTGTCATTATTCCACTGACGATGGACCCAGACGGGTCAGAAAGTACTCTGGACCAACATTTACACTATGGCAGTTTCATCAGCCAATTTCCTTCCGAGATTAAGATTTTAATCCGGAAAATTGAAGGGATCAACACTAAAATAGCCAGACAAAAATTGTCGGTTATTTTTAATATATATATATATATATATATATATATATATATATATATATATATATATATATATATATATATATATATACAGCGAGAGAGAGATAGAGTGTTTATATACATAGGAAGAGTAACAAACAAAGTAAGAGAGAGTAAATTTGGATTGAACATAGTATTGTTTATAAGCTTAATGAATTGAATAACTATTTTAAATTAATTCTAGAAATACTTACATACATATGTTAGGTATACTTTTAAGAATACCTTACAACGAATAAAATTATAAGCATAGTTCTCGGCTTGCAGTGAAATATTAGAATAGTATGTCCTTTTTATTAATACAAATGAACTACACTTTCAGGTATTAACTGTTTCTTTGAAAAGCGTATTGCAAATTTCGCTATTTTTTTTTATTTATCTTAAAAAGAAAATGACGCTTTTATTCGTAGGCAGTAGTAAATGACGGATTAATTTTTATCATGCAGAGCACAGGAGATTGTGCCACATCCTTTCTGAACAAGCGTGAGGATGGAGATGAACAGTTACCGAATTCGAAGCGCCCGTTGTCTTGCTAGGCCATTTGCAAGATGGAAACGCGCATGCGCAGACTTGTAGGTTTTATTAGTGTTAGTAATTTGCTTGCGTTAATACTGACTTGTTTAAAAGACGAGGTAGGCTGACTTTTAGTAAGAATAATAAACGAGGCTGACGTGAACATACGAGAAAGAAAGTCATGCAATTGGGAAAGCTATTTTATGATTCTGATACTGTTGTTCCGGTCTTGTCCGAATAAGTGTCTCTCCAGAATTTAAAACCGTCTTTTAGATTTTATTGACCCATATTCTATTTATTTTTCAGTTCTCAGTCCCTATCTTTAACAATCGTTTTATTGATCGGATCTTACTGCATATTTCTACTCCATCACATTTTTCCTATATATACGTCAGACCAGGAAGTTATGGTTTGCACAACTCCTATCAGCTCATAAGAACTCTTATTTGGACATTATAATATTCAACACCGAGTGAGTCTTCTGAACTTTTTATATGATTTTGTTTTTATTAATTTGCATACACCCTGAATAAACTTTTCACTGTCATCTACGGCATCGATAGCGAGCAAATTTCCTGCTTGGATAACTTTTTCGTTTTTGGAACACCATTCACTATTTGGACTGTGTCTAAATCGACTTCTTTGACATATTTCTTGAAATTTTAAAAAAACTTTATGACTTGAATGAACTGTATAAGTTTAACAAAAAGTTGTGTTTTTGGCCAATATATTTGATGTGTTATATACTTTTATGTATTTTTTATATATTTTTATATATTTTCAAAGCTTAATTGTATTACCTGCAGTAATGTCATTACGTTAATGGTCTTTTGAGGAGCAGATTTTCTTTGAAAACAAATGAGATAAGGACACAATGCCATCCCTTGTATTTGAACTTTAATAACATCTGATTAATTTCTCATTATATTATGTCAGTCAATTAATGTTATTGCTTTATACACTATATTGAGCTTTGTTTTTATCTTAATAGTCTACTTATTAAAGATATTATTTATATATTTAAAGTATTATCTAACTCTTTCTCCTCTCTCTCTCTCTCTCTCTATATATATATATATATATATATATATATATATATATTACATTTTTTAATTATTTCATCTATGACCTATTTTTTTATATATACATTTTTTTAATCAATAAATTTATAAATTAATTTTTGCGTGCACAATAAAAATACATGGACACGTGTTTCTGGCTTTGATCCGTCACCACCATAATAACTATCCAGGCAAGAGTAAAAAATCTCGTAAAACTAATAAAATATATATATATATATATATATATATATATATATATATATATATATATATATATTGTGTGTGTGTATTTAAGCAGCAAGTTTTCATTTAGGCAAACGTTGTTGAATAGCACGGAGTGTTTCTGATTATCTCCCATCGATTGGCACGGATTGATCTGCCTTCAGAATCCATTCGCCTCTCTCTAGTTTATTCATACTAACCCAAGGAAAATTTTGATGACAGGTAAATTATTTCTTCGTAGCGATGGACCAAGATATTAATTTATATGGGAAAGAAAATAGGATTAAATCAGAATGGTGAATCACGATGCACGCCCCCCCCCCCTCGCATGAACACCGCCGATAACCAAGTAACATCTATCTATTATAATAAAAACTAATAATCCCTAGATTTTTTTAAATATGTTATATTTGTTTATTCTCTATTATCTTATCCATTAGTTCAATTTATTCTAGATTGCAATGTTTCAGGCAGCAGTATTTATTTAATTATTACTTACATTTACCGTGTTCGTTTCCAAACACACTCATACTACCCCATTGCTTACCCAGGGTTATTTCGTTTAGGACATTTGAATTGCCCCCAGCCAAATTACTCCAATGAGGAGATTTCACCCCCTTACTTGTCCCTTCCCTATCTAGGTTTCATGCTTGACAATAGGTAATTATTTCTATGCAAACAACATTGAAGTATCTCTTGCCTGGCGTTTAACAAATTATTGGCTAGGGCCAATTCAAATTTTGGCAATAGATATATAGGAAGATGTAACGAGGTAGTACTGTGTATTGGTTTTAGCTAGAGCATAGCACACATCTTAGCGGTTGATTATGATACAAGGATATCGGGGCGGTTGATTGAATGTTAGGTAACAAAATTACGATCTATTTTATTGGGGGCTAACCCTCATGAACACACCTTCGTTAGAGGAAACTGTTAAGAGGAGTGAAACAAACATCAATAGACAAATAATAAATAATAAAATTAAAAAATGTTTAAGGAAAAAAATTGTATTTTAACAGCATAGAGATTCATCTAATTGTTCTAATGTTAATGCAAAACTAACTATTCTAGATAATGTTTGTGGGGGGATAAGATGGGAAAGCTCAATGTCATATTACCCCCAATAAGCACGGATCACTGTTCATTCCGTCAATTACTTTCTCTAGTTGGTAACAAAATGAATAACTTTGAAAAACTAAAAGATAAGTTAACTGTGTTGCAAAGGGCAGAGAACAATGGAATAGAACAGGTAAACATGTGAAAGAAATAGAAAACCTTCCAACAAACGCGGATAAAATGAGTAAAATTTACGATCGAACAAGGACGACTGAAAAAATACAGATAAAATTAGAGAAAAGAACATATAAAAGCCAGTTTTATCCTCCAAAAACCGGACAAGGATAAATAAAAAGCTTGCGATCCGAAAAAAATAAACAAGTCATTTCTGGAGGAAGATATGGGAAAAAGGACAAAACAACACGAATACTGAATTATTGAAATACGTTATGAAAGAATCCAAGAAATCTAACCAACTAAAATAAACTCATAATATAGCTTTAAGTAATACTGAATTATTGAAAAACGTTAAGACACAATCTAAAAAATCTAAGAAAGTAAAATATACATATAAACTCATAATATAGCTTTACGAATCGTAGCAAATTAGAAAAAATGTCCCGAAGAAATACATGAATTTCAGTTCAAAACATTCACTGCTTTACGAAGGTCTCACACAATAATTTATGAGATCTATATGGGAAATATACATAGCGATGTGGATAGCTATGAGAATAACCACCTTAAGAATAAACGACATCAAAGAACGTTCATTATTTTTCTCTATGTACCAATAATAAAACAGAACTCCCGTGAGCAAAGTGTCCTACCCATCTGTAGAACAAGATACCACGAGTCCGCTTCCCAACCGACTACAGCATGGTCGTCTTCAAGTATAATGTAAACTAATGATTGTCTAGCCGTCCTTATGGTTAATCAGGTCTTGTTCAGTAATCTTCTATCCATTCCCTACATTGTTTCCAATCTTTCCGTGTCGGCGATAATCGTCTAACCAACAATCATTTCAACCCTTACTTTTGAAGAGACACTCAATAAATAAAAGGTGATCCATCAGTACAAAACGCTCGCACCTTTTTTTTTATCCCATATTAAGACGTGTGTTTTCTCGATCGCCTTTTTGGAGATGAAGGGATCCTTTTCGAACTGCATTCTGCCGTCTTCAAAAGACGCCACGCCCCTTTTCCGTATCCTTATTTCTTTCAGTATTTGTTAATCCTAATCGATGTTGACATTTTGCTCTATTGACTATAAAATTCGCCGTCCAAAGTCTCGTATCTTACCCGCTTACAAATAGCTAATTAAACGATATGAATATTTAACAAAATTATCTAATTCGACCTGCCCAGACAGTCTATCTCTGAAGCAAAACGGAAACAATGTTTCACAACGAAATATTACACGCCGCAAAAAATATAGGTCTATCTATATATGATTTGATTTTCATGTGTACATGAGTGAGTGTGTACAGAAATGTAGGGTAAACATACTATTGTAATATGTCTGACATTATATCTTTGGTACAGACTCCGACGGAAATAGGTAGACACCTGAAGGAAACGAAATAAATGTAACGATACTAACATTCCAGGGAAATTATCCCGGCAATTACACTTACTGACCACATTTACACATCATAAATAAAATTTTAAATATCATAATTTATCTATATAAAACTGAATGTCTGTACGTCTGTGTGTTTGTGGGTGTGCCTTATAGAAAAAATGGTAGAGAATATAAATACAATATAAAAGTGTATTCTTATGTAAAATTCACAGAGTAAGTTGATGGGCGTATTCCCGAATCTATAAACCCACCCTTTAGAGATCCATGGGGCAGATTTAATCAGGGGGTTGTCATATTCAATTATTTTTCATCATATTTTATAGTAATTTGAAATTGCTGAGTCATATTGTAATTTAATTACGTGATAATTTGAAATAACTTTAAATTTTATTTAATGTTTCTCAGCGTCAATTCTATTTACATGGGGGGGGGGGTAAGAAATTACGCCAAGTTCCGCCACTAGCCGCCACTGCCCACCACACTGTACGTGCACTAATACATGTACATTTTATAATATCTTATATAAGAAAAGTATTCAGTGTTGTCCTGCAAATAATACCTCAAGTTCATAAAACAATTTATGTTTTTTCATGAAATTTATTTGTTAGTACATAGCTAAGGAAGAACGATAACTCACGTTTTAAAAAAAAATATGTTTTTAAAACAAGGTTAGAGAATATACATAACATATAAAAGTGTATTCTTATGTAAAATTCACAGAGTAAGATGATGAGAGTATTCCCGAATCTATAAACCCAACCCTTAGGGGTCCATGGGGCATATATATGCCCCAGGCATGGTACTTGTGCAGTATATGACCCGGGGCATGGCACTTGTGCATTATATGACCCGGCGCATGGTACTTGTGCAGTATATGACCCGCGGCGTGGTACTGGTGCAGTATATGCCCTGGGGTATGGCACTTGTCCAGCATATAACCCGGGCATGGTACTTGTGCAGTATATGACTCGGGGCATGCCCCTTGTGCAGTATATGACCCGGGGACTGGTACTTGTGCATTATATGACCCAGGCATGGCACTTGTTTGCTTGTTTTTTTTTCTTCCCAATTTTTTTTTATTTCTACATTTTTTTCTCTTCTGATTATTATGCTAATCAAAAGGAGGGTGAATGTCTATGTTTGTATGTTTTTTTATCGCCCCAGGCAACGCCGGGTAGCCCTGCTAGGTATAAATATATTGAAATTAAATGATTAATTCAAATACCTCTCCGAAAAAAAGTTAATTAAAATCGACGGATTCCCTTTGTAAGGGGTTGAAAAACGCTAATGATAGACTTTGAAACCATGGGTCCTTTAAGAGAATTAACATAAGCTGCCAAATTAATGCATAAATCCGAGTTCCGGCTATTGGTGATGTCGAACACTTTGTAGCAGCTTACCATATGTTCGCCTGTAAAAACATAAATAGACTTTAATTTTCCTCTTTTCATAAATGTAGCTTGGCCGCATGGACGAAAGAGTTTAAACATGGTTTGAAAAGTTATCTGTGTCTTGGGTTAGATTCTTAAAATAGATAAACCATATATCTATGCGGATAATAATCGAAAATATTTATTATAATATATAAAATATGAAAATAAAAGCATACTTTTAGTAGATAGAACCTATAGTGAAACGGTTTAAGCTCAATAAACGAGATAGAGCAATTATATAGATAAATGAGAGAAGAGGGATAAACATGTACGAATGACAAATCTATTTCAAATTCGATTGTTCAATGCAAGGTGTTCAATGCAAGGCTTTTCAAAGATTAAAATCTTATCATCAGAGGAATTACATAGATAGATAAGTTGGCAGTGGAAAAGCCAACATTCAACATTTAAAAATATATTAAGTAATGAAGAGTGAGCGTGTCTGTGTAAAAAAAATGGGGTCTGCCCAGTTGGTAAATGTCCGTTGATAAGGTGTCTAGTGAAAGGAGCGTTAAAAAACTAAAAAAATGAAGTAAATCCAATAGAAAGATGTTTAGTTCAAGCGTAGATGGAAAGTCCTTATTCGGAAGTAATTTTGAGAATTTGGGCCATTTTAAAATACTTCCGTGGACCGAGAATGATAGTAGTTTTTCAGAAGTTGAGGGATAACTGTGTATATTAAACGCACGCTGTCGGAAATTTAAGTAGTGACTTCGATCGAGTCTAAGAAAAGTGACAGCTTTGGTTGGAGACAAGGCCAAATGAGGAAGTGGGGAAGGGATAAAGATAAAAGATAAAGAAGGTGGGTGATAGGGTTAGTTAAATGAAATATGGCTGATGCTGGGAAAAGAGAAGGGGAAGGGAGTGTTTGGTTACTGCTTATTGCTAGTAAGCAATAACACCGGTGCGAGTTGGGGTGGGGCTATAATAAGCTAAAAACAGAAGTGAATTCAGGTCAGTGAGTAAATATTTCTGAAAAGGGGATTTCCTTAATTAAAACGGATTTTTAAACCAACTTATATATAATTAAGAAAGTTTAAAAGGGATCCAATTGCTAAAGTAGAGTTCAAATGAATGGGAATCTGGAATTTACGTGTTTAATATGTAATAATTCAGACAAGAACTAGTGTTTCAGAGGTTGATGTATTAAAACTTTAAAAAATTCCCAGTTAGCTAAATATTAAATGCATGACTAAATAAGAAACTTTCACGTATACATTAAAGTTTTCAACGCTGCCTTCACGAAAACCCTTCTTTTCCTGCTTTAAACCTCCTTTCATTGGACATTTTATGAACGGACAGACCCCATATTTTTTTACACGCACACTCTAACTCTCCATTGCTTACTATTTTTTTCTAATTTTGAATTTTAGCTTTTCCACTGCCAACTTATCCATCTATGTAATTCCTCTGATGATAATATTTTAATCTTTGAAAAGCCTTGGCTTAATGAAAGAATAATAAACATGTTTTTACCGAGTACATTTTCCATTGAACAATCGAATTTGAAATAGTTGTGTCATTCGTACATGTTTATCTCTCTTCTTTCCTTTATCTTTATCTTTATTATAATATATATATATATATATATATATATATATATATATATATATATATATATATACTTCCATCTCGTAACGCAAAAGTAGTTATTGAGTAAAACATTTGCCTTTTTTAGCCTTCAGGCGAAACCATTTAAAATGATAATGGAAAGCGAGAAAATAAAATAGCAGGTCAGACAACCACCTCAGGCTTACCATGCCGCCGGAAATAAATCTGGAATATAATACCCAACTGTATAATAAACATTCGACAGTGGGTGTATTTGTTACTTTAGGTCAGCACAAATGATGATAATTTATATATGAAAACAAAATTACGGACGTTTTTCTTTTCTTTTTTTTTTACTTGAATTCACCCGAAACAAGACACACTGTTACTGATATTTAAGGGGTTACTGTGAATTAGAGACCAGGTTTATAGGGGGAAATGTAAGTGAGGATTTGAGCAGCGAGATGTTTGTTTACATTACATTGAAATTTATTCATGTCAATACAGTCAGGAAAACAAGAAGCAGGGAGAGAATTTCGAAGGCTAGCAGTTTTATATAAAAAAAATGAGACTAAAAAGTCCCCCGGCATCTGGGGACCTCCACATTGAATGAATGGGATGATGCTGATTGACAGCATTTTCCGGTGTATTTACGTCGAAGAAGCAACAGAGCAGCAAGTTCGTCGGAGCACATTCCATTGAAGTACTTGTAAAACAAGCGATGGGATGCAACATTCCGGCGATGGAACAGGTTCTTAAACTTGGTAAATAGTATGGGACCTATTAGATTACAAAATCTTTTTAGACCCTGTCTAAAGAAAATCTAGTTGATTGTGCACCAGCCCAGATGTGACAACAATGCTCCATAGATGGGTGGATGGTGACATTGTAGAGATATAGGATACTGCCAGGCGTGAGAAGTTTTCTAGCATGATAGAAAGAGCCCATCTTCTTTGCAACACTCGAGTGGGGTGCTATTTACCATGACAATCAGTGGTTAAAGAGGTTTCTTATAATTGATAAAAGAAAAAAATGTTGTTTTAGTAGGATTAAATGATAACATCTATTTAAATCCCCATTCAGCTTCGTTATTCTATGATTCTATATACATATTTTAGTAATATTTTTAGATCTTTTGCGGAGAATGCACACACACACATACACACATATATATATATATATATATATATATATATATATATATATATATATATATATATAAATACATTATTTATTTAGATTATAAAATCGATTTTTTTCTAAAAAACACACACACATATATATATATATATATATATATATATATATATATATGTGTGTGTGTGTGTGTGTGTGTGTTGCTTGGCTACTCCTGCTTTGACCGGGGTAGTATGCGTTTCGTATACTCGTCACTGAAAGGGCCGTGGCATTTTACATTTAATACTCGTAATTTTTAAAACATCATAAATCGCATAGTTCATATGTTGTTAGACTACCTTAGATTTCTCCCTCGCCGTGTAGAAGGTCGCCGTCTCCATGTCGTCTAGTGGATGAATTCTTTTTCGTCAATTCCTGCCGTGAATCACGCCGTCCGTTGTCTACAACTAAAGCTTCTTAACCGACTCACAACAACACTCTTTTTAACTTTCATTCCTTTTGGTTCAGGCGTTAGTTATTTAATCAGCTGGATGAAATTCACTACGTCAAGAGAGAGAGAGAGAGAGCAGATTACTACTTTATCGTAGTTACTTAACAATTATTTCCCCTAACCATTCATGGCGGGGAGAAAGGATATCTCTCGTCTGTATTTTCTTGAGAAAATATTTCCCTTATCTGTTCTAGTTTACATGGTAACAATCACGCCTCATCGGTTCGCCTCCAAAACCCAGACTGGCTAAACTCGCTTCTCATGAAGAACGAGTGACGTCATGGATACCTCTGTTTCCTACGCAAGGACCTGTGACGTCACAGAGCCTCTCGCAGGTCCACATTGTCACGTCTGTGATTTCTGACTGTGAGAACAGGCCCTATTCTGCACTCGACTGCCGGATCCACTTCGCGTTTATTCGCACAAGTAAAACGAACAGATACGTCCATTCCTATAGGGCCATTGTTCAACATTCCTCCCCTCCCTATACAAAACAAACAATCCTAAGCTTGTTATTCTTACACACCCCTCCGCAGGGTCTGGTCAGAACCAGGGGTAAGCACGGCTGGACATCTCAGTTCAACCCTCTTGACCCGGCTGCCATAAATCGGCCTTATAACCTTTCCTGGGATGTAAGGAAATCCCCCTTACGATCGATATCGGCTCTATGGCCATCCCTGTCACAATCGATAATAGGACACACTGGATTTTCCTCTGTCGCAAGGTTGTTTGACCACTTGACTCCATCTGCACACGATATCTAGTCACACAATTCACCACACCAATCACTTAAATTTTAACAGAACACAGGGCAAAACAGAAAACCCCCATTTATAAATTCTCATAATCCCTTTGTGGTCAGCCATCTAATTTCTCTGTAAGATATGTCTTATCATAATATTCGGCCGCTATGCTTTTTACCACGGGCCAGAGCGACCCCTTAACTCCCAACCCAAGGTGATTCGTCAATCCTTCTGAGCCGGCTCGCTGCACTGTGTATATCCCTTCCAAGGGGGCTCACAATCACTTCAGGGCCGGCGACTCGCCTTTCAATATCCTACATCAAAGGGGCCCAACATTCCACATTGACCCAAGTCACTCTTCCTAACTAATTCCGACATGTCATCGCTCTGGCGCCATATCAAACCGCTTCGGGCCGAACCAAATTCACTGACACGAACCTAATTTCACAATCATGCAGACCCGCCACACCAACACGGTGCTCTCGTGGGCCCCACCGACCCGCTAAACAACACTGACTCATAGCGATGCGATAACTCCGAGGTCACCCCTCCCCCAAACATATATCATGCCAATCTTTTCATGACCTACAAAATCGCTTCCCCTTCACGCGTGTGGCACCGAAACAACTCTTTGTCCGTATAATCGCAAGCTCACCGGCTACCTCAACAGGTCACGCGTAGCGAACATAACTCAATCCCAACCCGTCAGTTGGAAGAGACACGGTCCTACGGCCGAAACATCGGATTCCTGCTTAAACCCTTACTGCACCGCCAAAAAGTCAACTCTCTCATTCTAACTACCTTAATTTAGTCTTAATTAGTTACTTTTTCTTTTCTTTTATATACTAATATTTTAATATGAGTAGGGCCAAAAAAACAAAACAAAACAAAAAAACAAAGCTCTCGGCCAAACAAAAAGGAAAATCAATGCAATGAGTCTCTCTCTCGACGATACATTTAAATCAAACAAAAAAGATTCAAAATAATACAATTGTTTCAGTTACTGCCACCGTCTTTTTAAAACTCATAACTTATCTTTTCATAAGCGACTCTTTGGGGGCTTACACAACGCAATCTATCTTTTCTTCTTAATCCGTTTAACTTTCCTACACTTTCCACTGTTAACTCAATTTATCCAATTGCTACAATCTATTTGTAGCCTTTTAAACTCAATGTCTTTCTCTGCTACCATTTATTTAGAACTCATAATTCATCTTTTCACAAGCGTCCTTTTTCAGCTTCTCTCCTATTACTACAACTGTTTAAAAAATTTGTACTTTGTCTGTTATTGTCTTCAGACCAATCGTCTTGTGGTAATCCTGTAAATAAAATGTAAACGTTGATGAATACATACACAATATTTTTGGTTTTGCGTTTTTGCATTTTCCATATATATATAAATATATATATATATATATAAATATATATATATATATATATATATATATATATATATAAATATATATATATATGAAGAGTTCGAATGCAAAACACGATAAACGCCCTTTTGAAAATTACGAAACTATAACTACAAAAGCTGTTGAATTTTAACACTCAAACAAACCCCAAAATAATATCTCACATGAAATATTACTGGCATCAGTTCGTGTTGCTTTCAAATAAAATAAGCTTGTAGTCGAAGTCAAGATTTCATACATTAGTCTCGGTGTGTTCTACGGTCTCAATTAAAACGAATTGGATTCACGCGTTTTGCATTCGAACTATTCATATATATATATATATATATATATATATATATATATATATATATATATATATATATATATATATATATATATATATATATATATTGATGTATTATATATATATATATATATATATATATATATATATATATATATATATATATAGTCATATATATATATATATATTGATGTATTATATATATATATATATATATATATATATATATATATATATATATATATATATATATATACATATATTCTGGGATGTCTTAGTTCTGACAAGCACACACACAGGAATGCTGAAGTTCTCTATTGATGTCGGTACACCGATACTTTTACCATTATTGAATTAAGAACTCTGGTTATATTTTTAGAAGAATTAATCCATTTCCTAGTTTGCTATATGCTGATTTATTTATATAAACTCTTGTCATGATGCGATCCTGGCGGAAACACTCAACTCTAAACCTCCGACGAAAAGGATATGTTCATGAGAGAGGAAGCCAAAAATCAATCCGCTTTCGGTAGAGGTCATATGTACCTTGTCTTCTCGCTATCAATAGAATCTGCATATATCATTTCGTTACTTTTTATTTTATTCTTTTATTATATGCTGACGAAGTATTTCTAAAACTGTCGATGTTCGTTCGTCGATCAGCCGCTTGGTCTGCCTCACTTACCCTTGTCATTAGTTATGACCTTGAACGTCGATCAGTCAAACTCCGACTGCTTTATTATATTTTTGTACGCTTCCAACGAGTACACCTGAATTTAGGAATTGAAGTATTTCGATTTTTTTTTTAAAGGAGACTTTTTCTTTAGATTAATGTGTAGTTTAAAAAATATAGTGAACTGAAATACCCGTTCCAGAACGGATAAAATTAATTCCCCAAACAGAAAAGTGTTGTACTCATTTCATGTCCGCTTACGAGGATTTAAATCAAGATATAACGATACTAAAGTACACGTCTCGAATCCTTATGGCAAGTTAGTCAAAATCCGTTATATAATCGAAATTGCCTAAAATTTAAGGCTTAAGTTTTAAGTGTCTTAGAAAGAAATTGAAATTTAGGGAATCTTTTTTTAATCGGGGTCTAATGACTATGGTTGACAAATTCATGCAAATCCAAAATATTTTGATTTTCAAAGGGAAGGGTGTATTCAGATTATATACCTAAACACCATTTTAAATACTACAAAAAAGTGAAATCATGATAACATTTATTAATTGATGTCTAATTATTATCGTAAAAATTTCACAAACATCGAAGCTATCTGAATGTTCAGGAAGGGCACAACAAACCCTCGATGCATAAAACTAAATTAAACTAAATATAGTCAATATGTCGATCTCTTACGCATAACAGCTGTGTTCTAAAAAAGATAAAGAACCAAATCCTATATATATATAAATATGTATACATACTTAACTTTATATAAATATAACACTTGAAAAGATATATTTATTAATTATGTGGTCTATTTCATTTTACAGACAATGTTACATTAACAATTATTAAGGTATACATACAATATTTATTTGCCTTGCGGATTAGTGAATTAAATCAATGAAGAAAAATACAACGCATACAGGGTGACGCCCTAAGAGAAATGTCACCCTTAAAATCGTTAATACAACTCACGATTCTTTCTGTAATCCAACTATATTTGATATAAAAAAACTCCAGTTAATGCTTTACTTATCAATTAATTAATGAATTTCATAATTATCTTTTTATTTAATCCACAAAGTAGATTGTTCTTATTCAGTTACCTATAAAGATGTTGATTAATGATTTGTTATAAGTTACAGTCTTCTAGAAGATTAAGATTCAATTCAGATGATAATATAAAAATGTGTATTCTACCTGGGCATGCCTGGCGCAACCAGAACAATTTACTACCTTGTATAAAATGACGAGTTCAGTTGGAAATTCCGTATAGGTTTCCAAGGTCCGTCGAAGGAAACTTACGATGTCTAATCTTTCTCAAGTGTGTTAAACATACGCCTTTTGTGTTAATCATCATCATCATCATCATCATCATCATCATCATCATCATCATCATCATTATTATTATTATTATTATTATGTCATTACATGACTGCGAGTTGAAACGACTTCGTCCGTGTTCCTTACCTAATGTATCCGTTGTCTCCCTCATATTTGTATACGCACGTGGGTATTATTAAAGTAACTACATGTTAAACGTATAATATTATCCAATATTCGTTTTGTTTTGTCCGTTTTATAGCATATTTATCAAATGATAGGGCATACGTATAATGATTCCGAAACTTATTGTAAATCCTCAATTACCACACAGTATTTAGTGTACGTGATATTGATGGTTCTCACCGTTCTCAACCGATTATTTAATTTAAGCAATTTATTAATAAGACGCTTATTCGGTCTTAATACATTTTAACAAAATGAACTTGAATATACACAGCATTCATATGATGAACCTCACTATGAAGAAGAATCGTGTGTGTGTCCGTATGTTTATATACGTATCAGCTTGCATTTGCTTTAAAGATGGATACCGATAGTCAGAAAGGTCATTGTTTTCTCATGTTATGTCATCTCTGAAGCCACATGTCTACGCTAATTAGAAAAATGCTGTTGTCGTGTCGTGATTAAACCGTCGCCAACCATGTACGAGAGCGAAAACTGGGATCGCTTGTTTACAACTGATGACAAGGAAATACAAAATTGACAGTTTGAACTCCACATATATTAAATTAATTTTTTGAAACGAATATGTGAAACGTAAATCTGGACCACTGAAAAAGTCGTTACGTCTAAGGAAATATCGGAACTATTTTTTACATTTTATTTTGATTCGCTTAAATCATCTTCTATAAAGTTAGTCTCAGATGGTTAATGGGTGCTGCGAAATACAAATCAATGCTTAGATAAATAACATCTTGTATATAGAGAGGGCTTGTTTTGAGATGATTTAGTTGACGCAGTTGACGAGATAAGAGGCGTGGATGCAGGTAGCCATGCGGGAAACTTTACCTCGTGGTAACCTTGGAAATGTCTGCCGCAATTAACCGGATGCTGATTATGTCTTAAATTAGTACATTGATATTTAAAATAGTATTTTTGTACTTATTCATCAATGTTCTTCGCAGAATGTTGCGAAAAAGTAGACCACGGTATGTCGGCCATGTCACTCGTGGGGAATACAATAATGCAACTTCAATTATCCAACGAAGCTCCTGCACGACTGTGTTTTTTTTCTGTTTCATGAAATAGCATCTTATTATAATGTCGAAACAAAATATTTGTTTACATATTCAGTAATAAAAAAAAAACGCGATTCCTTTAACACTAACTGTTATTTTGAGGAATTTGGAAGCTCATAGATCTGCCACACCTCTTGAGACATGTTTTTTTTAATCTTCGTGTTTCTCTATTTAAACGAACGTATATTGACTCATTTTTTGTTTTTAGTTAAGTAAGTTCGTAGGGATCAGCACGATACGAATTCTATTGGTTCTGTTGTTGGCATTGGTTTTCCTGATTCTCTCTTGTAACAGCTTACAGCAAAGAGCACATGACATCTATACGTTGAACTGGTGGTACGGAACGGACTAAATTTGAAGTTGCGACGCCTTGGTTGTCAGTACGCGCCGTTATCCACATCTACATCGTACCACCCTACGTTCATTAGAGCCGGGACACGATATAGGTGTATTTTTGCATATTCTCCCACACAAAGTTTCAGGATTGCATGTATGACTATATTTTCATATTTCCTCTTTTTCTCTCTTCATCTTTCTTTCTCTCAATCTCTCTCTCTCATATGTATATATATATATTGTTACGACCTAACTGCGGGATGATCGGTACGGATTAACAATCAGATCGTGACACATATATTTATTTTATTTAATGTCCGTTGGCCCGTTAATCATCTTGGGTTAATCGTCGAATGTCGGATTAACCGGTGAAATTCATCTGAGGGGAATTGGGATGACAAAGCAATAAATTACGAACACAGACACGTGTGAAATTAAAAGTCAATAAAGATTTTTATAAACAAATAGAAGAAGATGACACCACGAGAAAGAGTGAGGGAGACATACGTGTATTTTGAGAGTGGGTGCAGATGTATGCAACATGAAAGTTCAGTCGAAATATATATATATTTGTATAAGTAAGATCCTGGCAAGAGATAGGCCAATACTTAGCTGTTTGTCTGAAGTCAATAAGGATCAAAAGTCCACGCACATATAATATAGATGATGACACGCAAATCAATAATCTCCTTGAATAGTAATTCTTGGGAATAAGAATGTTCTAGGTACAACCGGCGATACGATTGTCCTTTAAGTTCCTGGAATCGTAATCCTTGGGAATAAGAATGGTCTAGGTACAACCGGCGATACGATTGTCTTTTCCTCTGTTTTATTTACACCAGCGTCCCGTCTGCCTGTTTGGCCCTTTCTGGCGTATTCTTAAATTCACCTCGTATGTTTTGTTTTCCGCGCGCTTGCGACATTCGCTGTCTGTTCCGTTTCCGGTCGCCCACGTCGTCTGTTCTTAATAACCTCGCCTCCTTTTCCTCTCCCCCCAGTCAGGCGACTGCTTGAATCGCACGACAAAATCTTAGAGAGAGAGATAGACAGAGACATAGAGAGAGTAAGCGCTTCGGCTGCCTGCGACAGTCATTAAAAAAAAAGAGAGAGATATAGAGATATAGACAGCGTAAATATATATATATATATATATATACATATATATATATATATAATAATATATATATATATATATATATATATGTGTGTGTGTGTGTGTCTATATATAAATATATATTTATTATTTGTTCTAATGTTATTTCAGTACATTCTCAGAAATCAAGGGGCTCTTTTCTGAGGCTAACTCCGGAGTTCTATATGAGATACATATATATATATATATATATATATATATATATATATATATATATATATATATATATATATATATATATATATATGCCCGAGTGTGCAATCAAGATTCTCCTCTGCTTCTCTAATGTTGAGTAGATAACCCGGTGAAGAGCATTACTTCTCTTATCACCAAATGACAACTTATGCATGTAAAAATGAGCAGTAAAAACCATTCCGGTTGATAAATAGAAATTCGATGTGTTAATAAGTTTTCCTAATGTGTTCAATTATTCTTAAGTTTTTTGATAGTTTAACTAACACCTTTTTCTTAACTTTTAGGAAAATAATTACAAGCGATACTCTTCAGTTAATCTAATATGAGAGAGGCTCTTTTCGCGAGACAATTGTATAAGCTATTTTAAGATTAAATACTAGAGTGGTTTGTGTAGTATGTGTTCTCGGAGAGTTTATGCGTTTCTCTTTTTTATTTTTCTTATTTCTTTTTTCATTAGAATAGGGTCAGTGCATTTTTATCAAATTCCAGACAATCGCCTGTTATTTAGAGGAGCAAACCGAGTGTTATTTTAAAGATTGTAGCTCTCCCATTAAGTGAAATTATTAAGATTTTATTGAGACTTGTTTTTTCCGAGAATACTTTCAATGTACGTTTTTAAATTCCTGTTCATGATACGTTTGGCTAAAACTATAACTAGGATAATGTTAATGATTTTACGGTTTCAGTTTCTCTACATATAATACGTTAACCTTTCGTACTTTGTCACCTTCTCTCTCTCCGATCTGTTCAAGCCACTGTCATTTGAAACACCTGCCTCAACCAGAATTGCTCCTCTTTCATCATTTTTTTTTAATATGACAATGTCTGGTTTGACTGCTGCATCATCCAAATAGGTTAATGTTGGGACTAAATAATAATAATAATGTATGCTATACATATCGCTTCCCACAGTCCTCACTTGTATATGTTTCCAGGACTTAGTATTTCACTAGATGTTAACATTTTTACAAATGGTCCAGTGTATGTATTTGTATACACCACCATAACGCGTTGGGTAACTGCTATTTGACAACATGATTTACAGCTTGATATAAGGTTATTCCATTCTCCACTTCAATTTGGCAAATCATTAATAAGGCCTCTCATTTTTAAAGCATGTATCATAAGGTCTTGGTCTTGAGCTGCCATTACAAACCTGTGCATGCGTGTGTATATTTTGTGTATATCTTTACTTTTGGAATTCCACTGTTATAATGTTGTTATAACGAACTATTGTAATACTTAACTTTTCAGAATGGTCATGATTTCTAATGATGGAATTTTATATGACCTTACTATAAGAGAAAGAAACGGCGTGTTTTAATTGTTACATGCGATGATTGTAGATTTGCCGAACCGAGTTCTTATTTTGTCCATCCTACTATCTCATTTCCATTAATATCCTTTGGAAAACTATCAATCAATATATCTTCATTCCAGCTATAAACAAAAACGTAGGATAGACCTTGATTCTTAACACTTGATTGGGCAACTAGTCTAAGAAAATAAAAAATCCAAAACACTATCAGTCTTTCTCTGCTTAATCGGCATTATTTCAGTTATTCTGGACTTATCATTTCTACTTGACTCAAGAGACTTGTAGTTGTAGATTGGGTAACCCTTGCTTAGTATAGAATTAAATAGGGTATCTATTGTATCTCGAAAGTAAAATTATTCCAATAACTATTGGAAGAAAAGTGGGGGCATATAGAAAAAAACTTAAAAGAGAGATGAGATACAGGATTTAGATATAGAGAGAAAAAGATGTTATAGGAAGATATAGATATATAAAACATTTAGCGATAGAGAGGGGTTTAATAAAAACGGACGATGAGAGATATAGTGAGATTAAGATTGTGAAAGGTAGAAAGAGAGAGAGATTAAATGAAGAATTGAGAGACGGCAGAAACTAGTTATAGATAGAGATATATGGTGTTAAATAGCGAAATATAGAGATATATAATGAGATATAGAGATAGGTAGTGATTTATAAAGAGGTCACTATGGGAGAGTCTGGTAGAACGTGATACATAATTCTTTTCTCCGATTCTCACATTAATTGTGTTCGACAAATGAATTTTTGAAAACTTCGGTGACATAATAAAGCGGCAAAACCGACTTCATGTTATTAGTAATATCTGATTTATTTGTGGTTAGGCTTGTTATTATAATATCAATGAAAATTTTTTATTCATGGCAAAAGTCTCAAAGTAGTCTGACTGGGCTGCGTCGTATTGATCGCAAACATCAGCATTTTGTTTCTAATTTTAAATGATGAAATAACATTGTTTTTGGCATCATACATTTTGATCTTTTACTCAAATTACAAGACCGGAACATAAACTACAAAACATTATTTTCAATTGACACACATTATGTATGTATATATATATATATAGAGTTAAGTGTAAATTGCTCGAATTAGTGAAAAGTCAGTTATCAAAACCAGTAAATTATTAGAAAATAAAAATACACTATCGAAAATTAGTATATACCTATGCTAGCTAAATCTCTCCACTCTGTCTTTCTCTGACTCACTCTCTTTCTCGCTCTCTCTTTCTCTCTCTCTCTCTATTGTTTTTTACAAAGAATATATTATTTTAAAAATATATACTTCATAATATCTCAAATGTTTCTAATTGTAAGATCAATGAATTTGCATCACACGATTTAGAGCATATATGGAAACTGAAAAAGGAAAACTAAAAATATTATGAATGTATTCCTGCACATTTTTCATTATTTCAGAAATAGGTTCAACATATTTAAAACATATTTTTGTGGGTTTACGCCTAAATAAATATTAACATGAAAATATAATTCAAAATACATTCAATAACTCTCTCACTTTCCCGCTAACTAGAAGCAGCCGTTTAAAAATTGTGAGGAAACACGTAAACATGAACACCAGCAAGGCCTACCCGGTGTATCGTTGTTAATATCGTTTTTCGAAATATTGTATAACATGATACGTTTTGCGATGATCAGACGAATTATCTCCAGGATGACCAGAACGATGAAACCCAGTATACTAAACGGACACAGAAAATGTATATGATTTAAATAACATAGTACATTATGATGAGTTCGATAGTTTAAGTGTTTACCCAGCACATAGATATTATTGACGCTTATGATCGCCCACCAATCTTTTTTTCAAATGTATTACTTCACATAGAAAAAATTGAGGTAGATCAATTCTTTTCTCTATTAAAATTTTGTTATCTTACTTATTTTCAATTTTTTCAAGAAAATGCGAGTTTGGGTGGTTGCAACCCCTTAAACGGTAAAACTTATCAATAAACAATGCACTTATATTACTCACCGTGTTGCCTGGAATAGATATTCCCAAATTCATAATAATCGGTTCATTCGTTTAATAGCTTATGCTGTAAATCAAAATATACAACAAAAATAATGCGCTCATGTTACTCACCGCGTTGCCGAGAATATATGTTAAACAATTACTAATGATCCGTTCATTATTTTAGAAGACCATCCAATATGTATATATATATATATATATATATATATATATATATATATATATATATATATATATATATATATATAAAGGGCAAAATGCAACACGCAATTAACGCCATTGTAAAGATTGCGAATCTATCACTACATAAAGTGTTGTATTCCAACAATTTACACCACTCACGAACTATGTTTACATGATATTATATGAGCTTAAGTTTGGTTTATTTACAGTAGACGCTATCTAGATTTTATATGTTTGCCCATTTATTATTCAATTTCTCTAGTTATAGAAATTGGATTTATCGTGATTTTTACATTCGAACTCTTCATGTATAAATATACATATATATATATATATATATATATATATATATATATATATATATATATATATATATATATATATATATATAAATATATATATATATATATATTCTTGTAGTCTAGCTGTAAAAAAAACTTACAGAGCCAAACCAACACCATGCCTTTCTATCTTCTCTTTTCTCTGCTCTCTGAAACTCAAGACCCTGCTTTCACTTATTCCTTTAATGTTATCTTAGTTAGTTACCACATAAGCTTATTAGTTCCCCACATGTGCAGATCAGTCCCAACTATAAAAGTCTACACTTGTGAGGAGAAGACCTTTTTTACTCTAGCAGTTGACAGTCACGATATGCGAAGCATCGCATTCTTTTTGCAGATCGTATGTGTTCCTCTTGATTGTCTTCTTTGGTCTGAAGAGGTTGATTCTCTGTGAAGAGTACAACCGAAACATGTATGCACATATGTAAGAAATAATGTGTGTATGAATAAAAAGTTATACTTCAGAACAGCTCTACTTGTTATTGAGCACTTTTTATAAACACTGGAGTTCCAACGGATTTACATCTATAGAAACTAATACAATACATGTACTATATATATATATATATATATATATATATATATATATGTGTGTGTGTGTGTGTGTGTATTAAAATCTTGAATTAAATTAGATATAATTGAATTATCGTTTAATAATAATCTATCGTCAGCTTTATTTTATTTTATTTTATGTTACATTTTAAAAGTGAAATGCTGCCGATTATATTTACAATTACATTGTCGGTGTTTCTCTATCCTCTAAGGAAAAGAGTTTATCTTTGAAAATCCATGGATTAAGGATATGAAGCTCCTTAATTTGAACTTTTAATGTTCTAATAAATATTGCATCTTTACAATTTTTTATTCTCATCTTTCATCTCCAGAATATATATATATATATATATATATATATATATATATATATATATATATATATATATATATATATATATATATGTATATTATATATATATATATATATGTATATTATATATATATATATATATATATATATATATACTTACATGTATGTCAATATATATATATATATATATATATATATATATAAAATTAAATACACATTGATTATTATTATAGTACTAATAATATATATATATATATATTATAGCACTAATATATATACATATATATATATATATATATATATATATATATATATATATATATATATATATATATTCATAGAAATGTCTCTAAGTTACACTTGAGCACTTAGTTGTACCTGCAATTTAATGTCTCCGTATCTAATATCGGATCGCAAAATAATTAAGCTGTCTTGCAATGTTAAAATATTTTTTAGTGGCAATGAATCTTCGTGTATTATCACAATTTAATGGCCTTTCACCAAGGCGGATGTTTCAATTTTTACTAATGCCTCATAGTGCGGGTTTTGGCCAAACTTAAATTATTTAATCAAGGGAGGCGCGAGAGCGCTCTATCCCTTTATAGGCTTAAAAACCGGCCTATGGTAGAAATCTCATTTCTTTGATCAATCATAACTCAAAAACCAATAAACCAAATTAGTTAAAACGGTGCACAACATTTTTGTTTGATAGGCTCTATAAGTGTGTAGAATGTCAGCATCATTAGTCAAGGCAACCCAGAGATCCAGAAAGGTCAGGCATGATTTTGTGTTATCCGTGTGTACGTACGTCCGTATGTGCCACCCATTATCTCATCAACTATTTGATGGATTCAGCTGATTTTTGGCAGATATAGAGGTTCTAGGGTCTAGTTGATGGCATTTTAATTTCAGTTTACAATATACCTTAGTTTTCCAGAAAATTAAAAAAAAACTTTAAAATGACCATTGTATTGAGGCATAGCCTTTACAAAAGTAGTGACATTCCATGATATATGCCAGTATACTGAAATCATATGCCCTTAATAGGGTTAAGATGAACATTCATATACACTAAGTGTACAAAAGCAAGGAAATTCCCAAATGTTTACACTTTTATTGTATTTAAGGGTATGCGAGCACTACAGGGCTATGTATTTTACTGGTAGAAATTTTTCTTTAGCGCACCTCACACACTTCATCCACTCATGCATAAAGATTTATACTGTAGTGATGTGATAATGAAATGGTTTGGTTGATATGTAGTCATACCCTTAATGACAATAAAAGTGTAAAAAATTGGGAATTTCCTTGCTTTTGTACATTTAGTGTATATGAATTTTCATCTAAACCCTATTAAGGGAATATGATTTCAGTATACTGGCATTAATCATGGAATATCATTTGTAGTCTTGTCATTTCCTTCCGGAATATTACAGAAATCCTACATACAATTTTTTTTCTAAAATCTCATATGTTTTTTTCATAAAATTGCTAATTGCTTCATCTTGAACATTCCTATCGAGCCAGAAGAACATTTTGAAAGGATCCGTACGAAAAAATACAGATCGATATTAATTCACCAAGTTCTAATTTCCTTCTGTGGCTTACTCATTGACCCTGACGGTAATTAGGTCAACGTTTTTATTTCTCTTTTTGTCATTACAAAGTTTAAATCAAGGCGCATGCGTGATTTATTAATTTTGCGCAATGCCAACTATGAAAGAGGAAAGGACCGTTTATCATTGAACTTGCTCTATAATTAATTCTGAAAATAGATTATTTAAAAGATTATTTCGAATAAATAGATGTGTAAAGATAACGCAACATTAAAAAGTATAAAAAGTCGATCAATACAAAAATAAATAAGATTTTATTGACGACAAACATCGAATTTGGAGAAATAAGCGAATATGCAGTAAATAGTGAGAAACAGTATTGTGCTGACCCTGAAAGCAAAAAGGCATCTTGGTATGAAGAGTTGCTCGTTTTGTAAAGATGCAGGGGTCGAGAGTAGCAGTAACTTGACAGTCTGTATTTGTTAGTGGCAGTGACGCGAACTGATAGATCTGTGGGAGATCTCGAGCAGACAAGGTATGTATGTATCTCCCACTACGTGACAATGTGTTTCAAGGCCAAATGTTGGGGAGGGTAAGCTAGTGCACATTTGGGTCATTTTAATATAAACTTTACAATTAGAAAGAACACACATTTACTTACATTTCACAAAAAATAAGAGACCGCTTGAAAAGCTGACACGATTATTTAGTGAAAAGGCCACAAGTGCTAGACTTTCATAAAAGCTTGACACCAGATATTTAGATAAAATAACAAAACAAGTATTCTTAAAAGAAGCCAAATTTGATATTTCCGAATCGACAGTTCAAAGGCTTAGAAATAACAGTCGAATTTCCAACGGACGCAGTAAACATCACTTTGGCGGACATAACCTTTATAAATACAAATAGAATGCTTATTTTCTTAATTTACTATTAACTTAATATTTCATACATAAAAAATGTGTATCTAAAACGATTTTTAAATTTTCTTAATTAGTTATAAAGTTTAAGTGTTTAAAAAAAAAATGAAAATAATTTTTTGAATTTAAATAATAGAAAGACAAACGTTCTTAGTTAATTTCTTTAATAATTACTATTAAAAAGATATTTATGTGAAATACTCAGAAAAAAGCAACATTTTAGGAAGGACAAATACAATTTTTGAAGTTGTAACTGACGTTTAAAAAAGAACCGTGGAAAAGCATGTTCGGGAGACAGCTAAAGAGGGGGCGAGATGTAGGGAGCTATATAACGAAAACAAACTGTAAACTGAAAATATTAATGGACCGAACGTAGTCTTAATTATTTGTACATTCTTTATAGTAATAGTAGTCGTATCAGTAAGAGTGGTCGACGAGTCGTAGTATTTACGTAGTTAGTCTCATTAATTCAGACTCAAATTTCGAGCCCTTCAGAAATTTATTGGATTATTTTAAAATGTAATATTTTCTTCTTTTTCTTTCTTTTCTACTAAACGCAAATATAATTCGGTCGTTTTTTAATCTAATAATTTTGTAATTTTCGAATTGCATTACCGAATAGTTGTTTTACTTTGAAATAACTATACTGTATGTTGATTAACTCGGGGTAAGGCCCATTCATGGAGTCGCAACTGATTATATATATATATATATATATATATATATATATATATATATATATATATATATATATATATATATATATATAAAGAGAGAAGGAAATAGCGAGAGAAAGTGAATGGTTGAGAGAGAGAGGATTTATAATATTGCAATCAACTAATTCAGTGAATTGTTACTAGACGAGTTTTGTTGAGAATTTTGTTACAGATGTAACTATATATTGGAGTTAAGTCGAGCACCCATCATGAAAATAAAAATATAACAGAGAAAGACTAGCAGCATCTCTTCTGTGAGAAAGTGGCTCTAGAGAGGACGACATCTCCCACTAGATATTGAAGTCGCTTATATACTCTGTCAAAGCAGAAAATGATGCTCTGAGCGGCAACTCTTCAGATGTGTCAACAATTCTCCATCTATGAACGTATTTGATTCTTATTGATGTAGAGGATTGCGTCAGGTGTTAGATACCTGCTCGAGCGGTAGAATTGTCCAACTATTTTTCGAGCGACATTAGCAACGTATTTGATGTAAGTGTTTCATTTCAAATCTAGACTGAAAGTCAGTCCAATAAGCTTAGCAAATCATAGTGCTTTCTCAAGACAAGAACCATTCATTTAATAATGACCAAAGTGAGGATCCAAGCGTTTGTGGAGAAATGAGAATAACTTACGTTTAGACGCTTTAAAAGAAACGAGAAACTCTTTTTCCTATTCCACAGCTTAATCTTGAACATTAATGCTCTTCGAACTGTTGCCATAGATGGTTGTATAATCTGCATAAATGTAAACCAATCATCTTGGAATGTGTTGATGGATATAAGAAAGATGGATCCCTGAGGCACGCCGCCATTGAGACTATTTGTTCTTAACATGTTTGCCCATCAACGACTATTTTTATAAACCTATCAGAGACAATATATGTGATGGTTGAGAAGACATTTCCAGATAAGCTATAGCTAGAAAGCTTGGGGAGTAGGGCTTTATGACAAACCATATTAAAACCCTTTGATATGACAATAGTTATTGCTCTAGAAGCAAATCCCAGTATAGATTATCTGATATTATATTCAGCACCTTAGCTGTTTATCTTGCAGGCGAATTTCAAATTGCTTTGTCTGCACTGCGATGCAGGGGACAGATTTCCATTATTTTAAATACTTGGCAGATTGATGAAGTTTTTCAAGGTGATGAGAAACTTTTCTCCGTTAAGCATACATTGAACAGCTTCGTAAAAATATGAGATAGTTCCGGTTACAGTTTCATTAGTACTATGATTGGAATTTTTTCAGGACCCGTTGCTTTGCTGGCATCAAGGTTGTTTATCAGTTTACCAACATCTCGGGAAGATATTTTAATGTCACTCGGAGTGTTTTAAGTCATAGGGTGGAATTCAGGTGGTAGGTGACCCCATTACAAAGGGTACACATTTTATACAAAGTTATTTGATAAAAGTGGGGCTTGATCGGATGGTAGGGAAATCGCCGCTGGTCTTGATAATGGTTGGATTAAGAATCAAGCATCTGTTCAGGACTTTGTTTGTTATTCTCGAAATCTCGTGGGAACCAACCCTCTGTTAAGCCACTCTAAATTTAACGGATTGGACATATGACTTTCTCGCGTTTTCAATAACCCTTTTGCAGTGGTTGCTAGCAGTTTAAAAGGTTGTTTTGTTTCGACACATCTATTTTGTTGAAATCAATAGCAATAGTGGTTTCTTTGAGCAATGGCGGCAGCACATTCTGGGATGTACCACGACTGGCAGTTAATTTTTCTGTTAGGATTTTATCAAGTATAAGGCTCTCAATACCAATTGATAACCAATAGTAAAATCAGATGCGATAAAAGACACATTCTTTTCAAACATGTAATGCAGAGGAATTTCTGATCTGACAAATCTGATTCTATCCCAAGCAGCCATCGAGTATCGATACACGGTTCGATTGAAAGGGACTTCAGAGGTCTTGTTGCACTTTGTTTTCATCTTAATTAGGACAACTGAGTGATCGGAAGATCCCAGAGAAAGCAAAACAATGCTGTTATTTTTTCTCTGTAGCTTTCATGTTCTTTGTGCAGATATATTTTCTTTTTACAAATTAAATCTTATTACATCCAGTATACTGAAAAGTTACATTAGTAACATATAAGCTTATTCGTATACGCTATTTTGCGCGGGATTTGATATCAAACTCTGAATAATACGCCTGCGTCTAATTAGACCGTTATTATCTGACTAACTTAGTGTCATTCGAGATTTCCTGTCAATGACGTAACTTCTTGCACACGTCAATTTAAATTTCTTAATTTTAACTCATAATGGAACATTACTATTTACTTGATTTAGTTGCAAAAGTAAATTTACCTTTCCTACGTAATACTAAGACACCCATGCATAACTAGTCGTCTCCAAAATATAATCATGCATTTATGTATTGAAGTTTTGTCAAAAGTATCTCCATTTCACATGCAATGCATTCGTTTTTTATACCGAGTAACACTATTTTATGTATATCTAACAGGAACAAAGTTGTGTTAGATACCGTTTGCTGGTCCTCTCATCGTTCGGTAGTTTAATTATGTCTCTGTTATCAATTATCTCCCTTGTCTGTAATATAATTTAAATTAATAGAACAACTAAAAAATTCTGAGGATTCGCAATGCAAATTAATTCTCACGTCTCCCTAATATTAAAATCGGATGAATAGTAGCAGAATATTCCCTTAGGAATCTTTCGGACTATTTTTCTTTCAAGATTGACCGCGATGAAAAAACCTACTGTGATTTTGCTGGTCATCCCTGACTTTCTGCTTAGCTCGAACTATCTGATAAATATCTGTTTTCTACTGAAGAAAAGTCTACAAGAAAACATAATAACAACTTTTGAAACGCGTCATAATATCGATCACATAATCAACGTAACATGTTAGATTATGTAGTAGATACTACACAATTGTGAGGCATTGAGTCACCAATTTAACTCGAGTTAGATGGTTTGAATAACAGAAAAGTGAGTTTGCAAATCAAGTTACATTTAAAAGACACATTTCAAAATAAGTCTTTCTTCTCGCTATATAAAACTTTCTATATAGTTTGTCATATATCTCTATATTTCGCTTTCTTTATCTCTATTTTTCTTTCTAACATTGGTAGTAAGAATTGCGATAATATTTCCGATTGTGTGGATAATCCAGTCTCTTGTTTTATTGTTAGTTTTATTATTTTTGACTATTAATAAAAAGAGAGCGACGGACTTTTAGTCACAATGGTAAAAATAAAATATTTTTTGATTGCTTCTCATGCAACATTTTCAACGTTACAAATCAACGCTGCCAGCACGTTATGGGGAGTCTATAAGAAGCCTTATGGCAATTTTCTTGCGTCATTAATGCAACGTTGTATGGACGTAATTTTGTTAGCTGGCCAAATATATATATATATGTATATATATATATATATATATATATATATATATATATATAGAGAGAGAGAGAGAGAGAGAGAGATAGATGGATAGATACATAGATAGATAGATAGATAGATAGATAGATAGATGAAATAAAATAACTCTATGCCATTTCCAATATATGAAAGCAAAGGCTTATAGCATGTTGAGAAAGGATTTCGATTCACGTAATCGACGGAACATGTTTCCTTAAATATCATTATCAATCCTTATCAGTAAAGTAGCATGTGCCACATTATCGGTTGAATCAGTGTAATTTTAAAAATGTCCCAGCTTATTTAGTATGCTCCAATTCTTGTAGACCTCTGAAAAGACGTTCGGAAATACAGGTGCATACACTACACATTGAGCTGCGTTGGTATTTATCAACTGACTCGCACAAGTTGGGTGCACTATAAAGTTGGTTTGATGTCGAGTAACTCCAATTCTTTCCGACGATGAGGATTATTTGAAGAATGCCTTGTCTCTTATTGACCGCATCAATTATGGTGAGAACCAGCAACGACGAAAGTAAATATGGACACACACACTATACTTCATAATGCATGACACATCCATTCATTATAAGTATAGCGCAAGTTATAGACAGCACAGGTAATTTGTCTACTTCACTTTAAACTGAAAGCAGTCCGAATGAACTAACAAAAGAACCGATGATGCATGTTTTCTATCATATCAAACATGGCCGACACCAACGGAAGAAGATAATACGTCAGACGCTAATGAATCCGTTTCATTCATTAGAAAACTGAATCGACAAGTAATTAGAAACAAAATATCACCGTTCATGGAAATCGAAACGTTCGTATGAAAATATCAGTTTAGTCAAATTAATTATTGAACATATAAATTCGTGATAATTTGTATAGAAAGTAACAATTCAAGGGAGGTTACTCCGAATATGCTGAAAATTTAAATCCTCTATACAATAGCCAAGTAAGAGGTTACACACGTACAAGGCGACGATCTTATACACGTGACCGAAGCAATTACAATAATGGGGATTGCAGAGTCTGGTTGATAGTATCGTGATAGTTGATGCGCTGAAACGTTGTGCGTTGTTTCATTGAGTGTGCCCTTCAGAATAATGGGCAACGTACGACAATTTCTGGATCTCGTGATTTCTGACGTCGACGTGTGTCATATCGCCGGGGAAGCAAGCAAAATCTTTGTTGTGTATAATGTAAAGGCGAAGTTGCTCACAATAGAGTAATCGGCTGATTCAAAGAATTGTGTTAGGGTTACAAGACTCACAAAGGTAAGTCATGGTCATTACATGGGGAAAAATCAGCTATAGCTTAAGAAATATTGCATAATCTTTTAGAAACTAAGTTTCTCTCTTTCTCCCTGTCTCTCTTTCTCTCACTCGGCCCCTCTCTCTCCCTCTCTCTGTGTCTCCGTCTGCTTCTATAAATAGTCAAATGAAGAATTCTCTTCATACATTTAGGTCAGCCATACCCCAAATGTTTATCTATAATGGATGGTGTAAAAGCCACATTTGCTAATGTATATATATATATATATATATATATATATATATATATAATGGTGTCCAAAAATATATGTTTTAACATATACCTTCTATTCTTTATGTATACCAACCACTTCTAATTGAAAGCCCGATGATTGTGAACATTTAGCAACATAGCATATATAAATAAACAATATTTAGTTACATTAAAAATGACAACATTGTATTCATTTAACGAATGATGTTTTTTCAAAACAATCACTTTGTGTACAATTCCAATTCCATTTTGTACAACCAGAATACACACCAGCATTTGTATGTCGATATCGGATCTTTCCTCTCTGTAGTCATCAGAAAGCCAAAATGTTTTCAATTAGAAATAAATAAAGATTGTAATGCGCCAAAATCTGAAACACAAACAACTCACATCGATTACATTTCTATCTAGAGCGTCTCTGAAATCACCACCTAGAAAAGGCAGCCATACTGTTTTCTAGATGGTGTGCAGAAGCGGAGTTTTTTTTTTTTTTTTTTTTTTTTTTTTGTTTTTGGCTAAGAAAGCATACGCACAAGCCATGTAAGATAGGCAAAAATTTAATCAGTGTACAAAAATAAATCAAGTTTTCTCTTGAAAGCACTGATAGTAGGCGCTTGGATGACCTCAGCGGGAAGCCTGTTCCAGGGGTTGACAGAACGAATTGAGAAGGATGCTTGACGCCTCTGAAGCCGAAATTTACGACAGTAGAGCTTCTGGTTATGACCTCGAAGGCCTCTGTCTGGCGCACGAGTAAAGAATTCGTCAGCGGGGAGATTGATGAGCCCATTCAGGATTTTGTAAACCAGGATGAGGTCCCCTCGCATCCTTCGAATTTCGAGCGTCGGAAGTTGAAGACGGTGGAGTCTTTCTTCATACGAGAGATCGGCAAAGCCAGAAATCATTTTGGTTGCACGCCTCTGGATGCGTTCAACATGAAGTATATCCTTTCGGAGATAGGGACTGCACGCCTCAACACCGTACTCCAGCAAAGGTCGAACAAGCGTACTCCAGCAAAGGTCGAACAAGCGTCAAATAGAGTGGACGGAACACTTCGGCCGTCAGGTTGATGAAGGAACGTCGAATTTGAAACAAGACGCCCCGGGCTTTGCTGGACATTTCAACGCAGTGACGAGACGGTTTGAAAGAGCTATCCACTCTTACACCAAGATCAGTTGCCTGAGATACTGAGGCCATTTCATGGTTGTTCGGACCGATAGTGAAGAGCTGGGATGGTCGCGCGCCAACTGGAAGATGACTACATTTGGCTGCGTTGAGTGGAAGGTCCCAGTCTGAGGCCCAGTTTGCAGTACAATCCAGATCGGTTTGCAGGATGGCATGATTGCGTCTTTGCGCTATGAGTTTGACATCATCAGCGAAAAGCAAAACTTTGCCCTGAAGTAAGTCTGGAAGGTCGTTGACGAACAGGAGGAACAAAATCGGGCCAAGCACTGAACCTTGTGGTACTCCGCTGCAAGCATTTGCTTCTGCTGAAGTGCATCCACTCACAGAAACTCGAAAAGTTCGTGCTTGTAGAAACGACCTAATCCAGCTGATGATGGACCGGTGAATCCTGTACCGATCAAGCTTGTGAAGGAGCAGGCGGTGGTTTACGGAGTCAAACGCCTTGGAGAAGTCCAGAAACAGGATATCCGCAGCATCGCCATCATCCAAAATCTTGGTTATCCATTCTTCCGTAAGAAGGAGGTTGGAGAGGCAGGATCGCATTGGGACGAAACCATGCTGGGTCTGAGTCAAAGATTTGGTTCGTTCAAGGTGGTTCATCAATGCATTTTTCAGGATTTTCTCCATAACTTTGCAGATGATTGAAGTCAGGCTCACGGGGCGGTAGTTAAGAGGGTCGGTTTTAGCGCCTTTGTGCTAGAAGACGTAGGAGCGTCCGACGGCGATTTCGTATATCCAGGACCTCACCTCCTGATATTTTGTTTACTTTTTGTCAAGTGTATTATTTTGCTGCAACGCCCTGCAGATGTTACTAAGTCGTCCGTAATTTAAAAGTCTTATGCCTATCAATACATGCTTACAGGGATCATAATTTGTAATTTAAAACTCACCTGCAGGAGAGAGGTAAAAACTTGTTGTTTTTCTTTTACTATAATTAAATGTAAAAGTATACATTTCATAAACAATGCTTTGCAGATTATCATTAGACTGGGTTAGTGTTACGAAGAGATGGAAAATATAATTTATTTCAGCGCGTTTCATAAAGGAATTGTTACAGGGAAATTTTCTGTCGACCTAAATAGATGAGGGATAAATCTATGTTAATAGCCCGCTTACACAGAGCCTGTGATCGTGCCAAGGGGGAACAAACATCCATTATTGCGGACCCCGCCGTAACTCGGTAATACGTCAAAAGAATAAATAAGGAAAAGAACGCTATTAGAAATAACGTCGCTTCACGTAATCGACGGACACACTAGAAAAAATGGGATCCAACTGGTCAGCCATTGAGCTCGTGTTAGATTGTTTGAATCAGGAAAAAATGAGCTTCTAAAACCAGTTAGATATAAAAAAAATAAAAAGAGAAAATCTCAATTAGTCTCTCTCTGGCAGCTATATCTTCCCCTTCGTTCTCCCGTTTTCTATCTGTCTCTCTACCCATACTGGTTAAATAATATTACCACGACAAATGATATTCTCTTTTATCTATAAAATACTATTTCAATATTCGTTATCCTTTATTTCTTTTTAAGCATCGACTGTTAAATAGAGAGAAATTGATTGAAGCGAGAGTTATAGATATCGTATAAATTAAGAGTACTGTGAGAAAAAATGCGTATTAATAATAATAATATTAATAGTTAAGCAATAATAATAGGTAACCACTTAATTACTGTTATACGGCTGAACAACTAAATCTCGCGTTCATTCATGCTGACAATAACACCAGACACATTTCAGGCGGGAACATATTAACGAGAAAAAATTCAGCGAAAGTCAACAATAAAAGAACCGTTCAAGCGATAATGAAGATTTCAAATATCATCAAACAGGGCCGACAGCAACATCCAATGATAATACGCTGGACTTTTCATTCATTACAAAACCGGATATACGAATCATTAGTAATAGGATATCAGCGATGAAGGAAAATGCAAGATTTGAAAGAAAATATCAGTTTGGAAAAATCGAGAATTCCACAATGCGTGATGATAGCCATTCACGAGAGCTTACCCTGAATATTGATGTTGCGACAGAGAGTAGCACGTGTATAGTTATAACAGCCACTATTGTAGTCTGTGGAAAACCAAGCGTGCAATACCCCTATTTTCTGAAGAACGATATACCAATATATATATGTATATATATATATATATATATATATATATATATATATATATATATATATATGAATATATATTATATTACTATTTCATGTATACACATACAATTTTAAAAGGGCATATGATTTTTTATGTATCAATTTTAAGTATTTACTTCAATAGTGATCGATACGTAAGTAAAGCTAGGAAGTAAGTTATGATAATATATTTATGGCAATTAAGCCACGCATAGGCTCCCGCGTTTCATTCTCCGGGGGAATCTTCAGGCTGAAATGCATGGAGTTAGTTTTGCTGGCTGTTTTCATATAAATGGCTAGCTAGTTAACAAATCAGATCTGTTGTTGTTCTTTTAGCCAATCGTTGGACTTCATACGAACAAAGGTCCGGTTAGTTTTACTTCCTATTTCAATTCTATTGTTCTGTTTTCTATAGAGTAGCCTATATCCTTTTTCTTTTCTGTGTCAGTATAAAGGGTGACCGTTTTTTAACACGCGGTTCCTTGTATATCCATTTAAGGTTTTTGTTTTTAAATTTTTAGGTTTTAGCTTAGTTTAGATTTTTTTACATATTTATTTATTCATGTATTGTAAGCCTAAGGTACATTTTATTTTGTGCAGGCAGCTGTTTGCTATCTCACTTCTACAGTCTTCATATTTTGGGGGCTCTTTAATATTTTATGATTGTAAATTTCTCATTCTGACGCTCTACACGGGTCGTCTAATTTCTACATGTACTGCCCTGTCGTATATTTTCCAATCAATTATTGGTGAGCGTTTATTTTCTTTGAAAATTACTTTTAAAATGTAATTAGAATTTAAAATTTCATAAACGACATGATAATTTCCAAAAACAATTACACGCAATCGTTAAAAACATTAACAACTCTAACAAAATCTTCGTAAAAGCAGACTAACTAGAAAGTTTTATCAAATAAATAAACAAGAGTATAACACACTACTCTCAGAAAACATTACGAAAAACTACCAGAAACTAGATACAACCGAACGTAATTACATATATATATATATATATATATATATATATATATATATATATATATATATATATATATATATACTGAAAGTAAACAAATTAACGATAAACTAAAAATTAGCGACGAAGTTAATAAATTAAAACCTAAGGAAGCCTATATCATATTTAAAGATTACGAATGTAATTTTAACAATAAACTGAGCACTCGCTTAATTAATGCGACCAAACAAGAAATACGAAGAATTAGTAAAAGAAATCGATCTAGAATCAACAACAAATAAAAAAAAAGACCTAGAATTCAACTAATTGGTGAATACTACCGAAGCAATCACTTGGTTTAATAATATAGAAAATAAGAACAAATGTACCTTCTTACAATTGAACATAGTGGACTTCTACCCGTCAATATCAGAATCATTCTTCAACATCGCCCTAGAATGTTCCAAGATGTATACTGATATATCTAAGGATGAAATTCACATCATTAAAAAATGTAGGACATCAGTTTCAATCAATAATGATGACCAATGGATTAAAACAAATATGACAAACTCCTTTGATTTCGACTTGGCTGCCCTTGACTCTCCGTAGGCATCAACCTTTGATATATTTGATAATCCAGATATCGGCCTATATAGAGATGATGGATAAGCGATAATAAGAGATTCCAACAAAGTTAAGGGAGAAAACGTCAAGAACATTATGCATATGGAAATGAAAAAAAAAAACTAGGCCAAAAAGTAGAAGTTCTGACCTACATAAAAACAACTCACTTTCTAGATGTCACGTTAAACTTAAATAAAAATACTTACGAACCATACCTATAAGATAACGCCAATCCAATATACGAAATTCCAAAGTATAATACCCCCCGCTCCATCAATCATAAACCAGATTCCGAATTCTATCGAACGTTGGCTTATCAATAATTCTAGACACGAAAATGTTTTAACAATATCAAGCAACAGCCCTGAAACTAGTGTTTTTTATAATACCGAAATCAAATATAATACGCATGACACCTATAATTATAATGACATCAATAATAAAAGAAAAAGAAATATAATCTGGTATATACCGCTCTATAACCCGATGCTAAAAACTAAACTAAGCAAACATTCCTAAATCTGATTGAAAAACACTTCCCCGTAACTAATCCCATACATGAAATATTCAATAACAATAACCATATAACTGCCCTACAGCTGCTGCGAAAACCTAGTTATCATAATTAAGGCACACAATAACAAAATACTAAAAGAGAACAGCAGAGAGGAAGAAAAAATAACAAATTACATAAAAATGTGAAAAATATAGCAAACATGAAACAAAGAAAAACAAAAATATAAACACTACAAATAGAAATAACCAGAACCCGAATAGTAATCACCCGAATAGAAATGCAAAAGTAAGCAATGAAAAGAAAAAGATGTAATCGCATGAATCGTACACTTTGTTCATTACAAAATAAATGTATTGTTTACCAAGCGACAATATTTGCAAGAGAAGACCGAATAACAAGAAGAACTGCGTGGGTATTAACTCCCTAGATTTTAAAACCATAAATTATGACTACAAAAACACATTTAAAAACAGAGCACGTCGAATTAAAACAGCGCTAGTAAACCACTATTGTGATCTCAAAGAAAATAGACACTCAACAATAATTGAATTAAAAATACGACAGGCCAGTACATATAGAAATTAAGCCGACCCGTGTAGATTATGTTTGAATGAGAAAGTTTAAATCCTAAACTGTAAAGACCCCTAACATCTATAGACTGTAGAAGAGAGATAGCAAAAAGCTGCCCGCTCAGAATGAAATTTACCTCAGGTAAACGATACATAAATAAGTAAATAAACAAATAAGTAAAAGAAATAAACTAAGCTAAACCTAAAAACTTAAAAAATAAAACCTAAAATAGATATACAAGGAACCACGTGCAAAAATTAGGTCACCTATTATATTGATACAACCACAAAAACAAGGAGATAGGCTGCTCTATAGAAAACAGAACAATAGAATATGAAATTGGATGTAAAACTAACCGGAATTTTGTTCGTGTGAAGTCCAACGATTCGCTAAGAGAACAACAAAGAATATGATTGGTTAACTAGCTAGCCGTGTATATAAAAACACCCGGCAAAAGAAGCTCCATGCATTTTATTTGTCGTTGAATCTCTGGGCACTTCTGCATTTTAGCCGTCACTTACTGTGATCAGAAATCGTAATTGAAGAGTTCCATTCATTCAACCTAGTCAACCGAAAGATCCAGACTGAATTTGATTTTAGTTTTAAATTATAAATTTTCGTTTTAAAAGATCAGTTGGCTATTTTGAGAAAGTTTTAATTCATAAAATAAAAAAACACATGTTTATTTTTATGAATTTTTACATCATTAAAATATTTTCATATTCAATAACGATACATTGTTCGCTATTATTATTGTCAGTTTGGATAAAAACATCTAATTCTGTTACCCGGGGATTAAACGCGGAAGCTTCTGTGTAGCTTAATTGCCCTAAATATATGTTCATAACGTACTATACATATATATATATATATAAATATACATATAAATATACATATATATATATGTATATATATATATATGTATATATATATATGTATATATATATATATATATGTATATATATATGTATATATATATGTATATATATATGTATGTATATATATATATATATATATATATATATATATATATATATATATACCGTATTTCTTAATTGGGAGAGTTCCCCAGCAGAGTGCCCAATTATTAATGCAAAAGTAACATTAACTAAATAATTAATAAGAGCATGATATTTATTAATATTAAATAAAGTGTTACAACAACATCCGGACCAAGGTTTCAGATCCGAGAAAATCGGACCTTCATCAGCGGAGTCGTATAGCTTAATGAGTGAGAACAACCGCCAGGAATTTCAAAATATTGTCCGTTGGAAAGATGGAACACTTTCAGATTTAAAATTGTCACGTGCGTGGAATATTCGTAGTCAGTTATGGAAAAGTTTCAGATCAAAACAACAGCAACGCTGTACATTGAAAAAGCAAGAAATTAAATGGGAATAACGTTAACAGTTGGACAGATGGGAACCTAGCATGTTTAAATTGTCATCTGCGTGGAATTACGTAGCCCGTTATGGAAAGTATTCAAATTTGACTAATAGAGACGCTATATATGTTATCGAAAGTAAATGGAGATAACGTTAAAAATATAAATAAATTTATATTAAGTTAAAAATTATATTGAAATAATATGCTAATGTAATAATATATTTCTAAAAATATTAAATAATAAATCATTAAAAATAAAACTTATAATTAAATAAATTGTAGTCACATCAATTATAAAATTATGAAGTCGTAATGGTACTTATCATAAAAAATTAAGGTACTAATAATAAAAGGGGGGGGAGATAAAGAAAGATGAAAAAGAATAATGAAGAAAAATAAAGAAAAATGAAGAAAAATAAAGATGAAATAAATACACTGTTTCATAAAATAAAGGATAACAAAATTGTGTAAAAATAAAAATAAAAGATAAAATGCAAGAGAAGGGAAAATGGGGATATGGGGTACTCCACATTTGAAATTTTAAATTAGAATTAAAAATTTAAAAAATTTAAAAATTAAAAATTTAAAAACAGTTATATACATAAATATAAAAAACAATCCATAATTAAAACATGTAATAATAGAAATCAAGTTTAGGGCAACAGTCGGGATACCATTCGGAAGGCGAATTCATCATTGTGAAATCCAAAATCCTAAAAGTCCGTATTCTGGGTACTCTGCGGTTATGACCTATGTATTTTGTTCTGCCCAATTTATCAGAACACCGCATAAGTACAGCACTATTTAAAATAAAAATTCTATTAAAATTTCTTACTCCACAGTGCCCAATATAGCACACACCATCATCACATCTAATAACAAAAAAATTAAATCTGCCTAACAAACAGCACCTACTCACTATACACCCCACTTATAACTGTAACTGCCAGAAATCTAGAGAATGCCCATTAAATGGCAACTGCATACAAAGTAAAGTTATATATGCCTGTACTGTCAAACAATTCCCCCATAACACCATAGTGCAAACCAATTCCAACACACAAATTCCCCACTCACCATACAGCCCTCCCTTCTACAACTCCCTGTAGCAAACGAAACCCTAAATAACACCTCTTACACTAAACAACAACACCCACTAACCAATAATAGTTCTGACCTCACCCCTCAAAATATCCCATGTTCTCCAACTAACAATCCCGACTTAAATTTGCCCGAGAACTTGAGCATACAAACCCAGAACATCCCCGATACTATAAATAACACTCAAACTACAACAACAACCCCATACAAAATATACACTTATATTGGGGCACGCGCCATCCCCATTAAGACCCGAATCGCAAACTATATCTACTCTTTCAAACACAATAATAACAATACCACTAGCACCTCTCTATCCAATATAATAAAACAACTTTAACATTAATTGCATACCCTACTCCCTACGTTTGACTATATTAAAAAGATCTCATTCTTACACTCCAGGATCCATTTTCTGCTAACTATGTACACTAGAAACATTTATGATAGCCACAGCACCTAAAAGCGTAAACATTATTAACTCTAAAAATGAGCTCATTTCAAATTGCAGGCGCAAACGAAAATTTAAATACATTAATTTCATTACCACCTATGATACCCCTCCTCCAAATCAACAACCTTTTTTCTAGCATTAGACTAATTTTTAAACTCTAAAAGTTGTTAATTTGTTTATCTTTATTTCTTAACTCTTCCGACCTTACAAATAACCATCCCAAAAACATAACATATCCTCCCTAGTACTCCTAATAACTATATTAATCCATAGCACTTATTGTATTTTGAAAACTAACATGACTCTCCCTACACTCCACCGACCCTTAACCGCCGTAACTAAAATACCATTATTCCTACTCTACACTATAATTCCTTTTTCCTTTCATTTTCTTCTTTTCTATTTATCAACCCTCGCATACACTAATCCATTCCTTTCATTCCTTTCATGCTTTTTATTTTATCTCTCTTGTATCCACTACATCTACCCTGTATATGCTCCTATCCACCGACTATATCTTCATCGTAGTTTTTCATTTATCTCCCCTTTAACTATGCTCTTAAGTTACTCCTTCAATTAGGCAGGGAGATTACACTAGTGTTATATAAGCCAAGAGACGTCGTTTATGATAAGATCGGCTATAAGCTCATCGAGATTTTGGAAGACATTACAATACTGTGGAAGGGGTGGAGGCAAATATTTGTGGCTGTCGGAGTTAATTTAAACTAACGAAGGAGAAGGACGGACACGAGACATGTTTATTAAATCTTATTAACTTTATCCTTGACGACAGAAAGCGGAAGGAGAAAAAATCAGGATCGATGGAGGGGGATGGGGGAAGGGGCTATACCAAGATATAGCGTGGCGAATGTAATGTGTCCAAAATTGGATAACTACAAATATATATATATATATATATATAAATATATATATATAAGCACACATACATATACACAATTAAACATATACATATATATGCACACATACATACACAACACGCACATAAAATCACAACCTTAGTATGGAAAAAAATAAAAAAATAAATAATATTATTTATGTCATGATGTGCTCGGGTAATTGACTTTAAGTAAATAATCGTAAGAATAATAAAAAGTGTGGTGTTCTCCGTTATTTTAAAATTAATCATAGCTGTAGTTTAATGATGTGAGAAAAATGTTCAAGAAAACAGAGACGGGCATATTTCTTACTTTATTTATTTAGGTGTTGATGTATTTATTAATTAATTTATTTATTTACCTACTTGATTATTTATAAGTATATAAATATATATATATATATATATATATATATATATATATATATATATATATATATATATATATATATATATATATATGTAAATGTAAGTAAATTTCGCGTACAACAAACTCGTAGGATACACATTTATTTTTTTAATCAATGAAACGGGCGGGTAGAAAAAAAGACAATTTTCCTTAAGGCCTTATCGTCTGGCCCTCTGAGAGGAAACGTCAGAATGATAAATTTAAAACTAAGAAAATCGAATGAGATATTGATTTTAAATAAATGTTTCCTCTGAAATATATATATATATATATATATATATATATATATATATATATATATATATATATATATATATATTTACATGTATAATATAATTTATTATTATAGCTGTTGGAGCATTACATCCGTGAGATATAAAGAAAAGAAACGGATGTTTTTTTATTTATATATTTATTAATTTATTTCTGTGTGTATGTATTTATTTAGTTATTACCTGTTCATTTATATATGTGTATGGACATAAGTACGTGTATATATATATATATATATATATATATATATATATATATATATGTATATATATATATATATATATATATACACGTATACACATACATGTGTATATATTTATTGTATTTATTCAATTTATATTTAGATATTATATGTGAAGCATGTGAATTATTTATATATATATATATATTAATATATATATATATATATATATTAATATATATATATATATATATAAGAAGATTTATAACTAAAAGGTAAACTTTTAGAGAGTTGAACTGTGAGGTAAGAAAAGCTCAATATACTGGATAGAGCAAACATATGATGAGTTCATGAAAATAATTAGACCTGCAACGGCAAGGGAATCTTAATCATCGGTTGTTCAAAAAAAGTACGTTTAGTAGATAACAATATTTATTTTTTTCTGTCTTTCATTCCTTAATCCAAGCTTTTCAAAGATAAACATTTTTTCATCAGAGGAAGCTAACGATGGATAAGTTGACAGTCAATATTCGAAATCTGAAAAAAAGTTTTAAAATGCAAGCGGGTATTTTCCAATGTATAGGAATGTCACCAAAACGGAAATCCTAGTAGAATGGAGTTCAAATGTATTGGTAAATCCAAACAAATCCGTGTAAAGATCCAGCGATAATGTCAGTAGTCTATGGAAAGAGGATCAGATGAAATTGGCCATGTTAAGAGAACGCAATTCTTCCTGTTTTCTATGAAGCGGATTCGAGGCAAAATCAACAAACAAGTTTTCAATAAACCTTAAGACGAACTGTTATATTGAATAGTGATTTGGAATTGTGGGATAGAAGAAAAGAAAGAAAAAAGAAAGAAAGAAAAAGCATGGGAGAGAAAGGAGAAGACAGAAAAGAAGGGTAGGATTTAAAGAAGAAAAGAAGAGTGATCAAGAAGGGTAGGCAAGCGGACCGTTGAGGGGTTAATGGTGGTCAGTCCAAAATGACATTTAGGCAGAAGAGGGAAGGAGGAATAAAAATGTGAAAGGCCGAGTCCTAAAATATTTAGTTAAATGGTCGCTATCAGGTGACTATCATATTCTAATGGATTCCCAAGGGGTTTAAGGGGTTAGATTGATTACAGATAAAAGGCTAATACTAGTTCTCAGGGTAAGTCTGGCTGAGGAAATGTTTATATTCCAGCAAGGAATGATCAGTCTAAATTACATTAAGAAATAAATACGCATTTACCCTGATGAATTCCTGTTGGAATTAAACAGAGATAATTCTATGTAGCTCATTTGCTATATATATATATATATATATATATATATATATATATATATATATATATATATATTAGTACTTCATGTATCCACATAAAATATTATAAGGGGATATACATTTTATGTATCAGTTTTCAGTATTTACTTCAACAGTGCTCGATACGTAAGTAGTAAGCAATGAAAATATATATGACAATCAAGCATTTAGCCTGACGATTTCCCCCGGCGATTAAACACGGGAGCCTCTGTGTAGCTTGATTGTTATATATATTTTCATTGCTTACTATATATATATATATATATATATATATATATATATATATGTGTGTGTGTGTGTGTGTGTGTGTGTGTGTGTGTGTGTGTGTGTGTGTGCATAAGATATGAAGATACTTACAGAATATACAGAAATGATATAAAAAGATAGACGGACAAAATTACATAAAAATAAAAATGCATATATAGAAAGGTGGACGGTCGGAAGAAATATAAAGAGCTTTAGTTGGTTTGCTTATAATTTTTTCAGACCTTGCAGAAAAACTGTTAAATATGTCAATAAGTTTAGTCATGAAATGTGGTGTATCAATATCGATTTTTCCTGTTCGAGTTGTCTCTACCGAAAGAAAAATCAATGCCCTCTTTTTTTTCTCGGAAATTCCTGGTTTGTTTCGCTTCATAACGAAACAGAATTACTCACTCTTTTTAGATGGTTCAGTTTAACCGGGCAAATGTGTAGTTAAATCGGGGTAAATGGATAAACGGTTGTAGAAAATAAGGATTTTCTTTTTGCAGCGACGCTTATTTGATGAGTAATGACAAGTGCTTTGCTTATTTATTTATTTATCTATTATTATCAGATGCAACTATACGGGATAATTATGTTGACACACCGGTTCTCGTTAAATAACCGAAGTTAAGCGGCATCGAGCTTGGTCATTTACGAATGGGTGACTATTTGGAAATACCAGGCAATGTATGTTGAAGGAGTGTTAAACCTCCCCCGAATATGCGTTAGGCAAGTATTGCTAAATAAACTGTGAATAAACATATCTCCCCCCTCTCTCTCTCTTTCTATCTCTCTCTCTCTCAATATATATATATATATATATATATATATATATATAGTACAAATGTTTATTTATACAAACATTATTGGTTACATATGTGCATACATATTTCGGTTGTACTCTTCATAGAGAGTCAACCTCTTCAGACCGAAGAAGACAGAGAAGTGAGATGGATTTAGAAAAGTTTCCCTTTGAATGAATCATTTTTGGAAATGAGCTATTTTCATGAATTAGTATCGGATTACATTCTATACTTGTTAACTCTTTTTTTAGTTAGTTTCTATCTTTTTTATAATTTTTATTACCTGCTTTCTTATGCTGTTCTTTTTGTATTGTTTTATAACCTACTTAGCTGGGATTCCTTTCTTCTCTATTTAGCACTTACAACTTTTAATCTATTTACAAACATATTCAAGCATAGAAATCTGATCGTTATATAAAATACACACGTGTGTACAAATTAATAGACACACAAGTACAAATATAAAAACATATATATACATATATAAAAAATAAAATTTGAACAATAAAAAAACAGACACAAATATATACACAAATATCCAAACACAGATCTACACATATATTAATTTTCAAGTATAAATATCTGATCAATAAATAAAATACACATGTGCATACAAATTAATACATACACAAGTACATACATAAACATATATATATATATATATATATATATATATATATATATATATATATATATATATATACATATGTATATAAAAACTATATATACGCGTATATCCATAGACACACATGCACATATATACACATATATACATGTTCAATCATAAATATCTAGTCTTAATATAAAATACACACGTGCACACAAATTAATAGATACACAAGTACACACATAAAATATATAAACACACACACACACACACATATATATATATATATATATATATATATATATATATATATACATATATAAATAAATAACAAACACAAATATATAGGCATATATATGTATACACGGATATACACATATATACACATATATATCATATACATATGTTTATATAACATACCTACTCATACATATACATGAACATGTACGTACAGTGCATTTAAAAAATAGACGCAAAGGCCTATAAATATGTCGATTAATCTACGCATACGTACACACGCAATAAATATAAAAGTAAAATATACAACTTCTACACCTGTATAAACATACCCATACATATAAGATATCAGTTCAAGTATACATATCCATACGTACGCATATATCTGTATCTAATTATACACATACACACATGTATACATACATACACATACACGTATACACACACATACATATACCCATACATATAAACATATAAACACACACATACTAATACATGAACAGACACATATAAATATATATCCCCCACTACATATGTATATATATAGATACTGTTATATATACATATATAACATACATAAATCATACACACATGTATAAAATACACCATTACAGATATACATATGCATATAACATAAATATACATGAAATCACTTCCCTTCTTTCACCGTCATAATATCGCCTCTCCTTCCAGTTCGTATCATCACTCTTCAGTCATATAAAATAAGATTCTTTTTCTGCTGTTTCCTAAAGATCTTTAATCAATTTTCTTAATTCTTAGTTGTTACAATAAATCAATGTCGAAATAGGTTTACAGTAGTTCGCTCTACATTTCCTCTTGTCTCATTTGCCAAATAATGAAGTTCGATCTTCCATCTTTTATCTTGACACTCCTGTATAAACTCTTAATATCTGATCTTTTTCCTATCTTCAGAAACAGCAAAATGTTCCTCCCATGGTATTGTTAATTCCAGTAGTATTCCTTCTTTCTTTTCCTCACACGCCATGACAATATCTGACCGTTGTCCAATTGTATCAACGGGAACAGCAAAAAGTTCCAGATCTACACTCAGTTTCCAGTCCACATGTCATCTATTTTTATAGTCGTTGAATTACTACTTATATTAATGTTGGTGCCTGCTTTGTAGAATTCCAACTTCTTTATTTGTTTAATCTTTCGTATTTCTCCATCATGAAATTGGTTTATTTTTTGCTTGATTTGTTCTTCAATTATTAAAAGCCCCTGATTGTGACGAAACGTATACCTTTCTGTTGCCAGCTAACAGTTTGAGAGAATATGCCTTAGTGGCTCCTTTTCCCCGCATCGACATCTATCATTATAACACATCTTCCACCGAACAAGATTGGCAGGTAATCCCATTGCACATATGTTTATATAATCAAAAACGATGCCTTTGCCCGTTCTCAGGCCCATATTTATTTCCATCCAATGTTTCGCTCAACAGCACACTCTTCCCATCGTAAGCACTGTCATTGTTGATCACATTTAACAAGATGTAAATATCTGTTCTCTTGAACTTCTTTCCGAATTTCTTTAACTACGGCATTTTTTCCCCTTGCATTACTCTTAGAAAATGGTAAAATGTTTCTAAATGCGTTTGCACCATCTTGCACTGTTCTAACAATATCTGCATGTTCCAAGTTTGCTATTGCATGATCGCCTGCATTTTCTGCTCTCCGTTTCGTCCCAGTTCTTACTTCGAGTGGATTACCTTTGATTTTTCCCTCACTGGAAAAGCGAAACATCATCATTGTATGCACTTAAGCAGCCTAATATTCTGCGACCGGCAGTTGTAATTGATTATTTCTGCCAAATATCGCATTATTATTGTGCATCGTTGGCAATCCCAGCCATTTTCTTATATACATGCTGTATCGCTGTTCTATTCTTTCAACTCGGGTCTCATACATCTGTAAAGGTCACATTAACCGACATTTATATTTCCCAGGTAGATCAGTATTTTCTATAGTTTGCAGTCCCTCTTCCGCTGTAGTTCCCCTCCTTTAATTCTGTCATTTAATGCCCAATCGTACCATCTTCCTAAACTCTTCACTTGTTCTTATTTAACAGTTTGTAGCATATAAACTGCTATCTTATACCGAACTTCTTTCTGTTTGGGGTTCACATATGAAACACTTCTGGATTTCTTCGCATTGAATTTCATTTTTGACCACAGAATAAATTCATAAAATTGAAGAACTTCCCCCATTCATTTCGACACGTTCCGATTTAACTGCCACATGATGCATAAATTCTCTAAGTGGTGTATTCACTAGTGTATTTCTGCTATCGGTTGCTTCTAATATAATTTCCATAACAAGTAAAAATAAGATGACAGAAATTGTGCAACCTGTAGCAATTCTCACTTCTAAACTTTGCCAATTTGTAGTACAATTTCATTTTGAATTGGTCATAATATTTCATATCATCCTTTGCACTGCTTTAGGAATCCAAAAGAAATCTATAGATTTCTTTATTATCATGTGTGGTAATGTGCCGTATGCATTGGCAATATTTAACCATACCATAACGACATCCTCGTTTATTTTTTAGTATGCAGTATATATATATCTCAATAATAAATAGAGTTGTTTATTATGTATATATATATATATATATATATATATATATATATATATATATATATAGTATTAATTATATTATATATTAAAAGCAAAGAATATAGACGTTTGTGACATTTTTTTTTGGGGGGGGGGGGTGGAATGAAATTGAAAGTGTAAAAACGAGAGGAAAATACATGAATATACTAAGCGGACTGTGGTCCACGCTCGTCAGATAAATACGTGGAAATAATGCAAGCATGACGACTAAAAACTTTTAAAAAATTGAATGAAATCCAGTGAAAAGTTAAGGAAACAAAAATTGCGGGGAGGGTCACAAGTGGATCACATTGAGTCCTAGACCCCATTCCTTTTGTTTACAAAGGGAGAGTTTAAATCACTTAATATAGCTTCCAGGACTTTAAGGCGGAATAACGAATGTGATCCACTTATGACAGAAAACCAGTCAGTAGTGTAAGCCGACGACCATTCGGCGCTATTTATAAGATGGTCAGCAAATAGCTGACCCGGATGTGTTGACTAAATTATTTAAATTATTTAGTCGGCGTTGGCGTATTGCAGGGGGGTGTTGTTTTATTCTGGATTGTAGCTTTAGCACTGTTCTTATTTCATATATACTTACATTATTGGCTACATATGCGCATACATGATGTTTAAGCGGCCATGTTTTTCGAAATAAAGCTTCTTCAGGACACGTAAAACTTCAAAATGCTGAAATAGATAAGACAGGTAAGCACTCATTTTTTGTCTTTTTAGAGTGTTGGGAGAAAAATATTACATTAGCCAATCATTAATCTACATTAAACTCAAGATTTTACTCTTTTTCTCTTTCATTCTATAAGTTGACTTACAATACCCCTTATAGTACAGTAATAAACAACCCTAACCCAGTTTACTGTGATTATTTCTTGTACATGTAATAAGACTTTAGTGCTTACCTAAATATACCTAATCACGCATATATATATATATATATATATATATATATATATATATATCATCTCCTCTCTCAACCTCTTTACTTTTTTAATCATTTTATAACCATGCATATAACATATCAGCATCTAGGAAACATTAATACAGTCTCTCTTTCTATCTCTCACTCTCTCTCTCCATATATATATATATATATATATATATATATATATATATATATATATATATATATATAAATTATTTGGTAACACATTTGCAAACATATTTACGTCATATCCATTCATAGCCTGACTTTTGGGGCCAATACCATATCTTTACAGCTGCATCTGATGAAATAAGAAAAAAATAGTTTCAGAAACTTAACACATGATAAGCCCATAGAAAAAACAAATTTAAACTACGTAAGGTAATCTATCGATTCTATTTTCAATTTATAGTTTTATTTTTTGATGTTTTTATTTTTCAAAGAAAATCGG